>SKCR01023482.1:0-573645 GCA_019454045.1 Zanthoxylum bungeanum | reverse complement strand
ACATAAGTATTTTTGTTTTCTTTTACTAAAAATAGATTGATTTTATTACTTAATTTAAGAGTTTTGCAGGTTGGTGGTAAATATAGCTAATTCTTGCACCACCTGCATAATATTGAAACTATCTTTAGTAAGCATGAAACCTTCTTTCAATAATTCAAGTAAAATCTAAGAAAAGATTGTAACTAATAGAATTAGAATTAGGAATCTAAACCAGGTTATTTTCAGCTTTCCCCCTCTAATATCGACAATCATCATTGCACAGAATTGTAAAAAAAAAAAAAAAAATTAAAAATATATTGGAATTAAACCAAACTGCTTAGGACAAACATTTTTCATAATCACAGATTTTATAAGTTGATTGATAAACTGCTCTTAGGTTCCGCAATTTCACTTTCAATAACATACTCAGTATACACAACTCAAGACACCAACATGAACAATCCATGTACATAAATTTAAAATATTAGTGGCAACAAATTAAATTTCATGTATGTATTCCGTAAATCCTCAAGGTCAAATCAAAAACTTTCCCCGAGGTGAAGATCGACTCCTCTTAAATTCGAGCATTGGTGTGTTATTTCTTCCTTCCTTCAGTCGGTGAGTTGCACCATTTGCCATCTTGTTTTCAAGTTTCCCAGCCAAAAAGGGTTCCACTGGCTGCACTAATCCCCTGATGCACACATTAGACAATGCAACTTTACTTAACAATGAACACATGATACCGGTATTAACAATTAAAAAGAATTAATCAGATGAGGATAAAAACTTTGCATACCTTGGTTCAAGGATTTGGGAGTTTCTTGGGAAGTTCTGTCGAACCTTCTTCATCTTTAACGTGCTGAGCACTGGGGAACCAAGAAGCGAATGCTCATTTTCTGGCTCGGAGAAATCACTCTTTCTGGCCTCCTCCATCATTTCACCAGTATCCAGATCAGAAAGCAATGTCATTCCCATATCAGATTTCTGGAACCTGGCTGGAAGTTGATGCTTCGTCTTGGCCTTGCTCTCTGGCTTGCTTTTTCTAATGCCACCTTGTCTTATATTAAGAGCTTGCCTAATTTGGTCATCTTCATGTTCTGGGTATTTATTCCTGTGGCTGACCTTCTGGAGGTTGGACAATGCATCTAAAACATTATCCTGCTTTGACAGATCTCCCGAACTTATATACACGCTTGAATTATTGATTTCAATTGAAGATGTGATCACTGGTGTTGCAGGGATGGATTTACTGACTGGTACTCTAGCAGGAAATGGCACTCTTGAAATTGGTTGGTTCTCAGTTGTGTCAGACTTGACCCTGCTTCTCATGAGGGCTCCTCTATCAGTAGATATCGATCTCCTAACAGAAGGGGATGATGATCTTGGCTTTGATGACCCTCCCAATCTGTCTTCGGCCACTAAAGGAGTCTTTGGCAATGTCTCCTTATCAGTAAATGCAGAAGGAAATCTCGACCTCCTTTGCTTACCTGAAGAAGTGCTTCTAGGCTGAAAATCAAACATGATGGCAAGTTGAAGATCAGGCATTCATTTAAGAACATATAGATTATCACCTAAGAAATTGGTGAGTTTTGAAATTTATGAGAATGAGAATAAATTACAAAAAAGAAATGGATATAATCTTGTACATTGTGATTTCTTTTACCTCAAGGCTTCTACTATCATCATTTGGTAGCTGATTTGTCCCAGGCTTCAAGCTAGCACTAATACCGTACCTTGGCACTTGAAAGGGTGAAACTGCTCTTGGTTTTTGAGATTCTGTAGTGCTTCTTGTACTCCCACTTCTCAGTTGTTCCAATTCAGCTTCTTTTCTCTCCAATGTTTGTTTAAGATTGGATATCTGAATAATATTAAATTACTGATAAGTTTCAAATATAATGAAAACAAGTCATATGGAGAATTGTACTGGAGAGTGATGGGAGGAAAAAAACCTCTTCTTTAAGTTCTCGGATTTCACCACTTTCTTTGTTGGATCGAGCAGCCCCAAGTTCTATGGATGAAACTCTCTCAGCAAATTTGAGTGTGCTAATGGTCTCCCCAATAGCATTTGGTTCAGGATTTATGTGTACAAACATTAATGTTTTAGCATGCCCACCTACATATTAAATTATAAGAATAAAAGGCGATCAAAGACTAAAGTGGTGAAAGGCATCCACAGGCAAGGCAAGTCCTATACATACCTAAAGAATCCTGCAACACTTGAGTAAGCTTGCTGTTTCTGTAAGGAATATGTGCACTCTTTTGTGCAAGAGCAGAAACGACATCTCCAAGTGCTGAAAGTGATCTATTAATATGCTGAGCTTCCTTCAATCTTTCTCCCACTGCTTCTGATTTATCAACTCTTTCACTTCCAGCCAAATCCACCAGATGAAGGCAACCTTTAAGAATGGATCCGGTTACCAACTCCCTTCCCAGGACATGAACTGTCAAAACACTGCAAAAAGTTGGGTGGTTTCACACATACATTACTGAATGTGTTAACTATGAAAAGGGTTCAATTTGTAACATTGGGATAATGAACTGATACTTGTAACATCAAAACTTCAACTTGCAATAGTCTTGTTATATGCGTTTGGTTTATGTTACAAGTCGCAATATAAATTTTGCAGAAAGAGATTTTCTACCTGTGAGAACGGCTGCTTCGCTCATTTAGAGCAGTAGCACCAACAGCACGATTCTTTTGGCCAATTCTCATCAACTCAAGAACATCTTCAGTACTTGTAACTGGAATCAAACTTGCATCTGGTACATTAAGCCCATTTGCTTGAGCAGTGTTACGTATATCTAACGTAATGATTGTTAAGGTAAATCAATTACTCTGAAACTATTAAACTCAAATTGCAAACAAACAGATAAAGGTTAAATCATTAATTGTATCATCGAAAGTAAATTCTAGAAAGGATATCTTCTATTAGAGCCATCACTGACTAACAAGTCTCTCACTTGTTCATTGTATATTTCAATCATCTGAACTCCAACCTCATACTTTATCATATCAACCCTTGTCTTTGAAATTTGAAACAAGTCACGTAGAGCTCGATAGTTTACACCCCATGTTTCCTCAGTTGTCAAATCAGGGCCACTCTGTCAGAAATAAAGAGAAAAAATGTCACAAATCGGGTATAAAAATCAAAGTTGAGAAAACATTGCTGTTTTATTATTCCCAGAATGTTTTAAAATAATGCAGCATTGAAGTACTCATTATAAATCAAGATTTGACACAACACATAAAAGTGCTTTTACATTAAGGAATTTCAATAGAGCAGTAAGGGTCGTTTTACCATTGTGTATGTCTTCCCTGAGCCAGTTTGTCCATAAGCAAATATGCAGACATTAAAACCATCTAGAACAGACCTGATCAATGGTTGAGTATCAACGTATATTTGCTCTGTACATATATTGAAAAAATCATCATGAGTACATTGAAGGGCATAATTTGATATGGCATGCGCGTAATGATCAGCCATTAAAATCATTAATGCTTATGGAAATGTGCAAGAATCTACTCCAATTCCAGATTCTGTTTAAAATTATCAATTGAGATAGGAGTGTTTTATGGTCAACCTAAGTATGATCTCCAATAAAGAAATTTAAGACTTTAATCAACTTAATGGACTTTCAATAGAATTGAAAAGGCATATATCAAAAAAGAGAAGATACCTTGTGACACATTTGGTGAAAACACCTTATTGAATAAAAACATCTTCCGTGCATCTTTGCCTTGTTTGAAAGGATTAGCAACCATAATATTTCCATTTTCACCGATATAATCAACTGTGGATTGTCCGTTTGATTGCCCTGGTAAAAAGGGCCTCACTCTACAATAAACCCTTATGGTTCCTGTATTGCAGTCATTAGATGGGCTCCATTTATGTATCATAATATATATAATTTTCAATTCAAAACAAGCAAGACGGGAGACAAACCTTTAAGATCTTGGACTTGATTGTGAAGTACACGGTTTTCCTCTAAAACCTTCTGGTAAGAAGAGGAGGCTACTTCAAGATTCTTGATATAATGTTCTGCAACAAGTAAAAATACAGCTTATATAAATTGTAGTATTGGAAATTTTCAAGTAAACGAGTAATAACCGAAAAATGATTTGGAAGCATTTTTTTTCCAGATCCTCACCAAGTCTATTAAGTTCTTCCTTCCAATTTGATTGAATGTCTTTGACTTCTCCTTTTGTCTCAAGATATTTCAATTTTAACTCCTGAAAGCAACAAGAAAGTAATATGTTAAATATTAAACAGAGGATGCATCTAACTCAATTGCTAAACATTGCAAAACTACAGGATGCTTATGGTTCAAGTTCATAATTATTTGAACCTGAAGTTGTTTCTGATGCAGATCCGTTAGTTCTGCATGATCACAAGATTGACTGTTGGAATGCTGAATGACTTCGCGTTTCCCACCACAGATACAGAATTTGGAGAAATCACCAGATACCAAACTAGCTTTTCGACCAAGGTACTGTGAAATGGCTTCAATAAATTCAGCTTTCGACAGAGAACCAACTTCACCTTTCAATATTTTCTTCAAAAATAGTCCAAGCTGTAGAAAATGATAATCAAGGACATAAGATACTTCAGTTAAGTGAGGTTAAGGACCAGTGATTAGTACTCACTGAAACATCAATGAAGCATTCATACATGTTTATAGAACGTGAAACAGCAGACATTGTGATAGTGCAAATTTGAGGTACCTGATTGCCTTGAGAGACTAGTACTGCTGAGAAATCCTTAACTACCTTACCGAGCAAAGTGTCGATTATCTGCAAAGTTTCACATGAGAGAGCAGAAAATTTAACCAAAAGAAAGAAAGAAAAAAGAGCATAAGAAATATAGAATATAATAGCAGATTGCCAAGAATTATATCTAGTATTGGGATATTTACATTCTTCTCGGGACCATACCACCAATTCTATGATCATTAAAGTCCAAAGGACATCAGAGAATCATCTTGACTTGAAGACATCAGTATTCCAGCATGATTAGATAAATTTTGAGATAATTATATAATATTAGTTCAGTTCTGATTGAATTTATAGTTGCCCTATCTTCAAATGAAATGTTAATATTTTTAAGAGTAGTTACACAAAAAAATCGGAGTGGATCTTACCTACCATTGCATTCAAAGGAAACTCTTCAATACCATTACTCTCTCTAAGGTAAGCCTGCAGAAGTCGGAGCCCAAAACGATCAAAAAGGAATGCCAATGCATTTGCAGTTTTGGATTCCTCAAGTGAAACCTCATTGGAAAGATGGAGAAATTCTAGTAGTTGTTCATATTGTGAAGATTCAGATTCATCAAAGGACTCATCTGCACTTTCACTACCAACCAAGGATGGTGACCTGTTGGGGAAGGATGTGATCTTCACAGTCCCTCCGTACCTCCAAACTCCAATTCCACCAGCTTGCTTCCACTCATAATATCCTTTCAGGCATAGAATGCAGTCTACAACTTTGCTTGAGGAGCCTCCCTGTATCACCGAGTTCCACAAGCTCAATCTTATAGGAAAAAATGCTAAACAAATAGGAACATTATAAGAGAATAGGCAGAAAGAAAAATTAGGCATGATCTTGCATTTCAGAATGTATTTGGTGAAATAATGTTTAATTGCCTCACATGACTGTGATTTGAAATGCATCATCCTGCGTATTGAATTACATACCACACAGTTTAAGAAAGAGTGAAACCTTTTCCAAATCAGATGCTTCAAAAGTCAAGAGCTGCATATCTTTAACAGCCACAAGAAAGTTCCTCATATTTTCAAAATACTGAATTGCAGACTGTGCTGCTCCCTCTGTAGCCTGAACTGCTAAAATTGGATTTTCCACCACCTATTTTTGGTTCAGAAACAGAATAGAATCTAAGAAATGACTAAACACTTACAAGAACTATGAACTCATGATTAAGTACGTTTTACTTGTCATGAGAAATAATCACTTAATAGACTAGTGTGATCATCAGCATTGTACTGAGTACCTTAAGAACAGCTCCAGGATTGACTTTGTTAAGCACATTGCATAAAATGAGGCCATTGCGAAGGGCAAGGCGAAACTCTTCTTCAGAGGGTTCTTTGGGCAGGGTTCCCGAAGCACCTTGGTCCATCTGCCTTAGCCATTCTGCTGCTTGGTACCTCCTTGCAGCTGTCCAACATTAATAATTATTGTAGTTTTACGTATAGAAATTTTTCTCCTTTCACTGACATCTTATTTTATTTTATTCTTTTATAATTAGGTAAAACCGTTACATTCTTTTCTCAAAGAAAATAAACCCCTTCATTAGACAATTCTGATCCATTAGAAGCCATATATAAAATAAGATTATGTTAACACATAGACTAAAGCTCACATTAACTGGGACTCATGATGCCAAAATTCTTAGAAAGTATCAGAATCTAACAAAAACTGGCTGCATATGATGAATTAATAGTTTATTTTTGATAAGATATGAGCATTTATAGATTGGATCACTTGAATTTCATATTCTTGGCAACACCAACATGAGAGTTTAAAAGTGTGAACCCCTACTATTTGTGAGTACCCAGTACTAGATTTTGAGCTATAAAGCTCAGAGGTGTGCACTAATGGTGAGCGGTGTGCAGTTTATAAATTACAACTGCTTGCATTTATGTATCCTTGAGCATATCATAATTGTGTCCAGTTTTACTGTTCTTTGCCACCACATTGACCCCGCCTCACTGACAAATACTATTATCTTTCCAACAAGGCTAGTTGCACTCCTGAATACTTCATCAACACCGAATTTTTGTATTTTAGTGCCCAATATAGTAAAAAGTAAACTTTGAATCTTTTAAATTATTTTATCATTTTAGGTACTAAAAAAGAAAATTTTGATGCTAAAGAATACACAAGGAGTGCAACAACTATTATTTCCAGGCTTGGTAGGTGAAACAAGTAACAACCAAAGCTTCATCAATCCAGATTATACATTGTCGTCTGATCAAGACTTTCTAATATTACTCAAATACTTTACTGTGACAAAATACCATCTGATCTTTTCTTTTTATTTTTCCTTTACAGTCACCATAACTTTATCTACCATATTTATAAGTTTGAGGATTGGACCCCTATCCATCATTAGTTGCAATGTTCCATTCTTTACACACCCAAAAAAGGTAGAGTGATTGTAAATGCAGGTGTAAATAAAAACTGGGGATTCATTTTATTTTTTTAAAAAAAGTAAATAAATAAACTAACAATGGGCTAAATTGAATTAATTTCTCCAAGATGGACCCATATCAGCACAATTTGTGATGGAGTTGCCAATACTTTTTCAGTTCTCATCACCCGCATATTGTGGAAGGAACATCATGATGCCTAATTATTTTTTTCTTTTCCTTTTTTAAAAGTGAGAATAATTTTATATGATCACCAAACCCACAAAATTGAAGAAAAGAAAAAAAATTTCCCAATTGTTAATTTATCTTTTTATCTTTTTTCCTTTTTTTTTTTTTTTTTTTTTTGTAGTGAAATAAACTGAAAAAGTAGTGATAGTGTGATGGTACCTGCTTCTTCAGCTTTTCTTTGAGCTAATTCATAGTCGTTAATGATCTCCTCAGTGTATGAAGCTTCATTGTTTGAGACTATAGACTTTAATCCTCTCAGGTTCTTGCAAGGAGATGTGAAAATTGAACCTGAGTAATTAGTTTCTTGTGGCATCTTTCTATCTGATATATCTCTATCTATATTCACTGCCAAAACAAACAAAATATATAAAACTGCTCAAAATCAACTGATTTAATGATCAGTAAATAAAAAAAACTACCCAAAAAAGAAAACAAATCAAGAAATGCTACAATGCATGAAGGAAAGAAAAAAGGAAAAAAAAAACTATGAATGAACACATAGCCCCTAAAACAAAATAATTATGTTCAGTGAAATATCAGTGTAAGTACATTGCAAGTGTTGTTACCTTTGACGGGTCCTGCAAATTTGGACTAAAATTAAGGGGAAGAAAAAAAAACGAGCTTAATTATGGAGTATGGGATGTGTAAGAAGATGATCAGAGCTGTTGCAGAAATGGGAGGTGAAACAAATAAGCTCCCCGTGAAGATTTATGAAAGAGCATTAATCAGAGGGCTCATAGCTAATTAAATGCTTCTACTTCATGTGTGTGTGTGTGTGTCTCTCTGCTGTTTATGGAAAGAAACTGAGAGAAAGAGAAAGAGAAAGCGAAAGGAAAAGGAAAAGAGTCTCAAGAAGAGAGAATCGAAAGGGAAAGGCTAATGAAATTCAAACGTTACTGTCTTTGCCTTCTTCTATCTAAATAAAGAATCATAATAATATTACTACTACAAAACCAACATATTCATTATGCTTTTAAATGGGTCATTACTGCTCTGTTTTCTTCATTTTTTTTTCCCCTTTGTTATCGATTTACAATCTGAAATTTATTTGAATTCCTGCCTAACATAGTTCATTTTAATCTCTCTTTATAGCACATTGTTCATTTTGATTTAATTCTTCTTCAATCTCATTTAAAATATGTCAATATAATTTGTTCTCTTTTTTATCGTCGGGCTCTTAAATTCTATGTTTTTTTCATTTTAAAATTGTTGTAAATTTCGTTGTCAGACCACCCTTTCCAGACTCAAGTAAAGCAGGTAAAATCTCTAATTATCATAGACTCTTATAAGAAACGCACTATTTGGATTCGAATTCAGTACGTTAAGATGAGATCTTAAATCTTATACCAGTAAATCACACCAATTGAGAACTTGAATTCTATGGTATACATACCCAAATCATAATATTATGTTTTCTGGTCTTCTCCAATTTGGTGATTTAAAAAACTTTTAAAATTTGCCTCCAAATGGCATGCAATTAGTGAAGGCAAATAATGAAATGACAAGTGTGGAATGGAAGGGGACCCTTGAACCGTTGGACTGCACGGCAAGATCTAGCCAAAATGATGGCAGAATTTGAGTTGCTTTATAAAGCTTTGGTCTTTGGTATTTCTTTTGTCAAGGTGTTTTTTTTTTAAGTGGATGTTATAATATTTGTCATTCTCATGCATGCTTTCTCTCTCTCTCTCTCTCTTCATTTTGTATACAAACTTCATTGCTAAGTCCTCTCGAATAATCAACATGTCTTATATTTAGGAAAAAAAAAAAAAAATCATTCAAATATCCAATTCTCAGCTGCGGCATTTTACAAAAACATACAGACAAGAATCACTTGACATCTCATTATCTTCAAATTATATTTGGTTTAAATTGAAATTGGTGTTTAAAAAAATGATACCCAAATCTCAATTAATTAGTAAGCATGTTCATGTGACATATGTGTAGAAAACAAGATTAAGAGAGTATTAAATTAAAACCCTTATCTCCAAATTCTGAACACTATAAAACAAGAATGGTGCCCATATTTTTTTTTTACTGGACTAAAACCCTAGTGTTTGGTGAAGAAATAATGAATGGTTAGGTAAGCAATATTTGGCAGTAGATTCTCATCTCCCATAAAATAAAATAATGAAAAACCAAAGTTTCCATTTTAATTTAAATTTTTGGTGGGGCTAAGAAAGTGATGACATTCTCTCTTTGAGACCCAATAAAGGCCATTAAAATAAATTAAAATTGTTTGTATAACGTTAGGGTATTTTGAAATAAGAAAAAGAGGCAAAAGTTGAATTTAAATTCATTGTGGAACGTTGGATCCCAAAAATTTAAATGATTGCAGAGGAGGGTCACTTCATTTTTCCCCAATCCCTTCCCCTGCCTGAAATTGTTTTTCTTGCTTCCTTTTTCTTTTGTGATAAAAGCATGCTTGTTGTGTTGTCTGTCTTTGAGTCAAAATTGTTACAGTAAAAAAATGATATTTCATTTTGGTCAAAGGGATGAGGAATTCTCTTTTTGTTTCAAGATTTTGATTCTTTTTTATTTATGAAAAATAGTTTAACCTCACCCGCAAATCGAAGAGGAAAACGCAAGGCTTTCGTATTAGCAACAATATCATTATTATAACACCAAGGGTTGGTAAAGGCTTTGGGCTTGAGTGGTTTATTCTCTTTCAAGTTCAAGGTTCGAATCTCACTAAATATATTTTTTTTGGGTCATGCCACCTGGTGTGAAAAGCTAGCGACTTACCCTGATCTGTGTTGGGAAACTTCTGAGGGCACATGGCACAGGTCCCGATGATTAGTCGAGGTGCGCGTAAGCTGGCCCGGACACCCCGGTTATCAAAAAAAAAAAAAAAAACAATATCATTATTATTTGTTATGTGTTTATTGGAGTGATTAAGGGACTTGGCTTGATAGTGAAGATTCAAGATCTTATCTTAAGGTTTTGGATTCGAATTCAGAGAGTCCATTTTTTTTTAAATGTCTGAGACTGTCGGGGATCTTATCTACTCCGCTTAAGTTCAGAATAAATAATTTGGTGGTAAAAAAACAATATCATTATTAGAAGAAAAAAACACCAAAGTCAACAAATGAAAACCCACCAAAGACGTTCCATCAGTATCCTCGTATGGAATTTCCATCTCAAGACATCAAAAAATAGCTATATATTAAAATCAACCGATATCTAATGATATCCTTGTATCGAACCTCCATCATAAGCCATCAAAAAATAGCTACACGCTTGAAATCAACCGACTCTAATATCCGATCTGGATAATAAAACGACATCATTTGATGATCCGAAAATAACCATTTTAGGTTAATTACGGTATTATCAGTACAATTATCAACATCAACAATACCACCATAAAATTTAAAATAAAATAAATAAAAAAAAAAAAACTATAAATAAATAAACAAAATCAAAATCTTACAAAAAGTAAAGGCCCTTACATTTTCATTTTTTATTACCGTTTGGCTACTTATATATTTTGTTTTCGGCATTACAACATTAATAAAAAAAAATAGTATATTATTGAAGGGTGAATGTAACTTCCTAACATAAAAATGATCAGTTTTACAATATTACCATATCGGATTTTAACGATCTAATATCAATTTTTGTTGACGGCTGATTTTCGTCTCAATGGCAATATCGGAATAGTGCCCCCGGGATAATCCTCCTTCAACTGTAAATTTGTTTGATTATGGGAAGACCAAAAATAAACTTGACGAAGAACAAGAAAAGCACAAGAAAATCGAAAAGAGAAGATTTAACGTGGTTCGGTGGAGCTGGTTCAACCTACATCCACGGTCACAAAGTGGGGTGTGGGGTTCTTTTATTACTTAACCGAGCTCGGCCGACCTGTTTTAATGAAGATCTGATGAAAAACCGAGCATATTGCTTTTCTTTCTCTGTTTCTTACAAGTTTGCGTTTTAGTGAAAAATTTTTGTAACCCTTACAAATGTGATTTAACTTCCTTTATATAATACTCAATATGTGGCACTGCTCCCGTCTCTTTATGATGTCAGCCTTGAAGATTTGCAGATTTCCGCCGATTGGACAGGTTCTCTTCCTCATTCTGTCATCGCCGAAAGTAACCCCTACCCGATGAATTCCTATCACATCGCGCAATAAAGGTGCACTGTCAGACCCTTTTCATTAATGATGACAGCCTGCTTGAATTTTGGATATGAGAGTTTTGGGAGGGAAAAGTCAAACTTCCCTAATCTCACATCAGTCCTTGAAAGGCCGGTCAGATAATGAGCTGGATTACTCCCACCACTCTCGACCTGTCCCAAAAAGCCCGAGCTAATTATCTTGATTCGGGGAGGATGTAAAGATTAGCAGATTTACAGGACCGTTGTGGTCGGTCTTGGCTCTGATATGGTCGGTCGTTGAGAGTTGACTCATGTCAAGCTTTCTGGACGAGGGGATCTTCCCTTTTTTGCCCCTACCTATCTATTCTAAAGCTTTAATCACAAAATCTCCATCAACATCTGTCTCCTAGTTTTCGGTTCCAACAAGTGTTCAAGTTTGTGCCGGGAACTAACAAATCAGAAGTGTGTTGATTGACTGTCGGGTGGCTGGTCCTCGGGGTCGTCCAAAAGACCGCCCAGATGCCATCTTCAAGTCATCCTTAATATCTTCGTAAGGTCGGTCCTCCAACCAGTGTCAGATACTCGGTGGGATGTAACCCGACCCCGAGGTGGCAAAAATATTTGGCTCTGGGGGAGTGTTGCATCCCCAGTCCAAAGAGATGAATAAAATAGACTCGACATAATGAATCCAGCCCCGATCTGGTGGAACGAAGTAAACTCGGTGGAAACTTAAATAGTAGCCGCCCATAAAATGTAGTCCATTTTTTGGATTTTGAGTCTATTTTTATTGTTATTTTATTTTGAATTATTTTTATAATTTTTTTTATTATTTATCGTGCTTCAGGATATAGACTCTGACTATAAACTCTTATATAATGAATTAGATATATTATTTGAGAACTAAGAAGAAATGAATGAGGCATAAATGTTACATGTAAGTAAATCAATTATCTCATTTAAATTATAAAATTGACAAGATCCGGAGCATTTACAAAATAAGTATATAAAATATATGTTCAACATGCACAAAGTGCGGGTTTTGTACTAGTGAATATAAAACAAAAATGTATAAATATATAAAATGTTAAAATTTATAAATTAACAGAATATATTATAAATATTATTATTACATTTTTTATTTATTACACCCGACTAGATTATAAGTATGTAATAAAATTTCATTTATATGTTTTTAGAGTTATCAAATATCAATTAACATTGGTTTGAAACTTTAAAATTGCGTGGCGGTGGTTTGGTGATGTTTGATTTAGAATTTAATTTTCAAGTTCTGGATTCGAAATCAGTGGGTGTATTTTTTTTAAGAGTTTGAGATAGTGGGTGATTTTACATGTTCCGTTTAAATCCAGGTATGGTGATTTGGCGGCCAGATTTTCAATATTTCAAACAAAAAAATGTGTCAATTTTATTTATAATTTTTTTTAGTATTTTTATTTTTATTTCATAAATAATAAGGATTTAAATTTATATAAAGGGCATTTCATACAAGCGATGAAAAAAGTGAGTCAAAGGAAAATAGTGCAATTTCCCGATAAATTACTAATAAATTTCTCCAAAGACTATAGAGTAGTCGATGGGTAATCAATAAGGGAGGGCAAAAATTCTGGAGGGGATGAAACTCGTGAGATCTGGTAAGTTATGGGCATATAAAGTGATAATTTTTTATACACATTAGTTGGATGGATTGGATATGAATATTGACATTTACGTTCTAATAGGGATAAAATCTTCATGATAAATATGACCCACACAGAAATTTATAGAGATCTGATATATTAGAACCGATAAATATCAAAGTTTTTTTACCTATTAATTGAATGAGTCTAATACAAATATTAATATCCCTATATCATATTGGACATGTTATCATCCCTATAATCGATGTCTCATAATCCCATGATTAATAATTATTCAGTAAGGATTATGATTATAAAGAAATAAATATGAATAGTGTGATAATTATGATGCTTTGCCATTCGACTTCTCCACCATTAAAACAGGTCGGTGCCATAAACCCAAACCATTTGAATATCTTCGGAAACCAATGATATGATTTTGCCCACTTCTTCCTCCCGATCCTTGTAGAATATCTTTTTTAGTTTAAGATTAAAGCCATGATTCCTGGGCAAAACATCATTTTTATTGTTATTTAAAATTGTGTTAAATGTGAATTTTAATATTGGTACATGTAAAATACGGACGCCAACATTTGAGCAAAAACTGTCCATTGATTTACTAAATTTTAGGAATTCTAGACACATATCTTACATTTTAATTTATAGAGTGTGCAATCAAGAGTGGTACTGAGTTGCTTAAATTTTGAGAATCTAGATAATAAATGATAAAAGATATATAGAAATCATATTAAATGGTTAAAAGTTGAAATTTTATTTAGTTTTAAATCTTATTATTGAGACAAATTATGGGACCCCAACGAATGTCTCTGGTACCATTTCTTTGTGCAACAAAAAAAATAGTGAAACATCATCGTTACATTTCAATTGGGACATACATTTGATATTATTGATTCTAGCAAAAACATGCAATACATATTATTGATTGTTTTGTTTGGTCCCCTCTGTATCTATATTCTACTAAATCATTCACGCATGCTATTGCTAGCTTCCTCTTTAATATGTTTTGCAAGTGATTCACAATATCCATTTCTAAATTGAGTAATAATTCCACGTAATATATATATATATTTTTCCCAATGAAAATTTATGCCATATTCCAGGATAGTATAAATTTATGATATATACATTCAACAACAATAATTTTAAGGTTTTTTTTTTTGAAATCGTTGGAAATCTCACTGTCAGATCATTCCTTTCGGGCTTAAGCGGAGCAGTTAAAACCCCCGACTGTCTTATGTTCTTATAAGAAACGCATTCTCTAAATTCGAACCCAGAAACTTAATGTGAGATCTTAAGCCATACACCACTAAACCACCGTGGATGAATTCAAGGTATACATATCTCTTTTCATAAGGTGTTTATCTCTCTGTCAATTACCTAAAAGAAAATACATACATGTCAATAATCTAACCGGGAAAAAAAAAAGGTATGTACCATATCTAAGACTAGCATAATGTATAAACATACTGGCCAATCACCTTTTAAAAGGTGACAATTCTCACGGATATCCAAATTTTTTATAAAAAGGAGATTCAAGTTGCCAGTAATTTCATTGGAATATATTATTCCAATATTTGGGGTGCGCTAATCGTTGTTGTGCTGATCAAATTTGGTTTTGATAAATAAATAAAAATTATTATATCATTAATGAGTTTCTAATGTAATATTCAATGTTGCATAAGGTGTTACTTGGAATATGGATATATTTTTTGTTTTCGGTACCAATTTAACAAGATATCAATGGGCCAGTTCTTACAACTACAAATAATTTCGCTTCTGCTCAAAGTTGGGCCTTTACTGGACTGTGTCAATACATCACAGCCCAATTGGATGATGATGAAGTGGGTACCAAAATTTTGAAAACAATTTTTTATTTTCGCCAATGGTTGAAGAAGAAAATGTGACCATAGTAATAAGTGATTCTATCATTTTAAAAGATTGGATTTCAAAATTTGAATTGATAGTTGGGCAATACATTTTTCATATCTAACAAATGAAAAATCTAATCATGAATAGCAAAGTCGATGCATTGATGGGATTGAAAAGAAAGAAAGAAAGAAGTAAACATACCACCAATCATTCACTAACATCCATTTAAATTTGTTAATTTTCATTTCTTCATGCCTTACCCAGGCCCTACCAAATGATCTTGTTTTTTGATACTTTAGTATCACATTTTTTTTCTCGGATGTTAGAGATGGCTAACTTTTGAAAAAATTCTCAATTTTTTGTTTTATTAAATATGGTCGGTCATATAAATCTTTGTCGCTATTGTACTCTAATTAAAATTATTGTTTCATTATCTTGGTAAAAACCAAATATTTTTTTATGATTTTTGTAAATGTTAATTTAAATTTTCTTCGACCTCACTTGACATATGATAACACAATTTATTTTTACTATTTCACGAGGAAAGATGATTATAATATTTTATTTTATATGAGGTTAAGATAAATATGATTAAAATGATTCTGATATATATAATATATGATACATTTGAGAATCATATATTAATTATATTATTTCTCACCTACCCGACTCTAAATTAAGCGTGACCCCTTAAACTTATAATCATTTAATTATTGTTAAAGATTGGTAATTTTGAGGATCGATGCTACTAATCCAACAGTTTTAACTCATTTTGAGGATACACATAAATACTCAATTACGTATTTGTTTGCGCGATTTTTGTGTGCGAAGAAGAAAGAGAAACGTGTAAGGTTCAAATCACCTGAGACAAAGTCCCAATAAGGGGTGTTTGATTAAGTGAATAAGCCTCCAAGGGGCGCAATCACACAAATTACAGTCCAAAAAGTTATAAGAACTAAAAGATAAGAAAAATGATTGTTTGAGTCTTCATTTGATCGGGCATTTTCTCTCTGTACGAGTGAGCTTTTATAGAGAAGCTTGTAAACTGCTTGGGCAGTTCCAGTATCTCCCTGCAGCTGCTGGATCGTGTCTTTAACCATTGAGCTGTGCGTCTCAACTGTTTGATCGTGGAGGGCAAACTGCTTAACTGTTGTAGTCGTGGGATCAACCGCATTACGTGTTCTCGTTCTAATGCTGTTGTCGTCCTGGGTTCTTTTCGCTATAATCTGATCGCTCTTCCTTTCATCGCCCTTCTTGCCTTCGTCCTTCAGTCTATGGCGATTTCGCTATAGGGTGGCATTTTTTCTTTTGCAAACAATATTCAAATTGATTTTTGAATCTTTTTCAATCATGTGCATACAAAAATACTTGACTTATATGCTGGATCGAGTGACATTTATCACTTCAAATCCATTTTTTTCCCAATATCTTTTACTAATACAATATAGATTTCGTCATAAAAAATTCAATTAACAATAATCATTAACATATAAAGTATCTCTAATGAACGTGACTTGATGGTGAATGGTTCAAAATCCGACTTCCAAGTCCTTGATTCGAATTCAGGAGGTGCGTTTTTTGTAAGAACCTTAGACAGTCGATAATTTTACCTACTTCACTTACGTCCGGATCGAGTGGTTTGACAACAGAGTTTCCAACATTTAAAAAAAAAATTAACATACAAAGTTTGATCCATGTTTATTTTTCTTAAAATAATATCGAAAGAGACTCATCTAATAAGTTCATAATATCTGTAATATCATAAGAATATTTATAGTGTTATGGAATTAATTATTAATAATCATAAATGGTCATGAGAAGAGTCGACATATTTGATTGTCCGACCCCCCAAAATTTATACAAAATTAGGACACCGAATTTAGAAAAAATTAATTTTTAACCTATTGTATGATTAGTATATATATTTTTATTATCTTTGATTAATAGTGTCATATTTTAAAAAATGCTTAAGGTCTTGTAAAATTAAAAGCAACCAAGGGCCACCCTAGTTAACAAATCCATTTTATTTGTCATATAACACCATAGTTTGAAGCATTATTATTATTATTGTTGTTGTTGTTGTTGATGGGGATTTCTGCGACTAAGGTATCTGAACATATCGGTGAGGGCAGAGAGGAAAATTTTATCGTTCGGAGGACCAATGCTCAGAGTTTATATGTTGTTCTTCGACCCGGCATGGAGTTCGGGTCCAGTTTCTCGGGTATGATCGACCAGAGAATACAGCGTGGCACAAATTTCAGAGATCGACTAAATCATAGCTGAGGCCGACCACAGTTGACCGAAAGCTCGATTTGATTTTGCCTTACCCCCTGGAACAAGCGGATGAGCTCGGACATTTCGGGTCAGGGCGGGAACAGTTTGGGAAGCTCGGCAGATCACTTGGCCGACCTCTTGAAGACCGACGTGAGATCAGAGTAGTTGGACTTTTCCCTCCGATACGTGTCATTATTCAAAGGCTCTTTACATGCTGGCATCATTATTGTTGCGTGTGGCAGCGAAGAAAACATGTTGATGTGACAGGCCGTCAGACGGCAGACTTGCTTTCGGCAACGACAGCCTTGGGGCAGAGAGCCCGTCAATCAGTCGAAGACCACGCGGGAAACGTCATAAAGCTAGAGGAACAGTGTTGTAATTCTATGAGTATATAAAGAGAAGTTAAATTCACTTGTAATGATATATAGAAAAATAGATAGCGAAACTTGTAAAAAAGAGAGGATGAACACCACTTGTAAAAACTTGAAAGACAAACGGCTCGGTTTCGATTAGACCTCTCTCCAAACGGGTCGGTCGAGTTAGTTACGGTAATAAAACAACCCCCACCACTTTGTGCCCGTGAACGTAGGCATGACTCGCTCCGCCGAACCACGTTAAAACTCTATTTGTCGACTTTGTGTGTCATTTTCTGCCTTTTATCGCGTTTGCTTTTGGTCTCCCATAACCAAAAAAATTACAGTTGGATGAGGATTATCTCCAAACTGTCACTGGGACAAAAATCATCAGGACAACAATTATTATTATTATTATTATTATCATCATCATCATCATTTGAAGTATTTTCAATGGAAGTGCTTCATAAAACAAAATCCTTATTTCACAACCTAAGGGGGCGTTTCGCACCTTGCATTGTATTCAATTATATTATATTATTTAATACATAGTATATTATATTATTAAGGTGCATTGTCATAATATTGTTGTGGGAACACAGGAAATCTGGGCGACGCATGCTGTCCTAGGCTCGCGGCCTAGTTGGGAGTACGGAGTAGCCACGGGGGACTAAACCGGAGAGTAATGGAGTCGCCACCCGGTGTGAACCGGGAAAATGAGATTTAAGGCCGCACTCACCCCTCGCAAGGGAAGACCTCAAATCGTTGGGTTCAGAATGGTCCCTTACTTATGTCACTTGTAATAAAAGGATTTATATAATAATTTAACCAGGCTTAAATAACATTTATTTCCAAAAATATCATGCTTCTAAATTCATATGCATACATCAACAAGTTCATCACAACATGCAACATCACATGGCAATCTCATGAACATATTTCAATCCTATGATATGGAAAACTAAGAACAACATAATCATGCTTGAGTACTATCTCATGAACCTATTAACCAAATAACATGCTAACAGCCTAATCATGCTTGAATACAATCCCGAGAACACATAGAATGGATAAATGCAGGGATACAAATAATACGGTTGGCTATATAACACAAGAAAGATCAACCAAGAGGCAATATGCATGAATATGATAAGACAGACTCAGTTCAGTGTGTGCGCGTTCGTGTAGCGTTCGTAAACGCGTTCGAACGAAGATGAAACAGAATGCTCACGTTCGAGTAGCGTTCGTAAACGCGTTCGAACGGAAATGAAACAGAATGCTCGCGTTCGTATGGCGTTTGATAGCGCGTTCGAACGGAAATGAAACAGAATGCCCACGTTCGTATGGCGTTTGCAAACGCGTTCGAACGGAAATGAGACCTGATGCATGATAAGGTAAAAATGCATGTGCGTTCGAGTTGCGTTCGTAAACGCGTTCGAACGGGAACAGACCTGATGCATGAAATGGGACACAATACATAAACAACAAAATAAAGGGGCGCGGTGAAGTACTGCTGTAGACATTGCATTTTTGCATGTGAAACCCGATGAGGAGTCTTGTATGGATGCACCACCTTTAAGTCGTAGGAGTCGCGGAAAACGGTTGTCGGAAAGGCAAAGTCAAGAATTGACATGTTTTGTTTAAGTTCGCTCGGAGTTCGCTTGTTGAAAGTTCATTTTTTAAACGTATCTCTTAACCCGAAATCACCCCAAACCATTCTAAAGCCACCTAAGTACCCAAACCCACATCCAAAGCCCATAAAATCAAAATAAATCAAACACCAAGCCCACCCTCCATTAGGCCCACGACCTTGACACCAAATTACCCCTCCTTACACTATTCCAACATGATTTACCCATATACCAAACTTACTTTAACCATTCCACCTCACTTTAACAATATTAAATAAATAACACTTCACTCATTCAATACCCATACCTCACCCATACTTCACTCATTCAAACCCATACCTCACCCATACTTCACTCATTCAAACCCATACCTCACTCATTCACACCCCCACACCTCACTCATTCAAGCCCATACCTCACTCATTCAAACCCACACCTCACTCATTCACACCCATACCTCACTCATTCACACTTACACCTCCACTACACCATTTGCCTATATAAACCATCATTTTCCACCTTGAAACCCCTAGCACATATCAAGATACATCAAGCAAAAAATCAAGCATTCACCAAGCATTTTAGGAGAACAAAACACCCCCTCATCTCCCTTAGAAGTGACGCCACTGCTGCCTATTTCCAAGCCATTCACTGCCTCCTTTGAGACTTGAAGTCACGCCCAAGCCCTTCCATTCACTACCTCTGATCATTTCAAGCATTCATCCAGCCCCCTAACCCTCACATCTTCACGCATAAAGCACCCACTCGACTTCCCCTCACTGCCCTTGCACCCAACACGCAAAACAGCCTCTTATTTCACCCAAAACAGTCCACCAAACAGCCCATTGTCACGCCCAATTTAGCCCCTGGAATTTACACCCAAATCAACCTAATTTTAGCCCCAAACCAGTACACAAACTGACCTAAATACCCTCCAAAATTCGCCCAAAAACAGCAGCTCAAAAGCCTTCAAAACAGTCCCTAAAGTCATCAAAACAGTGAGCAAAAACTGCACTTGAAGATCCTTGAACAAACCAAGCAAACGGCAGTCCAACGCCTCTCAAAAATCACCAAAATCGACCTTAATCCGCAGCCAATCAGTGAGCCGAGTTTGGAGACTTGAATCGCAGCGAAACGAAGCGGAAACAGCGGACGAAACAGCGAAACAGTGAGCAGAACATTGAACCAGCGAACCAGTGAAATTGTAGTGCCTTTGCCCTTCCGACGGCCATATAACGCATCTCCAAGGAACGGCATAAAAAGGTTAGACCTGAGGGTTTATATCACAGAATTTTCTCACATTAAATAATGATTTAAAAATGTATTTTATGGCATTTTAACATGAGTAGTTAACTTGGCATGTTGTTGGAATTGGCTCACATGAAATAATGGTTTAAAATGTGTTTAATGTGTTTAATTAGTTTAGTATGTTGTATTAAATTTATTTGCATGAGATAATGATTTAGGAAATGTATTTTTATTTGTTTAGCATGAATGATTAGCTTGGCGTGTCATTTAGGATTAATACACATGAAATAATGATTTAGAATGGTTGTTTGAGCATGTTATTAGTTTACATGGAGTAATGACGTAGGAAGTATGTTTAATTTAAATGGCTATTTAAGCATGTTATTTAGGATTAGTTTACATGAAATATTGACTTAGAATATGTGTTTAATAATGCTAGCATGAATAGTTAATTTAACATGTTAATTAATTTAGGTTACATAAATTAATAAGGTAGGATTGCATGTAATTTGTTTTTCTGTCGCATGAATGTCATTAATTAGTACGTGATGTGGTTTTGAGTGAATGGAATATGTATTCTTTTTGTGGTATTTGGATGGATGGAACCCCTGACATAAATTCCATAGCCGAATCCGAATGGACGGTAGTATGGTTTGCACTCGGGATACAACGCCCCGTACCACTTAAAAGATTCACATGTTTCATTTCACTCAAATTTGTATTTGAAGCATGATTAGATTGTTGTAATGTTGTTTTTACTTTCAAAGCATGTGAACTTAGATTTAGGCATGTATGTTGGGTAGACTTGGTTAAAATTATACAAATCCATTCATTACAAGTGACATAAGTAATGGACCATTCCGAACCCAACGGTTTGAGGTCTTCCCTTGCGAGGGGTGAGTGCGGCCTTAAATCTTTGTCCCGGTTCACACCGGGTGGCGACTCCATGTTATTTCATATTTCTCAGCTAGGCCGCGAGCCTAGGACGGCGTCGCCCAGTTTCTGTGTCTACAGTCTGGCGACTCCACTGGGGATTAAGAGAATTGGCCTCGAAATAGTCTTGTAATGTTTGGATTTGTGTTTTAATTAACCATGTTTACTGTAAGTTTAGGGAATTTAATTAAAGGCATTGTTAGGGCTAGGTGATGTTTGGTGTCTTCCTTCACTCACTCCTTTTTAACAAGGAAAAGCTGTGAAGACACCTAGATAATCATTTTCCTAGGGGATGGTTGGTGTCTTCCTTCACTCACTAACTACTTTTTATAAGGAAAAGCTGCGAAGGCATCTAAATAATCATCTCATGTGATAGACTAATTTGGAGGACTCGTTGTTTATTCCTGTCACCAAGCGATAAGAGCCTAAGGGGCTTGGGTATCCACGGTGAGCTTTGCTCCGCCCTCCCTCTGGGGAATCTACAACGGGAAGTCCATTTGACAGTTAGTCACATACCTTAACTTGTTGACATATAAGGTGCACTCACTTGGTCGTTTGAACCCTTGAGTGGGGAGTCCTAGTTGTGGGTAATCCTTTGTCAATAAGGGCCTTTGTTTACATTCCTAGAACTTACACATGAACCTTAGTTTTGTGACCAGTAAAAATTACTTATTTATGCTTGTGTTTTGGACCATTATCATTTGGATTCAGTTGGACTTTTTGTCAATAAATGTGAACTTGTTGGGCCATTTAAACAGGGACAAGTTCATGTCTTTTGACAATTAGGCCAAAAGCTTCTAAAATGCTAATGGGATATTTTGTGTTTAGGCCTCTTATTATTTGAAGTTATTTAGTTTATTTATCGCAAAGTGTAAACATGTTGGGCCTTTTCAACTGGGACAAGTTTGCACTACGCAATAGTGTGACTAAATACTTTGAAATGATAACGGGCCGATTATTGTAAATTCTTTTACGAGCTTATTTATTTTGTGCATTGATACTCATCTCACGCACATCATGCATACATGCATCATGCTAACCCTTGTGTTTAAAAAGCCATCATAGATACCTGTTGGGTTAGAAAAGAAGGCAGACTCATCAAAAGACCAGGGATAAACATGAGTGCATCCAATAATGAGGTATCTCGTATGGATCAATTCGAAAACAGTCTCGCCAAGATCACTGAACAGTTGCAAGCCTTGTCTACTGCTGTGGCTGGTATAGCCGGGTCCCGTACCGGGGGAAGTTCAGAAAATGCAAGGCAGGAAGTGCCTCCGAACAGATTAGGGGATGATGTCCCCATCTTTGATGATGACATGGCAGAATATGCGGCAGGCCGAATATCTGGGTCTCGGGCAGAATGGCAGAAACTCCGTGACCAGGTGGAGTCAGTTACCCGTAAGATGAAGGGTAAAGACGAAGACTTACTAAACTATGATTCGATGACTTTCGAAGAACAATTGCCTGCTCAGTTCAAGATGCCCGATATGGCTAAGTTCAATGGGAATGGAGATCCAAGAGTGCATCTCCGACAGTTTGTATCGGTCATGAGTTCAGTTGGCTTATCTCAGCGCCAAGTGCAGAAGATGTTTGGAATGTCGCTCGAGGGGGCACCCGTATTATGGTATCACAGCCTTGAGAAAAATGTTAAGGAAGACTGGAGGGAACTAGCTGATGCTTTTCTGAAGCAATATGTTACTGATCTGGAGATAGATCTATCACTCCGGGATCTGGAGAATATTAAACAGAGGCCGGAGGAGAGCTTCAAAGACTATGTAGATCGCTGGAGGAGCCAGCTTCTGAAAATGCAGACTCGACCCTCAGAGAAAGACCAGATAAAGATGATAATCAAGGGCACCAAACCCTCTATTTATGGTAAGCTGAGGAGGATGACCTCCATGATCACAGATTTTCGACAGTTGAGGGAAACTGTCATGGACATTGAAGAAGAGGAAACTGAGAATAGGAAGTTCTATGGCCAGAATAAAAGAACTTTTGGAGGACACTCTGAGACCAAACCCGCTACTGCCGAGGTTACCGCCATCAGGGACCGGCATTTCTCTAACTTGGGAAAGCCTTTGTCAAAAGTGTTTGAAAAGTTGAAGGGGCAAGGACTCTTGAAACCCTTAGAAGGCAAACCACTTCCAAATCCTCCACCGCCACACTTAAACGTGAACCTTTATTGTAGGGGTGTTCATAGGGTCGGGTCAACCCGCGACCCGACCCGACCCGGACCAACCCGACCTGACCCGGTCGGGTTTAGGAAATTTATAAATTGATTTCGGGTCAATTTTGACCCGACCCGAAATGTAGGGTCGGGTCACGGGTTTCAGTTAAAAAATAGTGACCCGACCCGACCCGATCCGATTTAAATAATATACTAATTATTGTATATATATTTTTAATGGTACCAACTTTTCAAGGAACGCGTGTTGGTGTAATGGTTAAATCATACTGATTCTTGTTGTGGTTGGCAGTTCGATTCCCAGCTTCTCCCGCCTTTCTCAATTTTTAATCTTTTAATTATTAAAAAAAAAAGTAGTTGGCAAGATTCGAACCGCAGATCACAAGGATACTAAGACAGCTACTTAACCATTTCAGTTACGCGTCCACCTTGGTATTTTTAAGTCAGAAAAATATATATATTAGATTTAATCAATTATTATGGTGACCCGACCCGATCCGCAGTTTTTTGACCCGACCCGTTTTGACCCGACCCGCGCGGGTCATGTATTAAAAATTCGGGTTTCGGGTCGACCGACCCGACTGACCCGACCCGATCGGGTCACAAAAAAAATCAAAAAAACCCGACCCGACCCGACCCGTGAACACCCCTACTTTATTGTTACTTCCACCAGCAACATGGCCATGATACCAACAATTGCACCCGCCTTAGGCATGAGATCCAAGACCTCATTGACACCCGTAAAATACCCGACCCTGAAAAAGAACAACCCAACACATACAAAAACCCTCTTCCCAACTACATGATCAACTCCGGTCTGCCCGAAAGTTTTGTCCTCCAGACTCTCAACCACCCAGCTTCTTACATGGGGATAGGGGACGGCAGTAATGAAGAACCATAGGCTGATGAAGAAGACAATGCCGCAGGCAAAGAAGATATTTTCCCCGGTTTATTTACAAATCTACTTTTTAAGACATTGATTTTGTTCAAACCTCTTTCATGATAATAAAGAAGTTCACTTCACTCACTTGCTTGAGTCTCTCTCGTTCAACCTGCACAATATGAGTATATTTGACGGCTGGCGATACCATGATATTCAACAATACTCAGAAATTGGGAAACAGGGCAGTGAGACTGTCAGAGAATAAGTTCACCCAGTCAATCGATGAAGACAGATTAAAGCAGTTTTCAGCCTAAGGGAGAAAAGATCGAGCAGTCACCAAAGGAATTGGCAAAAGACCTAACCCAACGGGATAGGAAATTCATTCATGCATACATGCATACACGTAACCTGCATCCCTTGTTGTATTTTGTTTTTGCAGATTTCAAACGAAAGAGAACCCGCAAAGGGCGAACAGAAACATATGGCACCAATGAGCCCAATAAGGATCCAACTCATCATGAACAGGGAAGACCTCTACACTTGCATACCTACACATCGCATGCACGTATTTATTCTGTTGTTTTGTATTTGCAGGTTTCAAAAGAAGAAAATTGGAGAAAGCGGCAAAAGCAAGCCAACCAGAAACAACAACAGTGTTATCAGTTTCAGGAATGAATCGGGATCAGTATCAGTTTCGGGAATAGATCATAAGGTTGAGGTTCACATCAGTATTAATCTTAGGAAAGAATCCCAGGGTTGAGGCCCACGCCAGTATCAGTTTCAAGAAGGAATCCTCAGGGGGCGAAGCCCAGGTTTTCAACAGTTGAAATAAAGAATTCCATGGAGAGAAGTCTTTGATAGATAGACATATGTTCGGTGATGACATTGTTTGCTGAATGGAGAAACCCTAGAAACGATAAGTGCGAGGCACGCTCTCTTCCGGCATTCTGAAAGGATTTATCTCGGCTAGACTCACGAGCACTTGACAGGATCTCAGCAGTGGAAGCCTGAGTGGTTGACGAGATGACTAGTTGAAGAGATGATGAATCGGTGAATGACCGTTTGCCTGGATGTCCACCCTGGCTTACTTATGCTATGATATATGATATGGTTGAAATAAAAAAAAATGTCTCTGAAATAAAAAATGAAAAGAAAAAAAAATAGACCACCTATAACCTATAAGCGTGAAGCTACCCATGGGCGAGTATTAGGACCACCATGAGGAGAAATGCTACCTTAAAGGGTAGGTGTGTCAGAAAAAGAAAAGAAAAAAAAAAAAAAAAAAAGAAAGAAGAAAAAAAAGAGAAAAGAAAATGAAAAGAAAGAGACAAAAGAAAAAAGATGAAAACCATATCATGTTGAGTATGCTGAAGTAATCACGGAATGTGATTAAGACATCCAGGTTGGTTAGACCCACTGGTTCGGATTCTCTGAAACGAAATCACCGAGTTAGTTTGCTTAAGGACTAAGCTGCGAAAGAGCCTTGGCACACACACACATGGAGTCTAGCTCGGATCACCTATTCAGATGATTGGACTTGAGTATGTCGAGTACTTCGAAGGTTCTTCGGTTTTGACGCGAAAACATTGGTTGAAGACAAAAATATGTCTATTTATCAAAGATTATCTCGTGAGAGGTGGTGCAATGTGTGAGGTAGATATCATATCAGTTTGGGTGAGGCCCATATCAGCATCAATTTGGGGGCGAGGCCCATAGCAGTCTGAGGGCGAGGCCCATATCAGTTTGAGGGCGAGGCCCAGTTCAGTATCAGTTCGAGGGCGATGCCCATATCAGCTGAGGGCGAGGCCCATATCAGTTTGGGGTCGAGGCCTACATAATATCAGCATCAGTATCAGTTTGACCAGTCTTGCCGGGTACGGCACTCTGGGGGCGGGGCCCACATCAGCTCAGATCAATTTTTTACAGGGAATGGCATTCAGGGGGCGAGGCCCACATTATTTCAGTATCAGTTCAGCCAGGTACGGCACTCCGGGTATGGAGCTATCAGGTTGTTCAGCCAGGTACGGCACTCCGGGTACGGAGATATCAGATCAGTTCAGCCAGGTACGGCACTCCGGGTATGGAGACATTTCAGCGACACCCTAGGTACGGGGTTAGCACTCAGACATTTGTGGCTCTCTAGGTATGGAGACGTCACCGCGACACCCTAGGTATGGGGTTAGCACGCTGGACTATCATGAAGTGTTGTGGACTACCGTTGATCATCATGAAGTGTTGTGGACTATCGTAGATTATCATGAAGCGTCGTGGATTATGTGGATTAGCGTAAATTATCATAAAAGCGTTGTGGACTACTGTGGATTATGAAGGTTATGAAGATTATGTGGATTATATGGACTACTGTGGACTACCGTGGATTATGTGGACTACCGGGATTATGTGGATTGCGTGGACTACCGTGGATTATGTGGATTGTGTGGAATACTGTGGATTACGTGGATTATGTGGATCACCGTGGATTATCGTGGATTATGTGGACTACTGTGGACTACCGTGGATCATGTGGACTACCGTGGATTATGTGGATTGCGTGGACTACCGTGGATTATGTGGATTGTGTGGAATACTGTGGATTATGTGGATCACCGTGGATTATCGTGGATTATGTGGACTACTGTGGACTACCGTGGATCATGTGGACTACCGTGGATTATGTGGATTACGTGGATTATGTGGATCACCGTGGATTATCGTGGATTATGTGGACTATCGTGGACTATTCTGAAGAATTGTGGACTACTGCAACGCCCTAGGTACGGGGCTTAGCACCATCAAATCAACAACAGGCGAGTCAGGTGGCAGCTGGCGAGCCAGGTAAGTATAAATGCACTGCATAGACTTTGATAGGATTGTCACTGTCACACACTACACAAGTCCCATCAAAGTGGGGGCGACTGTAGACATTGCATTTTTGCATGTGAAACCCGATGAGGAGTCTTGTATGGATGCACCACCTTTAAGTCGTAGGAGTCGCGGAAAACGGTTGTCGGAAAGGCAAAGTCAAGAATTGACATGTTTTGTTTAAGTTCGCTCGGAGTTCGCTTGTTGAAAGTTCATTTTTTAAACGTATCTCTTAACCCGAAATCACCCCAAACCATTCTAAAGCCACCTAAGTACCCAAACCCACATCCAAAGCCCATAAAATCAAAATAAATCAAACACCAAGCCCACCCTCCATTAGGCCCACGACCTTGACACCAAATTACCCCTCCTTACACTATTCCAACATGATTTACCCATATACCAAACTTACTTTAACCATTCCACCTCACTTTAACAAAATATTAAATAAATAACACTTCACTCATTCAATACCCATACCTCACCCATACTTCACTCATTCAAACCCATACCTCACCCATACTTCACTCATTCAAACCCATACCTCACTCATTCACACCCACACCTCACTCATTCAAGCCCATACCTCACTCATTCAAACCCACACCTCACTCATTCACACCCATACCTCACTCATTCACACTTACACCTCCACTACACCATTTGCCTATATAAACCATCATTTTCCACCTTGAAACCCCTAGCACATATCAAGATACATCAAGCAAAAAATCAAGCATTCACCAAGCATTTTAGGAGAACAAAACAGCCCCCTCATCTCCCTTAGAAGTGACGCCACTGCTGCCTATTTCCAAGCCATTCACTGCCTCCTTTGAGACTTGAAGTCACGCCCAAGCCCTTCCATTCACTACCTCTGATCATTTCAAGCATTCATCCAGCCCCCTAACCCTCACATCTTCACGCATAAAGCACCCACTCGACTTCCCCTCACTGCCCTTGCACCCAACACGCAAAACAGCCCCTTATTTCACCCAAAACAGTCCACCAACAGCCCATTGTCACGCCCAATTTAGCCCCTGGAATTTACACCCAAATCAACCTAATTTTAGCCCCAAACCAGTACACAAACTGACCTAAATACCCTCCAAAATTCGCCCAAAACAGCAGCTCAAAAGCCTTCAAAACAGTCCCTAAAGTCATCAAAACAGTGAGCAAAAACTGCACTTGAAGATCCTTGAACAAACCAAGCAAACGGCAGTCCAACGCCTCTCAAAAATCACCAAAATCGACCTTAATCCGCAGCCAATCAGTGAGCCGAGTTTGGAGACTTGAATCGCAGCGAAACGAAGCGGAAACAGCGACGAAACAGCGAAACAGTGAGCAGAACATTGAACCAGCGAACCAGTGAAATTGTAGTGCCTTTGCCCTTCCGACGGCCATATAACGCATCTCCAAGGAACGGCATAAAAAGGTTAGACCTGAGGGTTTATATCACAGAATTTTCTCACATTAAATAATGATTTAAAAATGTATTTTATGGCATTTTAACATGAGTAGTTAACTTGGCATGTTGTTGGAATTGGCTCACATGAAATAATGGTTTAAAATGTGTTTAATGTGTTTAATTAGTTTAGTATGTTGTATTAAATTTATTTGCATGAGATAATGATTTAGGAAATGTATTTTTATTTGTTTAGCATGAATGATTAGCTTGGCGTGTCATTTAGGATTAATACACATGAAATAATGATTTAGAATGGTTGTTTGAGCATGTTATTAGTTTACATGGAGTAATGACGTAGGAAGTATGTTTAATTTAAATGGCTATTTAAGCATGTTATTTAGGATTAGTTTACATGAAATATTGACTTAGAATATGTGTTTAATAATGCTAGCATGAATAGTTAATTTAACATGTTAATTAATTTAGGTTACATAAATTAATAAGGTAGGATTGCATGTAATTTGTTTTTCTGTCGCATGAATGTCATTAATTAGTACGTGATGTGGTTTTGAGTGAATGGAATATGTATTCTTTTTGTGGTATGTTGGATGGAAACCCTGACATAAATTGCATAGCCGAATCCGAATGGACGGTAGTATGGTTTGCACTCGGGATACAACGCCCCGTACCACTTAAAAGATTCACATGTTTCATTTCACTCAAATTTGTATTTGAAGCATGATTAGATTGTTGTAATGTTGTTTTTACTTTCAAAGCATGTGAACTTAGATTTAGGCATGTATGTTGGGTAGACTTGGTTAAAATTATACAAATCCATTCATTACAAGTGACATAAGTAAGGGACCATTCCGAACCCAACGGTTTGAGGTCTTCCCTTGCGAGGGGTGAGTGCGGCCTTAAATCTTTGTCCCGGTTCACACCGGGTGGCGACTCCATGTTATTTCATATTTCTCAGCTAGGCCGCGAGCCTAGGACGGCGTCGCCCAGTTTCTGTGTCTACAACTGCCGTAAAGGTGGCCTTTTGAGGGCTCTTGATCTCTCAAAGATATGACCTTTAGACCAACATACTAAGCCCATGCGCGTCACATCACATCATGCATACAAACATAAAGACAATCATACTATTCTAAGTATGTCCGATTGAACGTGTCTTGCATCCAACCGAACACACATCAACCGGCGCGGCAAAGCATCGTGGTAAAGGGCTTTAGACCCTCCCCATAGGGGATCTCACATCGCACTTACTAAACTCATGCGCTCGGTTGAATCATGCATACGAAAATAAAGACAATCATATCAAACTAGGTATGCTCGATTGAACGTATCTCGCATTCAACCGAACACACATCAATCGGTGCGGCAAAGCGTCGTGGTGAAGGATTTTAACCCCTCCAATTAGGGAACCTTTCATCGCACTTACTAAGCCCATGCACTCGATCATATCATACGGGAATAAGCAACATACAAGATTTAAATGACAAGAAATAAATAAACTAAAGCAACGCCACACAAGAGAAGGTGTCGTTTACTCAAGTGGTACGTGGAGTTGTGTCCCATGTACAGACCACACTACCGTCCATTCGGATTCGGCTACGGAATTTACGTCTGGGTTTCCATCCTATATACCACAAGAGACGACACTCTTCTATTTCATTCAAGCCACAACATGCTTCCATAAATGACTCTCATGCGAATAGAATTCAATAATAATAATAAAAAATGAATATAAACTAATGAAAAGTTACCCTCAGGTCTAACCTTTTAAATCATCTCTCGGATGTACGGTACACGATCGTCGGAAGGGTGGATGCTCCGCAACTCTCCCGGTTCACTGGTTCACTGTTCTCGTTCGTTGTCTTACTGTTTTGAGTCGTCGTTCTCCGTCTTTTGCTATTGTTTCCTTGTGGTTTCGCTGCCTTTTCCTCTTTATCTTTTGCTTATCGTTTTTTTTTTGGTGTGTTCCTCCTGTAATTTTTCTGTGTGTTGTGTATGAGTTAGGGACTAGAGACTAGGGTTGAGAAGGTTGGTGAATGGTTCTTTTTATAGGCAAAGGGTTGGGCTTGACAAGGAAATGGATTTGGCTAATTAAAGAGGGATTTGATTTGGTTTGGTTAAGGGAAGTCAAAGATTGAGGGGGGACAAATCTTGGCTAGATAGGGAAGGTTGAATATTTGATTGACTTGGATTAGGAATACAATATTTTAGATTGGTAATTATCTTATTAGATTGGGAATATAATTGGTTGATTGATTTTAATTAGGCATGATTATATTTTGATTTAGTATGTGATTTGTTTAATTTAGGCATGATTTTAGTTTAAGTTGGTAATTGTTTATTTTATGTTTGGTATATGTTTTATTTAATAATTTAATTAATTTAATTATTATCTTATTTAGTTAATGTTTTAATTAATATTTATTTATTTAAATTGGGATGTTGTTTATGGGCTTTGGGGGGCTAATTGGGCTGGATGAGAGGCTAGCAGCAAAACCAGAATTACCGACACCGTTCGAACGCTTCCTCGAACGCGGCACGAACGCCCGCAATCCGTTTGACGTTCGAACGTAAAAACGAATGCAGCACGAACGAAAACAGTGAACCTTGTTTATTCTGAATTTCCTCTTCCGATGTCCGTTTCCCGTGACCTCCGTGACTTAAAAGGTAGTGCCTCCAAATGAGACTCATCATAGGGACTATGTGTAAAAATACAGTGCCTACAGTCGCCCCCACTTTGATGGGACTTGTGTAATGTGCAACAGTGACAATCCTATCAAAGTTATGCAATGCATTTCTACTTACCTGGCTCGCCAACTGCCACTTGACTTTCCATGTTTTGAGTTGATTTGGGTGGTGAGGTGCTGCGACCCCTGGTTCATTCCCGAACCGTGCTCTATTTTTAGAGCGCCATTTTCGGCATCTTTCGTGTACTGTATTGAGATGAGGCTTTATTCCTCCGAGCTTTATTCCCGAACTGTTGAGATGAGGCTTTATTCCTCCGAGCTTTATTCCCGAACTGCTTACTGTGTAGAGATAGGGCTTTATTCCATGATTGTTTGGACTGTGGGCTTTATTCCCGAACTGTATTGAGATGTGGCTATATTCCCATATACTTTGTTCCCGAACTATTGCGATGAGGCTTTATTCCTCCTGAGCTTTAATCTCGAACAGTTGAGATGAGGCTCTATTCCTCCCGAGCTTTATTCCCGAACTGTACTGACATGAGGCTTTCTTCCCCTTGAACTTTGTTCTCAAACTTATACTGAGATGAGGCTTTATTCCTCACGAGCTTTATTCCCGAACTGTACTGACATGAGGCTTTCTTCCCCTTGAGCTTTGTTCTCAAACTATACTGACATGAGGTTTTCTTCCTCCCGAGCTTTATTCTCGAACTGTACTGACATGAGGCTTTCTTCCCCTTGAGCTTTGTTCTCAAACTTATACTGATATGAGGCTTTCTTCCTCTGGGCTTTGTTCCCTGACTGTGTTAACTGTGGGCTTTGTCCCCGAACTGTTACTGTAAGTTGTTCATTCCTGAACTGTTATCATGAGGTGGTCCATTCTCGAACCGTGCTTCTGTAAGGTGTTCATTCCCGAACTGTTATCGTGAGGTGGTCCATTCCCGAACCGTTACTGTGAGGTGTCCATTCTCGAACCGTTACTGTGAGGTGGTTCATTCCCGAACCGTGCTTCTATTCTTGGAGTGCCATTCCCGGCTTGTTCATTCCGGAACTGTTATCGTGAGGTGGTCCATTCCCGAACCGTTACTGTGAGGTGTCCATTCTCGAACCGTTACTGTGAGGTGGTTCATTCCCGAACCGTGCTTCTATTCTTGGAGTGCCATTCCCGGCTTGTTCATTCCTGAACTATATTTCCATTCCCGGAGTGCCATTCCCGGCTTGTTCATTCTCGAACTGTCCATTCCCGGACTATATCTCCATTCTCGGAGTGTCATTTCCGACTTGTTCATTCTTGAACTGCCCATTCCCGGACTATATCTCCATTCTCGGAGTGTCATTCTCGGTAGAACTGATCTGATGTAATATGGGCCTCGCCCACAGAATGTCATACCCGGCAATGCTGATACTGATGTAATGTGGGCCTCGACCCTGGGACTCATTCCCAAACTGTGTTTGATGTGAGCCTCGACCCTGGGACTCATCCCCAAAACTGATGTTGAAGTGGGCCTCGGCCCCAACTGCTACTGACATGGGCCTCGCCCCCAGATTGATGCTGATGTGGGCCTCGACCCTCGGGATTCATCCCAAACTGTGTTTGATGTGGGCCTCGACCCTGGGACTCATCCCCAAAACTGATTGCTGAAGTGGGCCTCGGCCCCAACTGCTACTGACATGGGCCTCGCCCCCGGATTGATGCTGATGTGGGCCTCGACCTTCGGGATTCATCCCAAACTGTGTTTGATGTGGGCCTCGACCCTGGGACTCATCCCCAAAACTGATTGTTGAAGTGGGCCTCGGCCCCAACTGCTACTGACATGGGCCTCACCCCCAGATTGATACTGAATGTGGGCCTCGACCCTGGGATTCATTCCAAATTCAGACGACGTGGGCCTCGGCCCTATGATTCATTCCTTGGGATTCATTCCCGAAACTCTGCTATTGTACTGTTACTGCTTCTGGTTGGCTTGCATTTGACGCTTTCTCTTTTTCTCCTCTGAAACCTGTTATTACAAAACAGAACAAACACAAAAAGGATGCGAATATGTTACGTGTATGCATGCATGCATGATTGGGTTTCCTATCCCGTTGGGTTATGTCTTTTGCCGGTACTCCTGGTGGCTGCTTGGTCTTTAGACAAGTCTGTCATCTTCCCTAACCAACATGTATCTATGATGGCTTTCAGAATACAAGGGTTAACATGATGTATGTATGCATGGGGTGCGTGAGATGCATGTAACACATATAACATATTAAATCAACTAAAATTCTCAAACAAATCGGCCCGTTATCATTTTAGAATATTTCGGGCTAACTGTCATAAGAGTGAACCCGTCCCAGTTTAAATGGCCCAACGAGTTCATGTCTTATGGCAAAGAGCCCAACTAAATCCAAATGATAATATTCCGAACACAATCATAAAATGGCCCATTGTTATTTAGAAGCCTTTTGGCCCAATCGTCATAAGATGTGTTCTTGTCCCAGTTTAAATGGCCCCACAAGCCCATATCCCATGATAAATGGTCCAAATGGATCCAAACAACGATGTTCCCAAACACAAGCATAAAAGATGATGCAAACATGACATAATAATTTTTACAAAGTGGCCCATCAACATTTCAGAAGCTTTTGGCCTAATAGTCATAAGGTGTGAACTTGCCCCAGTTTAAATGGCCCAGCAAGCCCGCATTTCTGACAATAGTCCAACTGCATCCAAATGAGGATGGTCCACAAGCACATATTCAAGGAAATAATTGTTACTTTAGCCAACCCGGTCTATAGGTGGGTTAGTAAGAGTATAGACAAAGGCTCTCACCGGCGAAGGATGGCCCACAACTAGGTCTCCCCATTCAAGGGTTCGAGCGACCAAGTGAGCGCACCTTTTTTTTATACACTAAGGTACGTGCCAATGAGTTATGGTGTGTGACGGACTGTCAAATTGATTTCCCGTTGTAGATCCCCCAGAGGGAAGGTGGAGCGAGGCTCACTTAAATACCCAAGTCTCTTAGGCTCTTATCGCTTGTTGTCAGGAATAAACAACGAGTCCTCCAAATTAGTCCATCACAATAGGCTATGAGTAGATGGCTATCTAGGTGCCTTCATAGCTTTTCCTTCTAGAAAGGTAGTGAATGAAGGAAGACATCAAACCATTACCTAGCCTAAAAATGCCTTTGATTAAACCCTCACTTTATCCACTATAGACACGGTCAATTAAAACATAAATCCAAACATTACAAGATAATATTCGGGGCCGATTCTCTATCCCCAGTGGAGTCGCCAGACTGTGGGAACACAGGAAATCTGGGCGACACATGCTGTCCTAGGCTCGCGGCCTAGTTGGGAGTACGGAGTAGCCACGGGGGACTAAACCGGAGAGTAATGGAGTCGCCACCCGGTGTGAACCGGGAAAATGAGATTTAAGGCCGCACTCACCCCTCGCAAGGGAAGACCTCAAACCGTTGGGTTCGGAATGGTCCCTTACTTATGTCACTTGTAATAAAAGGATTTATATAATAATTTAACCAGGCTTAAATAACATTTATTTCCAAAAATATCATGCTTCTAATTCATATGCATACATCAACAAGTTCATCACAACATGCAACATCACATGGCAATCTCATGAACATATTTCAATCCTATGATATGGAAAACTAAGAACAACATAATCATGCTTGAGTACTATCTCATGAACCTATTAACCAAATAACATTCTAACAGCCTAATCATGCTTGAATACAATCCCGAGAACACATAGAATGGATAAATGCAGGGATACAAATAATACGGTTGGCTATATAACACAAGAAAGATCAACCAAAAGGCAATTATGCATGAATATGATAAGACAGACTCAGTTCAGTGTGTGCGCGTTCGTGTAGCGTTCGTAAACGCGTTCGAACGAAGATGAAACAGAATGCTCACGTTCGAGTAGCGTTCGTAAACGCGTTCGAACGGAAATGAAACAGAATGCTCGCGTTCGTATGGCGTTTGATAGCACGTTCGAACGGAAATGAAACAGAATGCCCACGTTCGTATGGCGTTTGCAAACGCGTTCGAACGGAAATGAGACCTGATGCATGATAAGGCAAAAATGCATGCGCGTTCGAGTTGCGTTCGTAAACGCGTTCGAACGGGAACAGACCTGATGCATGAAATGGGACGCAATACATAAACAACAAAATAAAGGGGCGCGGTGAAGTACTGCCGTAAAGGTGGCCTTTTGAGGGCTCTTGATCTCTCAAAGAGAGGACCTTTAGACCAACATACTAAGCCCATGCGCGTCACATCACATCATGCATACAAACATAAAGACAATCATATTATTCTAAGTATGTCCGATTGAACGTGTCTTGCATCCAACCGAACACACATCAACCGGCGCGGCAAAGCATCGTGGTAAAGGGCTTTAGACCCTCCCCATAGGGGATCTCACATCGCACTTACTAAACCCATGCGCTCGGTTGAATCATGCATACGAAAATAAAGACAATCATATCAAACTAGGTATGCTCGATTGAACGTATCTCGCATTCAACCGAACACACATCAATCGGTGCGGCAAAGCGTCATGGTGAAGGATTTTAAACCCCTCCAATTAGGGAACCTTTCATCGCACTTACTAAGCTCATGCACTCGATCATATCATACGGGAATAAGCAACATACAAGATTTAAATGACAAGAAATAAATAAACCAAAGCAACGCCACACAAGAGAAGGTGCCGTTTACTCAAGTGGTACGTGGAGTTGTGTCCCATGTACAGACCGCACTACCGTCCATTCGGATTCGGCTACGGAATTTACGTCTGGGTTTCCATCCTATATACCACAAGAGACGACACTCTTCCATTTCATTCAAGCCACAGCATGCTTCCATAAACGACTCTCATGCGAATAGAATTCAATAATAATAATAAAAAAATGAATATAAACTAATGAAAAGTTACCCTCAGGTCTAACCTTTTAAATCATCTCTCGGATGTACGGTACACGATCGTCGGAAGGGTGGATGTTCCGCAACTCTCCCGGTTCACTGGTTCACTGTTCTCGTTCGTTGTCTTACTGTTTTGAGTCGTCGTTCTCCGTCTTTTGCTATTGTTTCCTTGTGGTTTCGCTGCCTTTTCCTCTTTATCTTTTGCTTACGTTTTTTTTGGGTGTGTTCCTCCTGTAATTTTCTGTGTGTTGTGTATGAGTTAGGGACTAGCTAGCTAGGGACTAGGGACTAGGTTGAGAAGGTTGGTGAATGGTTCTTTTTATAGGCAAATGGTTGGGCTTGACAAGGAAAGGGATTTGGCTAATTAAAGAGGGATTTGATTTGGTTTGGTTAAGGGAAGTCAAAGATTGAGGGGGGACAAATCTTGGCTAGATAGGGAAGGTTGAATATTTGATTGGCTTGGATTAGGAATACAATATTTTAGATTGGTAATTATCTTATTAGATTGGGAATATAATTGGTTGATTGATTTTAATTAGGCATGATTATATTTTGATTTAGTATGTGATTTGTTTAATTTAGGCATGATTTTAGTTTAAGTTGGTAATTGTTTATTTTATGTTTGGTATATGTTTTATTTAATTAATTTAATTAATTTAATTATTATCTTATTTAGTTAATGTTTTAATTAATATTTATTTATTTAAATTGAGATGTTTTTTATGGGCTTTGGGGGGCTAATTGGGCTGGATGAGAGGCTAGCACCAAAACCAGAATTACTGACACCGTTCGAACGCTTCCTCGAACGCGGCACGAACGCCCGCAATCCGTTTGACGTTCGAACGTAAAAACGAACGCAGCACGAACGAAAACAGTGAACATTGTTTATTCTGAATTTCCCCTTCCGATGTCCGTTTCCCGTGACCTCCGTGACTTTAAAGGTAGTTAGTTCCTCCAAATGAGACTCATCATAGGGACTATGTGTAAAAATTGCAGTGCCTACAATTGTATTATATTAATTGTACATTGTTTGGTACTACACTATATAGTATTAAAATTAATTTTTATTTTAATATTAATATTTTATTATTATATTATAATATTATGTTTTAATATTTAATTTTAATAATTTTAATAATTTTTATTATATTTAATATTAATATGATTATAAAAGAATTTTTTCTTTAATTTTTAGTGTAATGCGCCATAGTCTCACACTTCATACATCATTTGTTAATGCGGTGTGAACGTCAATAAATAATGTGGACAAATTATCATTAAACATGTGATTGTACTAATTAATGCAATCTAAGGTGTTTAATGTACCAAATATATCCTAAAAGCATTAAAAGAGTACTAAGGAAAAGTCAAACATAAAACAGAATCCTTATTTTACAAGCTAAATGGGGCATAAAACAAAATCCTTATTTTACAAGCTAAAAACATTAGAAAAATGAAACTTATCTTAATCTAAAGTCTAAAATAGTCCAAATTTCTATATAGGGGAAGGAATAATAAGAAATTTAATCTTGAATGAAAAAAAAAATCAATGGAATTTATTAGAGAGATTTCTCATTGATTTGTGAAAAAATCTAAATTGATATAGAAATAAATCATAAATTTTTTTTTTTTATATTTTATTAAATTTAATGATATAATAATTTCGATTACAACATAATGATATTAAAATATCCATATAATCAATTCTACGTTTTGTTAATTAATATATATATATATATATATCAATTTGGCAAGGGGTACGGGCCAAATTTGGGCACAATGGTAAAATCGATATTTCACCTATGTGCCAACCACAAACCCGAAACCAGAAACCCGAAACCCATTAATAAGTCCAATTTGAGAATCAATATTGGACCGAGAGACCTCACAAGCCCAAGTTCATTGTCACTGAGAGGCCAGATCAAGATGGTCTACAGACTCACCGGTTACCAGATTGGAAAAACGCCTAAGCTCATAAACCCCTCCAATAAATTGACTGTTACAAAGATTTCAACGGGTAGAAGAAGAGTAAATGAGCCTACCTCAAAGGCCCTATAAAAGGAAAATGTATTTGCTGGGAGAATGGGGACTACGATATTCAATTCTCTGGTATTTCGACCTCGATTCATAAAACAACATACCGCCCTTACGGCAAACAAACGGAGATTGAGGTAATTTCAAACCTTATTCTTCCTGCTTTCCTCTCATCCACATTACTGACTTGGGCGTCGGAGAGCCTACAGCTTCCACCATACCGGTGGGCAATACTCTCTGCTCATACTTCCCTCGTTTTACAGGTTCGTTAGTACCCCGAAAATTCACACACAAGGATAATCGTAGATTTGCTTAAATATTTTTAGAAGTGAAAGTAACATTCAAGCGGTAATATATGAATCAAATCTGTATAACATAGAAGATTCTCTTAAATTTTGAAATTTGAATTCCAAAAAAAGAATGAAATCCGATTTTGTAAATAATATTAAAAAAATATCTGAACGAGGACCCCACAATCAAATAAATGATTTAGACTTTTCCGACGCCCATAAAAAGTTAATGTACTACAAACTTGTTTAAACTTACCTGCTAATATTTTCATTAGAGCAGTTAATTGACATATCAATCACGAATGCGATGAATCTGATTTCAGATAGAAAATTTGAAATTTTGTATGATTGATATAGGATTGGGATAATTTTTTATATGAATAAAATGTTAGAATATTTTATTCTAATTATGAGCTTATATTAATTGTGATACAAGTTTTAATATAAAGCGCTAAGATAATTGGTTTTGTAATTGAAACTGTGAAGCCCAATTGATTGATCTAATAAAGTGGGCTGCAACTCTATATTATTTGATGTGTGGATATTAGAGCGGGCTCTGGATTTGTTATGGGCTTTTGATGGGTGAACCCATTACACCCTAAATTTGTGAGCTTTCCCTTCTCCCTACATTCCTCACTACCAGATTCTCATCTCTAATAGCTGACTTAATTGTGTAGGAATCATCTTTTCTATTATTGAAAATGCTTGTGCATTATATAATGAAACATGAAAAAGGAATAGAAAAAGGAGAAATAAGCAGTTGATGTGAAACTTCCTAATCTTGACACCTTCATCACTCTCTTTCACATTATTCATTTTCATTTTAGTTGATTTAATTTGAATTGGCGTATGTTGTTGAAGTTAAATTGCGTGATTACTGGGTAGAGAGAAGTAAAGAAATTGCCGTAGCAACAAAAGAAAGTTGAGAAATGGGGAGAGTAGGCTGAAAGAAAACTTAAGCTTTCATAATGGAAAAATTAAGAGAGATAGCATAAAGAAGAGTCATAATTCAGTGGGTTTAGAGTAAGTTTCTCACTTAGATGCAGATGGGGAGCAGGAGTGAGAAAAGTGCAGAGTGGAGACTTTTCAAGTTACTAACAGCAATTACAACCACGAAATTCCCGCTGCAGAAATATGGATTCTAAATCAGGTACGCTCCCTGGATCATCTGATTAATTCATTAAATTGTATTCTTAAGCTTAAGCTTTCCGTGAATGCAGCAACAGAAACTGTTGCAGAGCCAGGATGATGTCATGAAGGTCAGAGATCAGGAGACAGATATTTAGAATCTATGGATTTTTCATAAAGCTGAAGAAAAATCTGTTGATTTTTTCGGATGGATTTTTAATAGATCCATATTATTTGATTTGTTGATGGTTGTTAATAATTGATCCGATTTTAAGCACATAAGGTTATTGGATTAATTATTAAAACATATCTATAGATTTTTTGGGATTTAAAAAAAACTGAAATATGTTGATAGAAGTCCAAATCTGGAAGACCGGATGATAAATGGAAGGGGAATTTTTAACATTTTGTTTACTGAATTATGCAAATTTGGCATTTGCTGTTGTTGTTGGCTGCGTCAGCAAATAAATAAATAATGATGAAAATTGCTTTTGCTTTTTAAAGAAGTAATGGCAAAATTAATTTTAGTTGATAGATTTGATTTTTTTTTTTTTAAAAAAAAAAAAAAATCAAATCTTTGTGTTTTAATTTGCTGGCTGCCGACAGCTCTTTTTCAAGGCTGTCAGGCACGTGCCAGCCCAGCATGCGTGTGTGGCGCACGGCAGGTGCGGTCAAATTTGTCAAATTCAGATCTGGTCCCTGGATAATAGCATACAGTTATTGGCTATTATAATTTGATCACTGGACTTCATTTTAGCTTTAATTTTATCCCAAAATTTAAATATAAAGTCATAATTAATTTTGTGTGACAATTTAAGAGATAATTGTTATCTCATAAAGTTTAATTTATACATTGGTATAAAAATTGTCACTTAGAGAGAATTAATTGTTTCTCATAAAGTAAAATTTCAATGCAATTAATTCATTTGTGATAAAGATAAATATAAAGAATTAATTTATCTCATAAATTTTATCACAATATTCAAGAATGTAATTTTATGGACAATTCGGCCCCTTGTCTATAAAGAATAAAATTACATTATAAATGTTATTTAACAAGATAATATAAGGTGTATCCCGATGTGAGAATTGCTTATGAGTTTAGTGGAACTGCAGCCACCAAAGTGACCTTTTTCACTGAATCTTTTAAGTGATGACGGTCTCGCATGTTTTAGGGATGTTTCTATTTTTTGATGTGCAGTCTTCTGTCCAAAGATGTGGATTGTATCTTAAATTTTAGAAATGTTACATATGAGACATATGGTTGAGAATGGACTAGTCTGAGTGGTTTATTCACCCAAAGGTGGTAGACTTACGAGGATTGGATAAGTTTCTGAATCGTCTAATATGAAGAATTTTTAATTACATATTGTATATTCTGCCCAAAGGTGTTTATACAGTGATGTGCTAAAATTCTTGGTATAATACTCTTTTATGACTTGGAGTATTTATTATCTTGTGTGTGCTTAAACTAAAGAATTGCATTGTTATTTGTTTTTCAGTCACCTTTTCAGTTAACAACAACACTGTGACTATAGAGATGTTGACTGGCTCCAATTTTAAAGTGTGGAAGAGAGATGTGTTGTTGGCTATGGAATTAGCAGATATTGATCTTGCTATGAACACTCCTAAGCCAGCTGATATTAATAGTTCCAGTACTGATACGGATAAGCAGCTGCATACAGTATGGCATAAGTCAAATCGCATGTGCTATTTGACTATAAAAAGATCAATTCCTGAGCATTTGCTAAGTGGTCTTCAAGAAACTCTATAGCAAAAGATTTCTGACAGCTGTATCTGAAAGATATAAAGTCTCAATCAATGCAGAAATTGGTACCCTTCTGAAGCAATTATACTCAATGAAGTATAATGGTAATGGAGGAGTTAGGGAGTACATTTTGATGATGGTCCATATTCAGAACAAGCGTGAAAAATCTTAACATTGTTCTTCCAGATGCTTGCATTGTCCATCAAGCATTGAATACTCTGCCTACAGAGTTTGGTACAATTGTAACTACTTACAATTCGAGGGGGAAGAACCATGGAATGTTAATGATTTCATTGCCATATGTGTTGCTAAGGAAGAGAAACTTAAGGCAGGGCATACGGATACAGCTTTAATTGTTTCTAAGCCTGGCAAGAAAGGTAAGTAAGAAATCTAAATTTTCAGCTTCTGGTAATGTTCAGAATTACAATAAAACTGGTCAGACAAGTGTTGTGGGTGGTACTAAAGGTGTCTTAAGAAAGAACTTAAATGTTTCTTTTGTAAAAAGAAAGGGCATAATAAGAAGTCAGAGTGTTCCAGGTATAAAGTTGGTTAGAGAAACATGGGCATACAGGTAACTCCCTTGGTTTTTGTTGTATGTGAATCCAATTATGTTAATGCCACATCCAGTTCTTGGTGGCTTGACAGTGGAGCAACTAATCACGTTGCTTTCACATTGCAGGGATTCATAAACAAGAGGAAACCAAATAAGGATGAGTTCAAGCTCGTTGTTGGCAATAATGAATTGGTGGAAGTACATTATGTTGGAGATGTTTGTTTAAAACTAGACTCCAATTATGAACTTGTTTTGACAAGTGTTTTATATGTACCATCTTTTAGACGAAACTTGATATCAGTATCTGTACTCGACAAACAAGGTTATGGTTTTGAGTTTAATACAGGTTCTGTATCTGTATATTTCAACTCCAATAAAGTTGGCCATTGTGTCTTGTCATATGGTTTGTACAGTCTCTGTTTAGCATCAAGTGAGGTCTATTCCAATTTCATAATGTTGAACAATTGCCAAAAGACCCTTAATAAAGGAAAAGTCATTCATGTTGTGGCATAAAAGACTTGGCCACATTTCTAGGGAAAGAGTAGAAAGGTTAATAAAGTATGATATCCTATCTACTCTTGACTTCAGTGACCTAGAAACATGTGTTGATTGTTGTAAGGGTAAACTAACCAAAATAAAGAAAAAGGAATCCACTCGTAGCTCCGATCTTTTACAAATTATTCATACAGACATAAGTGGACCTTATTCACCCACAATTTGCAATAATAAGTATTATATAACATTCATTGATGCTTTTTCCCGATATGGATATCTGTACTTGATTAAGGAAAAGTCTGAAGCCCTGATAAATTCAAGATCTTCAAGACTGAAGTTGAGAAACAACTGGGAAAATTGGAAAAAATTATAAGATTGTTAGGTCTGACCGGGGTGGTGAGTATTATGTAAACATGGGGTCAGTGGACAAATAAAGGGACCGTTTGCCAGATACTTAGAAGATTGTGGAATAGTAAGTCAATTTACTATGCCAGGTAGTCCTGAACAGAATGGTGTGACCGAAAGGCGGAATCGCACCCTTCAAGAGGGAAGGAGTATGATGTCTAGAACTAATCTCCCAGACTTCCTTTGGGGTGAGGCAATTAAAACGGCCTTATATATCCTCAATAGAGTTCCAAGTAAGTCTGTTTCTAGAACTCCTTTTGAAATATGGACTGGTAGGAAACCTAGCATGAGTCACCTCCGTGTTTGGGGATGTCCTTCAGAAGTACGCCTTTATAATCCCACTGAAGGTAAGTTGCAATCCAGATCTACTCGTTGCTATTTTATAGGATACCCTGATCATTCTAAAGGCTACAGATTTTACTGTAGAGAAGGGGGTTATAGGATTGTAGAATCACAAACAGCTAAGTTCTTGGAATTTGATGTGGCTGTGATAATGATAATCATACATAAATCTCAAATCAAGGACAACAGACCAGAATGGTTCATATACCTATACCCATACAGTCTGAGACATTGGAACCTACACCTGCAACTAATCAAGTTATGGAGGAGGAACCCATACAGGTAAACGAGGTTCCGCCATTACAGGATATAGCTGCAGAGGTTCCATTAAGAAGGTCAACCAGGGTAAGGCGGTCTGCTGTTCCCTCTGATTATGAAGTTTATCTAAATGAGATTGATTATGACATAAGTCATTACACTGATCCAACAACTTTTAAAGAAGCTGTTTCCAGTTCTCAATCTGATCTATGGTGGAATGCAATGAGAGATGAAATGCAATCTATGGGATATAATGATGTGTGGGAGCTTGTTGAATTACCTGAAGGCTGTAGACCTATTGGCTGTAAATGGGTCTATAAGACCAAGAAAGACTCCAAAGGGAATATTGAGAGGTTTAAGGCCAGATTAGTTGCCAAGGGATTTACTCAGAGATGAGGAATTGATTATACTGAAACATTTTCTCCTGTATCTTCTAAAGATACATTTAGAGTAATCATGGCACTAGTAGCTCATTATGATTTAGAGCTACATCAGATGGATGTTAAAACTGCATTCCTTAATGGAGAATTAACCGAAGAGGTCTATATGGAACAACCTGAAGGTTTTCAGAAAGATGGTGAATACCATCTTGTTTGTAGACTTAAAAAGTCTATTTATGGTTTGAAACAAGCCTCACGTCAGTGGTACCTAAAGTTTGATAATGTAATCTCCTCTTTAGGCTTTGTGGAAAGTAAAGTTGATAGATGCATATATATCAAGATCAGTTGAGAGCAAATATATCTTTCTCATTCTCTATGTAGATGATATTTTGCTTGCATGTAACGATCTAGGAATGCTGCATGAATAAAGCAGTCATTGTCTAGACATTTTGATATGAAAGATCTTGGAGAAGCATCATTTGTTTTGGGTATTGAAATCCACAGAGATAGAACTCAAAAGGTATTAGGTCTCTCTCAAAAAGCATTATTGAGCGGATACTGAAGAGATTCAGTATGCATGATTGTAAATCTTGGGATGTGCCAATTGCTTAAGGTGATAAACTGAGTCTGGCACAGTCACCTGAGAATGAGGTTGAGAGAGAGTCCATGAAGGCAGTGCCATATGCTAGTGCAGTAGGAAGCTTGATGTATGCACAAGTATGCACTAGACTGGCATTGCATTTGCAGTTGGTTGTACTGGGAAGATTTTTATCTAATCCCGGAAAGGAACATTGGACTGCTACCAAGAGAGTTTTTCGGTATCTTAAGGGGACTAAAGATTACATGTTGACATACAAAAAGGTTGAGAATCTTGAACTAGTAGGGGGTATACGGATTCTGACTTTGCTGGTTGTTCAGATGATAGGAAATCTACCTCAGGATATGTGTTTATGCTAGCAGATGGAACTATATCTTGGAAAAGTGTCAAGCAGACACTTGTAACTTCTTCCACAATGCAGGCTGAGTTTGTAGCATGTTTGGCCGCAGCGTCACAGGCTGTTTGGCTACGAAATCTCATTAAAGAATTGTCAGTTGTTTACTCCATTTCTAGACCTATAAGGTTATATTGTGATAATCTTTCAGCTGTATTATTTGCGAAAAATAATAAGAATATCACTGGGTCAAAACATATGGAGGTCAAATACTTGACAATTAAGGAGCTAGTTAAAAAAGGTGACATTCTGTAGAGCATATTGGCACAGATGATATGATTGCTGATCCTTTGACCCAAGGTCTTCGACCCATTATTTTTGTAAAGCATGTTGCTTGTATGGGTTTGGTAAAGTATTTAGATACCCTAGGTTAGTGGGGGAGCATCATTGCTCTATGATTATTCTGTTTGTACTTTTGTACATGTATTTTGTATTTTGCAATGATTATCTATAAAGATGCATCTTCATTGGAAGATATTTATGTTTATTGTTTGATATATCATTGTGTAAAGTCTTATAATGTGTGTCAATCATAAGCATTGGCTTGGGGCATAAAGTTATAAAGCCTTGTTGGTATGTCTTGTGACACATAAAGTTTATCTTGGGATAATAGAAGACATACATGCTTATATTTAAGCCTTGATTTCTCATGTGGCCTGGGCTGCATAAGGTAGAGAAATTGGGGACCGATAAGAGAAAATAGCACATGTATTTTTTAGATCATAAAGTGGGTGCTATTGTATCTTACTGCTTTATCACATCTTGTTCATGTCGATAAGATTGTTGGTATAATGACCATGGAAGGAACTATGTTGCATTATAATATAGGTACCGCCATGATTCTATATCTACGATCTTATAGGACGGAATGGTTTACTAGAGTTGTTTCTGAACCAATATTGGATCCATAAAGTTTTCTTAGCATTAAAACATCCACAATTGATATCGCCCAAGTGGGAGAATGTTAGAATATTTTATTCTAATTATGAGCTTATATTAATTGTGATACAGGTTTTAATATAAAGCGCTAAGATAATTGGTCTTGTAATTGAAACTGTGAAGCCCAATTGTTTGATCTAATAAAGTGGGCTGCAACTCTATATTATTTGATGTGTGGATATTAGAGCGGGCTCTGGATTTGTTATGGGCTTTTGATGGGTGAGCCCATTACACTCCATAAATTTGTGAGCTAAGGTCTCACTCTCACTCCCCTACATAGCTTACTCAATAAGCTGCCTTAATTGATTAATCTCCTCTCTATTATTTATGAAAATGACTTATGCATTATTAATGCATTATTAAAGTAATGAATTGATGTGAAGCTTATTTGATAAGCTTCACACCTCATCACTCTTATCATTTTTAGTTGATATAAAAAGAATTGCATATGTGAGAGTAATTGCTGTGTGGTTAGAGAGAAATTGCCGTGAGCAATTGCAAGAAAGAAAATAGAGAGAAGTGAGAAAGAAAGCATAAGCTTTCATAAGGAAAAATTAAGGCATAAAGAAAGCTTAATTCAGGGAGAGTAAGTTTCTCACCATCAAGAAGTGGGGAGCAGAGGGTGATCTCCTCAGTGCAACTTTTCAACATATCTACAGAAATTTCCGCTGCAGATATGGATTCTAAATCAGGTACGCTCCCTGGATCATCCGATTAATTCATTAAATTGTATTCTAAGCTCTTGTGTTAAAGGTCCTGTTGCAAATAAATTTCTAACATAAAAAATCAAGATAGAATTATAAATGATTTTTATCTCGTTTTTTACTTAAAAATCTCTAATTTTAATTAATATTCGGGATCCCCAACTATTCGATCTGAATTTTGGAATAATTTTCCCATCCAATTCAAAAACATATATGAAATAATTTCTCGTTTGAAATTTATAATCAAAATATCGGAATTGAGAAAGCTCAATTAATTGATTTGAAAGGAGAATGAGGGTAATTAAGGAGATTAGTGAACCAATAAATGAGAGCTTTCTCCTCCTCTTGTTTCGTTTTATTCACCTCTCCATGCTCCCTCCCTCTCTCTCTTTGTTTCTAGTTTATGCTTTTCGATTTTTTTTTTCTTCCTGTTTTTCTTAGTGCATTTTGTTCTTTGGTGTTTTTTGCTGCCCAGATCTCATGTAATTTTTATTATCCAGATTTATTGATCCGTTGATCCATTTTTTTTAGTGATATATGTCCAATCTTGTGTTGATTTATGTTTTCTATTTTTTTAAAGAATAATTATTTTTCGCGAGCGTATAAAATATATGGTGCCAGTTAAATGAATAGATCTGGTTGTGAAGACGAAAGCTTTTCAGTACCTCTCATAATATATCTCGTAGATTTATTAATTTTCTTGTATTATATTAATTGTGCATTGTTGTAAAAGTTGTATGTACAATGAGTGTATTATGTTGTTTCACTTCTAAATAGGGATATATAGTCACCGATTTTACACTAAGGTTAAGATAGAGAGATCAGACCGGTCTCGTAATTCCTCATATTCCTAAATAGTTTTTAGGTATAGATATGTATCTTTATTAGTTACTGAAAACACATAATATATTTCTTGTTTTATGTTGTTAGATTTATCCTAACTAGACCTGAATTTTCTGATATCTTAAGTTTAGTTTTAAATTTTTACGTCCATATAATTACATTTTTGTGATGTTTTTATGTATGAATGAATTGTAAAATGGGTAAAGTTTTTAAGATAATTTTTTTTTTAAAAAAAATATGAAAAATAGGAGAAGGGCTGAAATAAATGAAAAATAAAGGGAAATTATCAATTTTACACCAAAATTTTGATTAAAGTGCACTTAAACTCAAAAACTTTCAAAATGTTCAATTTTCCACTCGAAGTTAAATAATTATTCACTTTTCCACATAAAACATTAATGACCGGAGTAAACACACACGTACAACGCAAGCGCACGTATCGTTCAAATAGTATAAAAATATCGATCCCACGAGGACTTAATTCCTACTATTGTTATTAATTGTTGATACTATTTATTTACAAATATCTAATTGAGGGAGAAGTGAATTGATTGCTTGATTGATTTGGTTTGTAGATTTGCTAAATAAATAAAAAGATAAAACGAAAAAAGAAAATACTAAGGAAAATAAAAGACTCAAAGATATAGGGTTGCGAATCTTTCTAATATCTTTAAAAAGATGAAGTGATTATTTTATGTTTGTGTAAAAAATCAGATTACTAACCTGGAACACGAATTTATGTGAAAGCATATGTCGATGGTCATACACAAATACCCCGTTTAATCCAATTGAATCATATGTCTATGTCAATTAAATTATCTTGATTTATTAAGTTTAAGTTCCAATTATGGCTACCTCCGCCCGACATGTATATGTCTATCCTGTAAGGAAATCTATTAAAGAGTTATCTATCCTCAAGGAAGATCATGGGCTATTAAGTCAAATGTTGAAACCTAAAATCTCTATGTCTAGTTCATTTTAGATTTACCATATCAATCTTATTGGTGATCAAACAATAAGAAGCATTAGACTTAAGACTTAATAAGTAAACTTTTAAATTACCCAATTATAAAATAACCTTTTATAACCGGTGATATTAGATTTCATCACAACCCTAGAAAACTAACTTAGTTATAACACATAGTTATGACAAATAAAAAAAAATAAAAAAAAATAAAAATACTAAAAGTAAATGCAAAAAATAAAAATAAAATGCTAAGGTAAAAAGAATTAACTTCTACTATTTACTATTTAGATATCTCCCATAAAATAATATATAATCTTGTGATATTTTAAACCAACCGTCCGGAATAGCGGTATCCTGATTAAGTCAAATTCAAATATACCAGCCATAAGGCGGAACAGAAATATAAACTTAAACCAACCGTCCAGTATGTCGGTATCCTCATTAAGTCAGGTTTAACCAATTTAAATTGAATAACCAACCGTCCGGAATGGCGGTATCATTTATTAATTCAGGTTTTAAATAGTTTATATATTATATTTTAAGGGAGATTAATCTAAATAGCAAAAGTAAAAGTATTACCTTGTTACCTCAACATGGAAAAGTTACCACCTCATGGATGAATAAAAACTACTATTTATAGAAGAGAATTACTACTACAAACGTAAATAAAACTGAATAAAAGAAACTAAAGAAGAGAACTCTCAATTTATTTATAAGGATTTCAGAGGATGAGGTACATTGAAACTAAGAAATTCAAAATCTATTTATAGGCAAAAAAATCCAATTTTTTATTATTATTTTTCTGAATTTTTTTTATTATTTTATTATTTTTTTTTGGATCACTGGATTTTCAACACGTGACATGGTGGCTAAAAAAAAAACGGCTCGTTAAATTTTTGACACATGGCATGCGGTGCACGTTAGCAAATTGGTTGTGATGATGACACGTGACATGGTGCACGTTAATAAAGTCAAACTTGGCAACTTTGACTTTTTGACTTGGCGCATATTAGCAGTCTTCGGTGCATGTTAGAGGTCGGGACGCCCAAAACTACCAAAATACATTTTTTGCCAAATTTCACCAAATTTCACAGTTTTGCTTCAAATCACCTCCAGAATGTCCTAAAACTTTATTTATCTACAAAATAACACAAAATACATCAAAATATTCACAAAACTCAAGAAACTATACAAAATATTAAGTTAAATGAGTGGGAAATAATGATAGTTTTACCACTTATCACACCCACAAACCTAACATTTTGCTAGTCCTCGAGTAAAATAAAATAACATAATAAAATTTAAACTAAGCCACTTTCGTAGGGATCACGATTGCATTTAGCATATGCAACAAGCCTTTAAACCCCTAGGTGTCCCTAGTGGACGAGTTGTAGTCTCGTGAGGGTTTACATCAATGATACCCACAAACATTTTACAAAAGTAAAAAGGTAGTGAAACTAATGTACACAAAAGCAAAAAGACAAGAGAAAAGATAATAAATAAGTTAGTGACTAATCAGGTGAAACTTCTACTCCAAGTTATTAGTTGTTTTGTTTCATTTTAAATTACCGAATAAGTAAATTCTCCGATTATTTTTATCATTCTCCATATCAATTAACAAAAGTATTAAACAACTCATTTTTGCCCACAACAGTCATAAGTGCAGTTGATAAGAGAGTAATATTTTTGTCCTAAAGTTTTATCAGATTTCACATCTTTTGTAGTAATGGAATAAATTTTCTGATTTTTTCTTTGATTTTTTCTCTATTTTTATTTATATACAATACCTTGCATCTATGTAGCGAGCTTTAGGTCAGTGGCTCCCAAACCAGATGACTTTAAGGCACCAGGTGTTAAGACACCCCTACAGACTTAATTACTCAGACTTCAGATATATATATATATATATATATATATATATATATATTCATCATTTTTGATCCATGTAGCGAGCTTTGGGCCAATGACTCCCAAACCAGTTGGTTTTAGGGCACTAGGTATTAAGATATCCTTACAGACTTAATAACTCAGATCTCAGATGTATATATATATATATTTTTATTCCATCACTTTTTGAGATGCTTCTCGAATTAAACTATAGCACTGAATATTACAATCTTTTCAATTTTATCCTATGTCCGTATGTTACCATGTATGTTGATAATATCTGCCAACTAAGTATATGAAGATCCATTTTTAGTCATTTTATTGAGAATTTACAAATTAAATAATTCAAAAGGAAATAAACAAAAATTAATTTTTTCTAAAAAATGGGTTTTGAAATACGTATCAGGAGTGAGAATTCCTTACACAGCTATTTCTTACCAATTTCACCTTTTTAGTCAACATAAAAACAAAACCATAAAGAAATAATTTTTACTGGTCATGGTGTGTGACTAACTGTCGAATGGACTTCCTGTTGTAGATTCCCTAGAGGGAGGGTGGAGCGAGGCTCACTTAAGTATCCTAGCCTCTTAGGCTCTTATCGCTTGGTGTCAGGAATAAACAACAAGTCCTCCAAACTAGTCTATCACAACAAGCTACGGGTGAATGATTATCTAGGTGCATTCACAGCTTTTCCTTATAGAAATGTAGTGAGTGAAGGAAGACACCAAACCATCACCTAGCTTTAAATATGCCTTTGATAAAAATGTAAAATATTTTTGTAATTTTTGAAATTGTTTTAATTTTTTTGTATTTTTCGAAAAATTTTGGACTAAAAATAATAACACAATACAAACAAGATACTATTAACTATTCCTCACCCCAAACCTAAATGAGACATTATCCCCAATGTCTTTAAACAGTAGAAGAAGAGTTAGAAGATAGTACCTGATTAGCTGAATTACTACAAGAAAATTAAAGGTTAAGATCTAGATTTATCCGACGCTTCTTACCACGATCATCATCGGACCATTTTATCTTTGAAAGGATATGGTCAACTTGTGGTTCATAAGCTAAGAATTGGTCTATTAGATATGGAGCAGACCTGGCAGTAAAAAGGAGTTCTTTCATAGGTTTTGACACGAACCCATTTCTCCAGACATCATCAAGAAACACACAAAGAAAATCAGGAAATCCATTAACATTGAGTAGTCCAATTGGTTTCTGGTGTATGTTTAGGTTTGCCCAAGATAGTACTATAAAAATTTCCTCCAATGTGCCCAAGCCACATGGCAAAGCAATAAAGCATCAGAACGGTTAATCATTTCTACTAGTCGTTCAGACATACTTGGCACGATCAGCTCCTCTCCGTTTGATGATTCAATAAGATTTGCTTCTGCCAAGGGTTTTGGAATGATTCCCAAAACATGACTGCCTCCTTCCTGTACGGCCTTTGAAACGATCCCCATTAGTCCAAGATTGCCTCCGCCATATACTAAGTACATATTTCTTGCTGCTAAGACTCGACCCAATTCTTGTGCTGCTTCTATGTATTGTGGTTTAGTACCAACACTACTACCGCAAAACACACAGATGTTTTCAACTCGTCTTCTTGAAGTGGCTTCCATTTTTTATGTTTTTCTTTCTCAACTTTGGATGCCTTCAAAAGTGCAATGACAGGCTGAATTTATAGTATCTGAAAAAGGGTGAGTAATAATAGCATTAATATCTTCCAAAGGAAGCTTGTTAGCTAAACAAAACAAAAGAAATCGTGAAAGGTCAAAAAGTCTGGATCCTGTCTACGAAAATAAAGATAATTACAACAGAAAAGTAAATTAAAGCAATAATTAAGGCAACAGAATTGTGTACACAATACGCCACTCGTTTAGTATAAATTCATTAGGATGCGTCTCAAGAATTAATTCCTTACTCAGCCATCGCAAATGAATTAGCTCTCTTCTTTCTGATTGCCATACACCATTTCTTATGTCTTAAAATGCTCCATTTGTGCTTTTCCCTACAAAATAACACACAAAATTAAAAATTCTACAACATGTATACACAAAATATAAAAACAAAAATTACAACAAATTGCATGGGTTGCCTCACTGCTAGCGCTAAATTTTACGTCTTCAGCCAGACGTGACTGAAATCCATTTGTCAAGAAGGTTTCAGCATCGTTTTGAATGTCCTATTAAAGACATTCCCATAAGCGTTGCTTTTGAAAGGTCTCTTCCAACGATAAAGTGGCAAAAATAGTTTTGTCTCATTCAGTGCTCGTACCACCTTTTTAACTTTTGTTGCTCCAGTGGTTCCTGAAAAGAAAGAAAGAAAATCAGGAGGTCTTGTATGATGTTTTACTTGGAATGGAAGTTCCATTCTGTCAATCTTCTGGGCGATATCTTTGATTTGTACTCCCCGATACAACGATGTTTCTCCTGAATGCTCTGGATCTCTAATAAGTTCAGACATTTGCTCCTCCATTTGCTCTGCTTCTTGCTCCACCTTTTCTTCACAAATGTATTTTAAAATTTATGTATTCAGCTCTTCATCTGTCATATGTGAAATACATGCTTCAAAATTATCAACCTCTGATTCTTGATACTGCTCAGCCTCGTCCTCTGTTATGATGTCATGATGAATCTCAGGATATTGAAAGGCTTCTTCAGTAGTATTTGAATTTGCTCCGTGAGATATGTGATTCAGGTTCTTTATTAATTGTCTAACTTGATCTGTCATTCTTTGTATAGACGCCGCATGACTCTGAATTTGTGCATCAAATTGAGTTTCCCGTTCCTCGAACAAATCTTTGAGCATGTGAATCAACTAATCTTCCTCTGATGGTTATGGTTTCTGATGAAGATCGTAGGTAGATGGTGGATAAGATGGGAAATGTGATGATTCTTCGTACCTTGAATGATTCCAATAATTCTGCCACTCTGAAAGGTATATACATTGATCGCTCGAGTGGTTGCCATCACATATTACACATCTCCCCATTTCATTCTGATGAGCAAATGTAATATTGCTTGGTTCTGGCATCCAGTGATAGTTACTAGGCTGGACAACAGGCCTCAGAAAACCGGACTGTTGCTCCCGGATTTGAGGTGTATCTTTTTCTAGTAAAGCTCGTAATCTTTCAAAATGTTCCATTTTTCAACCACCTGAAAACAAAAGAAAGAAATAAAAATTACAGATAAAAATAAAGAAAATTAGATACAAGTAAATTAGATAGCTTCAAAATTAATAACTCAAGAAAAATAAGTCCCCGACAACGGCGCCAAAAACTTGACCGGAGTAAACACACACGTACAACGCAAGCGCACGTATCGTTCAAGTAGTATAAAAATATCGATCCCACGAGGACTTAATTCCTACTATTGTTATTAATTGTTGATACTATTTATTTACAAATATCTAATTGAGGGAGAAGAGAATTGATTGCTTGATTTATTTGGTTTGTAGATCTGCTAAATAAATAAAAAGATAAAACGACAAAAGAAAATACTAAGGAAAATAAAAGACTCAAAGATCTAGGGTTGCGAATCTTTCTAATATCTTTAAAAAAATGAAGTGATTATTTTATGTTTGTGTAATAAATCAGATTACTAACCTGGAACACGAATTTATGTGAAAGCATATGTCGATGGTCAGACACAAATACCCAGTTTAATCCAATTGAATCATATGTCTATGTCAATTAAATTATCTTGATTTATTAAGTTTAAGTTCCAATTATGGCTACCCCCGTCCGACGTGTATATGCCTATCCTGTAAGGAAATCTATTAAAGGGTTATCTATCATCAAGGAAGATCGTGGACTGTTAAGTCAAAGGTTGAAACCTAAAATCTCTATGTCTAGTTCATTTTAGATTTACCATATCAATCTTATTGGTGATCAAACAATAAGAAGCATTAGACTTAAGACTTAATAAGTAAACTTTTAAATTACCCAAATTATAAAATAACCTTTTATAAACCGGTGATATTAGATTTCATCACAACCCTAGAAAACTAACTTAGTTATAACACATAGTTATGACAAATAAAAAAAATAATAAAAAAAAATTACTAAAAAGTAAATGCAAAAAAAAAAAAATGCTAAGGTAAAAGGAATTAACTTCTACTATTTACTATTTAGATATCTCCCATAAAATAATATATAATCTTGTGATATTTTAAACCAACCGTCCGAAATGACGATATCCTGATTAAGTCAAATTCAAATATACCAGCCATAAGGCGGAACAGAAATATAAACTTAAACCAACCGTCCAGTATGACGGTATCCTCATTAAGTCAAGTTTAACCAATTTAAATTGAATAACCAACCGTCCGGAATGACGGTATCCTTTATTAATTCAGGTTTTAAATAGTTTATACATGATATTTTAAGGGAGATTAATCTAAATAGCAAAAGTAAAAGTATTACCTTGTTACCTCAACATGGAGAAGTTACCACCTAATGGATGAATAAAAACTACTATTTATAGAAGAGAATTATTACTACAAACGTAAATAAAACTGAATAAAAGAAACTAAAGAAGAGAACTCTCAATTTATTTATAAGGATTTCAGAGGATGAGGTACATTGAAACTAAGAAATTCAAAATCTATTTATAGGCAAAAAAATCCAATTTTTTATTATTATTTTTCTGATTTGTTTTTTATTATTTTATTATTTTTTTTTGGATCGCTGAATTTTTGACACATGGCATGGTGGCAAAAAAAAAAAACGGCTCGTTGAATTTTTGACACGTGGCATGCGGTGCGCGTTAGCAGATTGCTTGTGATGATGACACGTGGCATGGTGCACGTTAGCAAAGTCAAACTTGGAAACTTTGACTTTTTGACTTGGCGCATATTAGCAGTCTCCGGTGCATGTTAGAGGTCGGGACGCCCAAAATTACCAAAATACCCTTTGTGTCGGGACGCCCAAAATTACCAAAATACTATTTTTTGCCAAATTTCACCAAATTTCACAGTTTTGCTTCAAATCACCTCCAGAATGTCCTGAAACTTTATTTATATACAAAATAACACAAAATACATCAAAATATTCACAAAACTCAAGACACTATACAAAATATTAAGTTAAATGAGTGAGAAATAGTGATAGTTTTACCAAATTTCACCAAATTTCACAGTTTTGCTTCAAATCACCTCCAGAATGTCCTGAAACTTTATTTATCTACAAAATAACACAAAATACATCAAAATATTCACAAAACTCAAGACACTATACAAAATATTAAGTTAAATGAGTGAGAAATAGTGATAGTTTTACCACTAATCAATTAACATCGTTAGAAATTTACTGACGTCATCAAGATATTTCAATCATTTGATAACGTCAGAGTGGAAAAGTAAACATTCTTTAAATTTCAGATGGAAAAAATAATACATTAATAAATATTGTAAATTTCAAGTGAGGAATTATGAATTTCAAGTGTTTATATATTTAAAAAAAATTGAAAATCGGTCTCTTGGCCTTTTTGGGGGTGAAGATTAAGTTTTCCATTGACTATATGTAGGGATTAAAAAAATACGAATTGAGATTTAGACTTCTAAGATATACACAGATCCAAATCATGATTCGTTTAACTAAAGTACTCATGAAATATAAATGAATAAGAAAATATAATTTTGTCTATAAAAAGACAAAAACAACATATATATTTGGATGACAAAATATATATTTGGATATACATGGATTCAGATCAGATCCGTATTACATTTTGTGGATCTGAATAGGGTATTATCTGTGTGGATTTTCGGTTGTCCGAATCCGTAAAAAACTTGATTTTTTTTTAAAATTAAGTTATTTAATTTAAACATCCAAAAAAAATAAAATAACGTTCATAATTAAACAATTCTAATTTAACTTCTAAAATAACATTTATAATACATAATCCACCCAAAATAATCTAAATATAAAAATATAATAAAATTATAAAATAAAAAAGTTAATTATTTTGTTTCCGGATCATTATGTTATTTTATATTTTTATTAATGCATATTTAGAATAATTATCATCATTACATATCAACTGTTGGAGACGTTAATTTATATCCAAAAATGATTGATGAATCCGGAAATATATATCAAAGTATTATATTTTCCACCCGAAATTTAAATAGTGTTCATTTTTTCATCCAAAGTTTAAAGAATGTCCACCTTTCTATCATGACGTTATCAAATGACCGAAATACCTTCATGATGTCAGTAAAATTCCAACCATGTTAACTTTTGAGTGGAAAAGTAAATATTTTTAGAACTTCGGGTGGAAAACTGAATATTTTATATTTTTTTGAATTTAACTACACTTTAACCAATCTTTAGGTGTAAAATTGATAATTTTCCCAAAATTAAATGACCTAAAAGGGAAAAAAATTAAATGTAAATGTAAGGCCGATTGTAATAAGTGTGGAACAATGTGAAATTTAAAAATAATTAAAAGAATCAATTTGGCCAAGTGTGATGATTTTTAAAACACGTGAAGCGCACATGTTAATTTTCAAAGCTTTCAGGACTTGACTACATTGAAGATAAAATTGGGGATTTAATTGAAATTTAATTCAGATAAATTAATACTAATTAATAATTACAACTCAAATATTAAAAGTCGCCCCACAGCTAATTTGGTCCTGACCTCGAATGTCACTTTCTAGGGGTGGCAAAACGAATCAACGAATCGAATTTGTATCGAATCCTAAACGAATCGAATTAAAATGTGATGGATTCGTATTCGATTCGTTTATTAAACGAATCCTAATATCAGGATTCGTATTCGATTCGTTTATTAAACGAATCGAATACGAATATTCGTTTAGTCAATGATATTATTTAATAAAATAATTTACCACACTTGATTTACATTAATTCTTCAAAAATATATACATATGAAATATGTAATTAATATATTTACTAAAAATACATCACCAAATATCGAAAATATTACTTTTGTTTTAATGATAATTAGCTATAATTTCTCGAATCTTAATTGAAAATTAACAAGAACTAGTAAATAAAATAATTAAACGAATTCTAAACGAATAAACGAATCAATTAGCTTAAATTCGTATTCGATTTGTTAATAAACGAATCGAATCGAATTGACCCATTTATTAAACGAATTCATTGTTTCAAACCCGTATTCGCTTTAAAGCGAATCGAATCGAACGAATAAACAAATCCTGACCCAAATTGACACCTCTATCACTTTCCCTCCTACTAGAGAGATTATTTGGTGCAACAGTGGTATGAGTGACATGATACCACAAGCGAATTAAAAAATGACATGTAGAGTTTATTCACCTATTTTTTAGTTGTTTTTTAATTTTTTAGCACGCGTGGCAGTGGATGATTGACTTGTTGCATTAATGACGTGTTACCACTGTTGCATAAAATATTTTCTCCTCCTACTATATTAACTATCTATCAGATGAGTGATTCTTTGGTGCAATGGAGGTATGAGTGACGTGGTACCACCAACGAATTAAAGGATGACATGTATAATTTAATACCTATTTTTTAATTATTTTTTAATTTTTTAGCACGCTTGGCAATGGATTATTGGCTTGTTGCATTAATGACGTGTTACCACAGTTGCATAGAAGATTTTCTCCTCCTACTGTATTAACTATCTACCAGATGAGTGATTCTTTGGTGCAATGGAGGTATGAGTGACGTGGTACCACCAACGAATTAAAGAATGACATGTATAATTTAATACCTATTTTTTAATTGTTTTTTAATTTTTTAGCACGCTTGGCAATGGATGATTGACTTGTTGCATGAATGACGTGGTACCACTGTTACATTGTAGATTTTCTCCTACCAGACTACCACTTACCTTATATTATTTTTAAATTATCCCTTATCTTTTATTCTCAAGAAATAAATATTCATTTACCATTTTATCCTTAGCAACTATTATATTATCATGATAAATTATATATTTGTATTTTTTAAAAATTTATTGATACTGCAAAATATTAAAAACATTATGACAATTAATACCTTTTACAATAAATATTATTACTTAATTGATAAATTATGAAAATTTTGAACAAGAATTATATATTGTTTAATTTTTTTTTCATTTAATAATAAAATTAATAGTTTTTTTTTATTATTGTTAATATGTGCATTATTTATTATTTATTTTTTTAAATATTTTTATTTTTATTTATCAACTTATTCTTTTTATTTTATCCACTATATTATATCATATTAAATTAATATTTACTGCAAAACATTGAACCACACATAACACAAAAAAATAAACCACAAAAAGTATGAAAATATAAAATAAAAATAAAATGAATTAACTTTTTTTTTTCCCATGATTAATGCTACAAATCTTTAAAATCTATCTAAAACATTCATATCATTTTGTAATACATCAAATTTGAGGAATTCGGTTTACAGAATTACTTATTTGAGTAATATTAATTATATTACAAAACCTATTTAATAGTATTAGTGTTTAAATAATTGAAAATAATCTTATTGACGATTGCCTTATTTTATAGGTAAGAGTGATTGAGCCCTTGGGATTTAATTTAGGCAAAAATGTAAAAGTGACCCTCTAACTTTCATATTTTTTCATTTAAGTCCGTTAACTTTCAGTTTTGTCAATTCAGTCCTCTAACTTTCAATTTTTGTCAATTCAAGGTTCTGTTATAAATTCATCACTGTTGCCGTTACAAATAACGGCAACATCAAAGTAAACGTACTCTGCTTGCATCTTCAAGCTATTTTTTTGTCAAAAACACATATCTCAAGTTCAATATGATTTTTTGTCAAAAAATTATAAAAATTATAACTAGTGCTAGTAACGAAGATATATGTTTTTATAAGAGATTAAGATAATCAAATGTTTTACCTACTATATTTAGATTCGAATCGAATGATTCGATCCATTAAGTTTTTGCTAAATAAGTTACGTATAATTATTTTCCACAATCGTCGCTAGGGTCCACTGATCAACTGCAGTGTAAAATGTATTGTCTCATGTTTTTTTTTTGAAGGATTGGAAATAACACAATCGAATCATTATAAAAATGATTGCTTGCATCTTCGAGCTATTTTTTGTCAAAAACACATATCCCAAGTTCAATATGACTTATTGTCAAAAAATTATAAAAATTATAACTAGTGCTAGTAACGAAGATATGTGATCAAATGTTTTACCTACTATATTTAGATTCGAATCGAATGATTCGATTGTGTTATTCTCCATCGAATCAAAAGATAGAGAAAATCTACCATACAACACGGTATCACATTTGATGTCATTTACTAGACTCTACCTCCGTTGTATGGTAGATTTTCTCCATCTTTTGAGTGGCATGATGACATTCTCAGATGATGTGGCATTACATTTGATGACAACCAATACTTTTGATTATGTGCAATCGCATGTATTGTAATGTCTAACCATTAAGTTTTTGCTAAATAAGTTGCGTATAATTATTTTCCACACTCGTCGCTAGGGTCCACATCAACTGCAGTGTAAAATGTATCGTCTCGTGTTTTTTTTTTGAAGGATTGAAAATAACACAATCGAATCATTCGATTCGAGTCTAAATATAGTAGGTAAAACATTTGATTATCTTAATCTCTTATAATAAATACATATCTTCGTTACTAGCACTAGTTATAATTTTTATAATTTTTTGACAAAAAATCATATTGAACTTGAGATATGTGTTTTTGACAAAAAATAGATCGATGATGCAAGCAGAATACGTTTACTTTGCTTTAACTTCCTCTGTCTGCCTATATTTTTCTAATTGAGGGTATTAATTAAATAACAAGCAAAGTACGTTTACTTTGCTGTTGCCGCTATTTGTAACGGAACAGTGATGAATTTATAACGGAGCCTTGAATTGACAAAAATTGAAAGTTAGAGGACTGAATTGACAAAACTGAAAGTTAACGGACTTAAATGAAAAAATATGAAAGTTAGAGGGTCACTTTTGCATTTTTTCCTTTAATTTATTATTATTTTTAAAAAAATATAAAAAAAAAATAGATCCATCCATTTCTTGGACCATTACCAATTTACCATAGGAAGAAAATCCATCCATCTAATAAATAAATACATTTAATAGAAATATGAAGATTGTGGTTGAAATGAAGTAACAATTTTCCAACGATATTTTGTCCGAAAACTGGATATTTGGTCATTAAGTAGTTTGGGAGTGTGGTCATTCTATAATTTGAAAAAATTTAAAGCTCATTTCCATAAATATCCCATTTTTTTCCTTCAATTATTAAATGAAAACACAATTTAGTTAATTTTTTTTTTTCCTCAAAATCTCTCTCTTACAAAAGTTCCAAACTTTCTCTTAATCTGTTAATTGTTGGAGCTTATCAGGTATATTTAATGATATGATATGCATTTGATGTTATTACCATTTTTTGATGAGATAAATTTACTTTGGTGTTCTGGGTATGTTTAGTGAATAGTGTAGTTGTTAGCTGAATCTGAAATATGGTTTATTTGATCTAAAATTATTGTTTTGTGATCAAAGTTTAGATTTGTATTGAATTCTGTAATTAATCTGTGTGTTCTTATTGCTGATTGTAGGAATAAAAAAATATGTGATTTTGAGTTTGCTTTTAGTAAATCTCTGTGAATACATATTGTTTATTATGTACATGTTTGTTATTATTGTTCATGAGTTCTTTTGATTATATAAACTCAAATGCAATGATTCAAGTACATCGTCCAACTGAAACGAAATCCTACGCGAAATTCCTAAGCAAATGCCGTAGCCATACATAGTACTACTTCCAATTACCTGTATCAATTAAAAAAAAATCATGTCTTTTTGCTTTTGTTATCATTGAACAAAATTAAACAAACCTGTATCACAAAATTACACTAAACATTGCTACTTGTTTGTTTGTACATGATTGAAAATGCTAGAATTTTACCTGGAAATCTCTTTGATTTTACTTGTTGACACTGATTGGTGGTGAATTAAAGGTTAATAGCTTGATCTTGGTGTTGTTTTGTTGTGGCCTCACCTTTTGTTTACTTATGTATTGAATTCTTAGCAGGTAATTGAGTATTATGGATTCTAAATCAGTTGTGGATATGATAGAGGCCTCCTTTGGTGTTCATTTTTCTGGGTTTCATATGGATGATTTGGAGATTAGAAATACAGAAATCGAGCAATCAACTACTTCCGCTGCAGAAAACATGCATAAACAACCATTTGTCATTGGTAAGTTTTGGTATGCAAAGTTTTATTGAATAGATACCCACTTTATAATACATTTTTAAAGATGTTTTATTCTGTCTATTGAAAAATGAAGCATATGATGGAAATCTAAACATGAAGCGCTTAATTGCTTGAATAATCAGTAGAATTTGATGCAAGTAATCAGTAAGCATTATGATGTATAATTCTATGTAATTGGGATCAATTATTGATAATGTAACCAGTTTAGTATAAGTTTATAACACCGTGCTTAGAAATGAAAAGGGTTTGATATTTAGTTCTTGGTCTATGGGACTTAACAGTTGTTTGGTACTAGTTGGGTACTGTCATTTCACTTGGAAAATGTTGTTCTGAGCCTATTGTATGCATTTCCTTCCTCTGATAATAGCTTGAAATTTTCGTTTATCCTGCAGGAGTTGCTGGGGGAGCAGCATCCGGGAAGACCACTGTTTGTGATATGATCATTCAGCAGCTTCATGATCAACGTGTTGTGCTTGTTAACCAGGTAATGTTTCACCTGATAACAAATGGAATTCGGCATAATGCTGATAAGTTTTCTTAAAATTAAATCACAGTTCGCCTCAATTTGATATTTTCTTTTGAATTTTATGTATTTCCTAGATTTGTAAAGGGAATTTATTGCGTACAACTTACTGTCTACGATTCTTGCAGACTACAGAGAACTTATTGCTATCTCTCCATCTACCATTAACTAAATCAAATAGGTGATAACAACTTTGTTAGTTCAAATTTAAAGGAAAACACTCTCTGTTGTTGTACAAATCGGGTTATGCTGAATATGAGCAAATCATCCTTTAATTGGGTAGATATGTAATATATTTCTTTGAAGCTTCATCCGGTTCATATATATTATACTTGTACTTTTAAAACTCTAAAAATGTTGTTATATTCCTAGTTGTTGAACTGTTTTTCTTGGTTATTTATTGCTTCTTCCAATGTGTCTTAACACTACTGTAGGAGTAATGATCTTTGCCTCTTTTCCCTTCTTTTTATCCTGGCAATGCAATAGTTTTTCAGATATTCATCATATGCTCTTGTGGTATTTTACTTGAGATTAGCATTTTTTCCATCACAAATAAATATTTTAATAGGAAGATTGTGGCAGGATTCTTTTTATCACAATCTTACGGAAGAGGAACTTGCTCGAGTTCATGAATACAACTTTGACCATCCTGGTGAGGCATCTCTGTATGATAAATTTGAAGTATTAATTACTATACTGGGATCCAATGGATGGCCTAAGAGCTGAAATTATTTGCAATTATTGAATCATGATGTGGTTTTATAACTTGCTTTTATCTCCTGAACATTTGAGATGTAATGATTCATATCTTGCAATTGCCTATAAGCAGTTCATTTGAAGAAGCAAAGGCCAATAGAAAACATAAATGAATTATGACGTTTTGTTATCTTTACTATACAATGTACATGCTGTTATATATTCTAAAGTTTATGCTGACACAATTTAACACAAGATTGCTCTTACTGTTAGATGCATTTGATACCGAGAAGCTATTATCTTCTATGGAGAAACTGAGGCATGGACGAGCAGTAGATATTCCAAACTATGACTTCAAGAGTTACAAAAATAATGTCTTTCCGGCAAGAAGGGTAAATACTCTTGTGCTCCATAAGATGCGAGTTTATACGTTGTTACTGATATTTTCTGCAAGTACTTGATGCAGATATCGGTATTAAATATACTTCTGTTGTCTTCTGCAGGTAAACCCTTCAGATGTTATAATATTGGAAGGCATACTTATTTTCCAGGATTCCCGTGTCCGAGAGTTGATGAACATGAAGATATTTGTTGATACAGGTTGTTTACTTTAGTTTTTCAATAACTAGATGTTGATCTTAGCATATCAAAGTTACTAGGACTAATTTTCTGTATCTGTATTTATTTTAGAAAATGTAGTCATATATATGGTTTAACCTCTAAAACACTTGATTAGACTGGTCTAAAAGAATTAATTTTTGGAGTACTGGCAGAGTCTGTATCTCCCTAAAACTGCCGATTTTTTGGGTTTGATGAATGCTTGTTTTCTAACAACATGCATGTCTCTTCATATGTGAACGGCTGTTTAAAATTTTTAAGTCTACTGAACTAAATTGGAGTTACAGATATAAGCTAACTTCATCCCTGCTTTCAATTCCTGAAACTTACAGTATGTATTATAGTACCTAAAGAAATTAAGTTACTGATATTTTATAATTGAGTGTTCAAAAATTTTTCTCGTCATTCCAAATCAGTGAAAATAATTGTTGCTAACATTTTCCTTAAGAGATTGATTTCGACAGGTGTAGGAATGTATTTTAATTGTTGCTTCATTGTGTTACTAAGTTGGGCTGTCACTTCACACAGTAAAATTTTCAGTGCAGATGCTGATGTACGTCTGGCAAGGAGAATAAGGCGTGACACTGTTGAGAAGGGTAGAGATATTGCTACAGTACTTGACCAGGTTAGAACATTTCAATTTGTAAATCTCAAAGATACCCCTTTTTTATAATTTTATGTTTAAGATATTGTAAAGTGGTGTTTGAGTTTTTAATATTTCCTTGAATCGATGTTGATATAAATAATTTGGATGCAGTACTCTAAATTTGTAAAGCCTGCTTTTGATGACTTTATACTCCCAACGAAGAAGTATGCAGATATCATTATTCCCCGTGGAGGAGATAATCATGTCGCCATTGATCTGATTGTGCAACATATTCGCACAAAACTTGGCCAGCATGATCTTTGTAAAATATACCCTAATCTGTATGTCATCCATTCAACTTTTCAGGTATCATTTCCTACTCACTGACCTACTTAACTATTAGTAATATTTGTTTTCTAGAGATACAAGCTTGTCATTTTTTAGTTGTTATTCTAGCTTATATATATCAACTCTTTCAAGTACTTTTTTTTTTTTTGGGGGGGGGGGGGGGGGGGGGGGGGATTGTGGGTTTTCTTGCAATTCACATATTGAAATTTTAATGATTGCTGCTGTTGTGCAGATACGGGGAATGCATACCCTTATACGTGATTCTCAAACGACAAAACATGACTTCGTTTTTTATGCTGACCGATTAATTCGTTTGGTGGGCACATGTTACCTTGTTTTCGTTGATTTATATCATGATTTCTTGGGTCATAATGAATTCAAGAAATTGTGTACTTTCAATTGTCAATTCATCAACTCTATTGCACCTTTGTTAGGTTGTAGAACATGGTCTGGGACATCTACCGTTTACTGAGAAGCAAGTTATTACTCCAACTGGTGAGCAAATGTAACTCAATGTTTTATCCATCATCTTAATCTCTAACGCAGAGTATCCAAATTCTGTTTTTGGTTTGTTTTTGCAATGTTACTTGTTTAATGCATGTTATTTCTTGTCCTTAATTTGAGTATTAACACGTGGTTGTCTGCAAAATGAAATTTTTTTCTGCTTCCTACTAGATATTAACAGATTTTAGCTCCACTTTTCCTTCATACGACTGAAGTCCCCTTGTTTTTACTCTTAGGATTTTGAAAATGATAATGCTTAAGATCCAAGATGAGTCATAATATAATTGTGTTACTTTCTGGTATGTGTCATTATTGTTGCCATCTTCTCCATTATTTTCCTATATTCTACTGCTTGGTTGTTTATTATTTATATGTCTTAAAACTTCAATTGCTAATGTGTTGCTTTTACAACTTCTTGCTGTGAATGCAGGAGCTGTATATACTGGTGTAGATTTCTGTAAAAGGTTATGCGGTGTCTCTGTTATTAGGAGGTAGATATCTTGTCTCAAATCTTGAAGTACTTTATTAACACTTCCTAATTCTTGATTTCAAATGTTAGATTATATATCATAAATAAGGTTGATTTCATTGGTCCACATAGTCACTAAATTTGTCTTCTATTGGATGGGTGACAGGCGCATTTTTTTTTTCCCTTTTTGCCCAATTTTTTTTAATATTCACCTGCCAGTGTAAGGGATTGTTTATGTCAATTTTTTCCATGTTCGAAGAAATGTTAGAAACATTATAACATATTAATTTTGATGTAATTATCCAATGGAAACTTGCCTGGGTCCATAACATTGCACCAAGTTGGGAAAATACGGAACTGAAGTATTACTTACCCTTCCTCATCTATCATATACCATGTTATTTTGTTCGTTGACACTGAACTTATTACTTCAATCACGAAGAGACCAGCAAGTCGCAGGATGGATCAATATTTTTGTTGTGATCATTTTAAATTTCTCTAGCTTCAGTAGGCAATATGTCACAGGAGAAAGTGACAGTGATTGTGGTGTTGATGGTGGTTTCCTGGGTATGGCAGTTTCAGGTGGTGGCATTGATGGCAGTGGAGTGGTGATATCGTTTTTGGCTTTGTAGTGCTTGTGGTTAAGACATTGATAGCACAAGAAGTGCCAGGGAAATGATATGCCTGTTGTGGCTTTGACATAAGGGTTAACGCAAGATTTGACTTTTCCATGCTAATTCACTAGTGAACTATGATTTTTATGCTTATGGTCTTTTACTGTGAATACACACCTTCGATTTCGGGCTAGCACTTAGAGCAAGAATATAACTGTACAAACTTGGTCATTAACTTATTGTTTGTGATATGAGAATCCCCTCCTTTCACTTTCTTTTCTGATGTTCCTCTTCCATATTATGATGCCTAACAACTCCTTAAATACTCTCTTTAAATTGATGCAAGTGGTGAGAGCATGGAAAATGCTTTGCGAGCTTGCTGTAAAGGTATCAAGATTGGGAAGATTCTAATTCATAGAGAAGGTGACAATGGTCAGCAGGTTTGCAAACTTCCTCCTACCTCTACAATGTGCTTTTCCATGTCTGTTAAGAGTTTTGAATTTTCTTTTGATGTTTCAATGATTTGACAGTTAATCTATGAAAAATTACCGCAAGACATCTCAGAAAGGCATGTGTTACTATTGGATCCTATTCTAGGCACAGGTTTGACTGTTTCCATGTGCTGCTTAAGTTTTCCACCTTGTGGATTGCCTTAATTATTCTGATTTGATACACATAATTGATAATTTCTGCAAAAGTTATTAGTTGTAAGCGTTTATGAGTCCTCAAACTTACATATCTTGTGCCCTTCCAAATTATCCTTAATCCTCGAACAAGTAATGTGCAACTTATGATTGACGGCATTAAACATATCAGCTTGCTTTTAGGCATCTTCCACTTGTTACTCTCAAAAGCTAATAAAATGTTTAGTAGCTAAGTCGATGGGATTAACTTAATATAGCTATAATTTCCCTACACTCAGGCAACTCGGCTGTTCAAGCTATTTCTTTACTTCTAAGAAAGGGCGTACCAGAGTCCAACATCATATTTCTGAATCTCATATCTGTAAGTAATTTTAATTTCTCTGAGTCATATATATCTTTTTCCTTATAAAAAGTCTCCTTATGGGTTTCCTCTTTCCAATGAATCTATTTGGATATTTTCTTATCCACACACTATCTCTCAATCTTACCAGGCACCTCAGGGTGTGCATGTGGTGTGCAAAAGCTTCCCAAGAATAAAGATAGTGACATCTGAGATTGATATCGGCTTGAATGAAGATTTCCGTGTCATACCAGGCATGGGTGAGTTTGGAGACCGATATTTTGGTACAGACGATGATGACCAACAAGTGGTGATCCATCCACATAATCCACAATAGTTCAATAACAGCAGATTGTATCAATCCTAAATTGGTAAACTTCAATGTGTGGGGCTTGCGGTTCATTTTTTTTCCATAAATTTTGATACAACCAAACATTGAGTTTCATTTTCCAAAACTTTTTTGAGTTGCACCTTGAGGAAAGAATAATCTAAGAGGGTTTAAATACATAGTCATAAAATAGAGGACACCAGCTTTCATCACATTTTGTTGCCTTTGTTGCCTGACCGTGCAACAGTAGTAGTGAACCCCCGCATAGGAAATAATGCTTTTTGCTGAGAGGGGAAAATACTCGTGGACAAATTGAAACTGCTTGCGGCCTCCCCATCATATATATATATATATATATATGTATTTACAAACCTTGACATTTATGAAATAACAACATGCTACATTTTTTTTGCTACTCTGGATTCAAATATTCTAAATTCATTTGCTGCTGTTGTAAATATGAAATTTAAATTGATTAAAAAATGAGTTACAAATTTATTTTGAAGGTAGAGAGTTGTTACAAAACTCTCTATCAATTCGTTGATACCGAAAATTAGGGGACAAATGTTGATGGTGATTTTCAATCCCGAAGAACTCTGAAACCTGAAGAGGAGTACAATGAGTTTTTGGAACTTAACAGATGAAAGTCCAAGATCTTCGTGAAGATGAGAAGTCATACAGAGGACAATAGCCCGAGGCACAAATGAAGATTGTCCCGACCAATGGATCAGATTCAACTACATTTTGAGAACATCCGAGGAAGCTGATCACTAGAAGATACAAGTCAGATGCCCCCGATCAAGCTCATAAACTTTCAAACACTTATCAAGAATATTCAGGAAATTGTGGGAAATAAAGGCATCTACACCGACCTAACCTGGTAGCAGATGCGAAGAAGGATGTCATTTGACTTGATGTATAGGTCGGGGTTGTTGGGGCAGTCGTGGAACCCCTAGGGTCCGATCGGTGCCCGAGCAGCGGAAATGGGTCTAACTCATGAATATCAAGTATGAGTGTAATTTTAAATCATTTAATGAAATACTATATTCCATTACGAGTGTATAGGAAAAAATCGGGACCGAATCGGAGTCCGGAAGCTCCCAAACGAAGCAAAACAAAATTCCTGCACGCAGTGCGCAACAATGCGCCACGCAGTGTAGTGCCATTAGCATTTTTTTTTAATTTTTTTTTCATTTGTTTGTTTGCAAAAGCTTCCACTCACATTCCAGTGAGCTGAAGCAATTAGGGTCTTTGACCATAATAACTTCCGGTCTTTCCTAAACACTACAAAAACGTCAAAAATTAATTTTTAATTTCAAAACCAACATAAACACATGTTATAGAATAAAAATCTAGTTTTTCAAAATATCAAATATTTTTACAAAAACATAAATTTATTCTAAATAGCACTTGCGTAAATTTTGAATCCATTACACAAACCAATTTAGAATCCCAATAAGTAATGTCTCGTGAACAATTCTAGGTCACCCAAAGGTGGTCAAGTGATTCCAGAATGGTAGCCATAGCTCGAAGCTTTAATCTAGAGTTCCAAATTCTAATTAATTGTTTCATGTCCAACATGAACATCTTTGACCTAATTACAAGCATGTTGTGTTTATACTTCTAAAGTATCATGACACAATTGATTAGTCTTATTCAACATTAAACTACGTGATCATGCATCTAATACACAAATAAACATAGCTTATGAGAAGATCAAACATTACCTAGTAAGCTTGATACAAGATCCATTTCACTTAGGGTGTGCAAGCTTGACTTCAAGATCCAATCTTGTTTCCAATGCTTTCAAGCTTCACTTCAAGATCCAATCTTGATTTCTCCTAAATGAAATATTGTAGAGACCTCACAAGTTTATCTAAACACTTCTCTAACTTAGGCTAATCTCTCAAGAATTTGTTTATGCTTGTATTTGTACTTGTAATTAAAACCTTCATAAAACTTGCTAATTATAACAAAACTTAGACAATTTTTAATTAATAAAAATTGTAATCAACTTTTAAGTGGGCTTAATCTAATTTATCTAAATATGTATATTTAGGTGTGCTTAATCTTCATTGTCTCCCACTTTAATTTAATCCAATTAAATCAAGCCAATGATTAGGAAATTGACTAGTTAAATGTTTGCCACATTGATTTAATCCAATTAAATCAAGCCAAAACCACATATTATTACATACTTACAATTACCATAATATCCTCAAATGGTAGAGATAATTATGATTTTACAATTAAGCCATTGTGTAATTATTGAATTAATCTAATTTATCCAATTAGGTCAAAGTAAATAATCAATGTTATCCAATAACACTTAATTATATTAGTTGATAATTATAATATCGAATATTATCTTTTATAAAAAATAATCGGCTACCCAAGTGCTCAACGAGTAAACTTCATATTGTGACTCTCTAAGTTCAGACACGTTCATCATATAAGCCTAGCTAATATGTACACAATTCGGCCACCTCCGAATTCGCGAATAATATGAACGACCTTTCTGAACTATACCAGTCGAGGTCGTCACATATGTTTAACAATCCCTCTATCGTAGGCTATCCGAGTTGTGCTTAGGAAACATAGAATATACCGTCAAGTTTCCGAGATGCACATCTGATTTTGATATGTCACGATTCTTCATAACTGATGCGATCCACCCTAGGTGATCGACTTTGGCCAAAGATTTACGAATCGTGACTTTACTAACATGGATACATAAACCCCTTATGGTACACATACGGGCCGATAGATCCTATCTTGCTTTGCACTTGATTACTTAGTGCATCGGTCCATACCCAACGAACATCAAGAGGTCAGACCATGAAAAGTTTCTAACATACATGAAATCTAAGTGTGAAGGATCTCACACAAAATCAATGCTATCATCTATTCAAAGGATTACTTATGCTACTTGACTCGTGAGATTCCTATTGACAGTGGTGTGTACTTCCAACTATTAGAAATCACCCATGAGTCATTCAATATTCGCTCCAACTTATACTCACATGTCTATACGAGTTTCCAAAACTCATGGTACATCGCGTTAAACCATTGGAACTCCAATTCCAATATACGATATGTGCTAGTCTTCTAGATTATAGGAATTCGACAGTATTCCAAAACCAACGACTAGGAATATTTACGTTAAGAATAACTTACACCTAGTGTCAAGACTATTCTAAGGTCGATGTCATTCTTAGCACATCGATACATCAATTTAATACACGTAATGACAATACCATTAATAAGGCATGAAATGAAAAATATAGTTATTTTATTAATAAATAATAAAATTGTACAAATCAGATTGACACTCCAAGCACCAACTCCATCAGGGGTTGCAACATCATGTTCTCAGATAGACGACGTAAGCCCTAAACGGAAGTTAGAGTCTCCCAATGACTTATGAGATTGGAGTAGGTCAGCAGCTGATGGAAGGGAGTATGGCTTCAGGCTTATTGACTGACATACACAACCGAATGAGTGGTTGGAATATAGGTTGACATATGGGCAGAGTGTGTAACAGTTTCCAAGGATGAGTGAATTAATGAAGTTCAGATGATAGAGATTAGCGGTGTCAGGTGGCTGAACTATTATTTGTAGGGTGATTGGGGAAGATAGCCTACACAATAATGACTTAGTGACATGGCTGACGTCATAAGTTGGTGTAATAACAGGTTTAAGCGCACTATATAAATGGGTTAAGAACTCATTGTAAGGGGTTAGCTAATTTTTCTCACGCATAACTTGTGAAAGAGAGAAAAAAACCAAGTGCAAGTGAGAACTATAGTAGGTCGGTCAGATCCGATCTCATAATAAAGATTTTATTTCATTTGTATAGTTTGGATCCATTCCGCTGAACCATACTAAATCCTCTGTTCATAGCTGTGTGTTTTCTAGTTTGTCTACCGATTTTGTTTTTGTTGATTGTTTTTGATTCCCAACAAACCAAATAAATTTATTGTTAGAGAGAGGTTTGTTCGAGGAGTAATTTTCCCGAAATTTCCCTGGAACGAAAAACAACCGTCAACGGTTGGCGCTGTCTATGGGGACTCAGTACAAGAAGCAGCAAACACATTAAGACGATGTCATGAGACGAAAACCACAAAACTTAGAGGCATTTACGAGGGAGTGGATGGAGAAGATGGAAGAAACCTTGTGAAACGAGAGAAGATGCTCGAAGAGAGAGGGAAACAGCCCAAACTTTCATGAAGGCTATGTTGGAGAACATTGAGAAGTTGGAGAAGAAGACGTGAGAAAGATGGTGAAACATCTGAGGGTGGAACCACAATTAGGAATAAGAGAAGTAATCAGCTGCACAGTTGTAAAAATAGAGGCCTAAGTTTAATTATGGGGATGACTTCTCTTTTTTAGAAATTTACAACAGCAGAAACATCCTATTTTTCCAGTAAGAAACTATAGCAATAACACTACGGTTATGATAAAAACTATCCCCTATAGATTCACTCGTGAAATGTTGACGGATTTCCTTAACGACCATCGTATGTAGGAAGATCAAAAAGTAGAACTCAATAAAGAGGCCTTATATCAGCATTTGATTTCTTATACTTGCCTAATGATTTTAAAAATGGGATGAACAAATGCTATGCTTTTATTAATTTTAATGAACCATGGGCCGTTTGGAGATTTTACATTGCTGCCCGCCACAAGCCACAGAATTGGGGAAGAATCGGTAGAAGAGCGGATGCAAGAATAGCAAAGATCATCAGACACCTATAATTCAGAATAGTTGAACGGCACCTAACGGAATGATGAGATGTTGAGGCATCGTCAGACAAAAGGCTTGAGAGGCGAGCTACGTAGCACGTATGGTGCGAGGGCCTGCGGGCGTTGGCCTTCCCTATTTGAGGTGCATAGCGAGTGGAAGGCCCCAGGGCCCGCATGGTGTTTGGAGCCTCAGAGTAATCATAGTACATGTGGCTAGAGGCCGGTGTGGCGTTTGAAGCTCGGGGTAACTATAACACGTATTGCTAGAGGGCCTCCGTGACGATTGCAGTCTCGAAGTCTGCATAGCATAGGGAGAGATCATGTACCATGGCGTTTGCCACCCATTTCAGGGATCCGTAGCTCGGGGTTAACAGAGGTCCCCGAGACGATTGGGTTGGAAGGCACATAACGTGAAAGGCCCCCAGACCTTCGTGGCTTATTGTAGCTCGTGAGACTTAGATGGCTTAGGGTCGGTTTTTTCCCAAGGCCTCTATTTGTCAGATCGGCTCGGGGCTGGGATACGTCCCGCCGAGGTCCTATTGATGTGTGTTGGCACAATGAGGATCATTCCCTTGTGGCCAAGTGACTTATATGACTTGAGGTCGGTCTTTTCCCCAAGGCCTCTCTTTGTCCGATCGGCTCGGGGTTGGGTTACATCCCATCGAGGCCCCATTTTTGTGCGATGGACCGATGAGAGCTTTCCCTCATGGTTTGTTTTTGTTTTGCAGGTCTTTGCAAGTCATTCCCTTCCGAGATTGCAGCATGTCAAGAGCTTACATCAGCCCGAGATGACACAAGATGAGTTTCTTCAAGCAGATAAGCCGATGGATGGACTGTCCAGAGTTAGTTCATGTTGATTTCTTCAGTCCGAGTAGGCCTAGTAAGAGAGATGACTAAGTTATGGACATAAACATATGTGATAGATCAGGGTTATGAACCCGACGTGAATCTTCACAAGGAGCATTGAAACTTGCAGCTGTTGAACCCATTCTGAGGTGGGGTAGACTTGAGATTCTGGATTTGATCAAGATTAAGCATCAATATAAGACAGAACCACAATCTTTTTTGAAGTTCCCGGCATCAACTCACCAACTCGTTGATACCAAGAACCATGGGACAGATATTGATGGTGATTTTCAACCCCGATGAACTCTCAAGCCTGAAGAAGGGTATAATGAGTTTTTGGCACTTAACAGATGAAAGTGCAAAATCTTCGTGAGGATGAAAAGTCAGACAGATGACCATAACCCGAGGCACAAATGAAGACTGACCCGACCAGGGGAGAAGATTCAACTATATTTTAAGAACACCCGAGGAAGCTGATCACTAGAAGATACAAGTCAGATGCCCCGATCAAGCTCATAAAATTTCAAACACTTATCAAGAATATTCAAGAAAGTGAGGGAAGTAAAGGCATCTCTACCGACCCGACTTGGTAGTAGATGCGAGGAAGGACGTCTCTTGACTTGATGTACCGACTCGAGGATGTAGGTCGGGGTTGCATCATCATTTTCTTAGAGAGACGACGTAAGCCCTAAATAGAAGTTAGAGTCTCCCAAGGACTGATGAGAGTGGAGTAGGTCAGTGGCTGATGAGACAGAGTAAGGCTTCGAGCTTATTGACTAACACACGCAATCACGTGAATGGTTGGAATATAGGATAACACATGGGCAGAGTGTGTAACCATTACCAATAATGAATGAATTAATAAAGTTCAGATGGTAAAAAGTAGTGATGTCAGACGATTGAGCTATTATTTGTAGGGTGATTGGGGAAGAGAGCCTACACAATAATGACTTAGTAACGTGACTGACGTCACGATTTGGTGTAATAGTAGGTTTAGGCGCACTATATTATTGGTGACATAGTCGTGTATTGGATTTTGATGACGCAACGAGAATGAAGTCTTCGACGCACAAATGCGAGACAACACAAATAGATGTCGAAGCACAATGTGGTGAAGAGCGAGAATGTGAAGCCTAGCGGCAAATTGAAGATAATCTTGCGAAGTCTTAGCTTAGGGCTCTAATTGTAATGTAAATTGTATATTTAAGTGTCTAAGGTCATATGATACATGCACATTCACTTAGATGCATTAGGTTCATGTAGAAAATGCATTAAAATCTTCATATCTGTATTTTTGGTACAGAAACCGATATACCGATCCCTTATCGGTGTCCATACCGGTGAAGTGCTCTGTTTTGCACACTCATTGGAAGCAGCATGGACCTTACCGGTCCCATACCAGTGAACCTATGGATGCATGACTACTGGAACCGACACAAACCAAACCGATCTCCATACCAGTAAGCCCAATGGCTAGTTCCCTTAGTGGAACCGGCATGACCTAAACCGGTCATCATACATGTGACCATTGTTGGTGATTATCTAGGGTTCCAAGGATCACAAATCAAGCATGAAACATAAGTGAATACATTCGAGAAGTCGCAGAATACTTACATCGATCGGTTGAGCGACACGGAGGCAACAAAAATTTCACTTTGCTCGGCAATGGACTGCACAGCAGTGGCAGTGAGTTGGCTCACTATTTCAGCCATTTGAATCAACTTCCAAGCTCCAAGCTTCGTCGTGGTGATTCCCGGCTCATGGGTGGACTTCCCTATCACCTTCGCATGTCTCGTAAGTGTGCTAGCACTTGATGATTTTGCCGCAAAACCATCACTCTTGCTCCCCTAACTCACGGTTTCTTGACAGAAACCACTGAGCTGTTTTGCCCTTCCATGGGCGTGAAGAAGAGAGAGTTGAGAGGAAGAGAGAGTTGTGAAATGTGTTCCAAATTGTGTATCTTATACACAAATGTGAATTTCAAATTCATTTGGAATGAATTTGGCCTTTCAAAAGTCAAACAATTAATGGCCACACCTACTTCCATCACTCAATCCACCAAGTCATATCAATCAATCAATGGTCACATCACTTAAAGTGACATGATTTGACGCTTGATGTGACGCTAGATGCGACTAGCGATTTGACGCTTGATTTGACTTACGTGCCGCACTCGAATTTGAAATGCGAATGCGCTCGTAAATATTCTCGGGCTCGGGTTCGCTAATTCCAAATTAACGAATTTTTCGTTGCGTCGTAATTAAATGATTATGCCTAGCGAAATCACTATTCACGTCGCTAACGAATTAATTCGAAATTAATTCGCTCGCCCGAATTAAAATCTAATTTTAATTCCGCGTCGAAATCCAATTTCGTTTAATATATCAAATATATTAATTTGCCGATTAATTCCAAATTAATCATTATCTCTCTTTAAATGATATTTTATCCCAGATAAAATATCTCCGCAATTAATCTCATATTAATTTTATCTCTCTTATAATTAATCCCAGATTAATTTAGAGTGCGAGTCATACGTCATCGGTGAATCTTTGGGAATCGACCCATGAGATCCCCGGATATGTTGGCAGTAAATTCGGTCGTCGGACTTTCTGAACACGTAAGTACCTCGTATTACATTTATACCGATTTACAAGACAATGTTGGCCTCTAGCAAAGCGCCATGCCTACCCAATTCTCCGGAAATATCCTTACAGGAATAAATGATCTGTATCAGGCGTAGTATACGTAGTATTGCGTATTTATGTCCAGTATCGGATGATCACATGCGAGGCCTGGGGCTGGTACAGTGTCTGCCCCGTACGAAGCATATATCGGATTACGAGCAACTAGTCTATTTAATAATCGGATAATCACGACCAAGTCATATTATCCCGACGGTTGCAACATTATATAGAGAGCCAGTTCTGTATCCATACATGATCATCATCTCCATATGACTGGAGTGACACTTCCGTCTTGAAATCACCCCCAACACACTACGATTCTCGATATACCCAGAATTGGCGTATACAGAAACCGGTTAAAGCCCTGGACGACCTCAACCAAAGTATATTGATTGTCGTATGTATTAGCGGTGCAAGTCTCAGGTTAAGACCAAATACACCTACCTTGATTTCGGATTTCCATGGACACATAGTCATACTACCAATGGAATTCCGAGGGGGTATTATCCAGAGCGAAGCTGTTTCTCGTACCATCGGTAAAACAAAATCTCCTATTACACTTGCATGAGTATCCTATACCCAAATAAATGAGAACTATGCCGTTTTGCTCTCACAATGCGCACAAGTGTAATACTAGTCTTTTACGCATTCATTGATGTCCAATCTCGATAATGCTCTGACTATGGATATTTAATGATTTATCCTTCGTGGACTGATACTGTTTCATATCATTCTCCGTCCAGGAACAAATCATAGGGACTTCTCATCATTTATATATCTAGGTGATCTAATCACAAATGATAAGAGTGTAATATCTTTTGTCACATAGTTAATTTGTACAACAACACCATGATCTGTACAAATAGTGACGCTATGGGTCATAATTGTCCAACAACCATACCGGCCTAACTCTTCATTGTGCACATATACTGGAACCAGCATGGACCAAAGCGATCCTCATACCGGTTGGCTTACCGGTCTAACGATCGGATTCTTCCAACGGCTATATTGACGTTGGAGACCAGCATACCGGTTAGTAGAGACCGGCATACCGGTCTCAGCTGTGTCTGTTGGAGATGTTTTTCATTTTCTATATAAATGAACCCCAACTCTTTTTGCCAATGTAAGAGAGATCACATACAATCTTCATACACATTCTCTAAGGAAAAACAAGAGATGTATCACACCTTCATAATCAAACGCTCTCAAACTCACACACTACACCTTTACATCATTTGGTAGTGAGCTTAGAACACTCGGGTTTGCAACTCACACAATCTTCTTTATATTTGTGAGTGCCCAAGTGTGTTTTACATTTTCATATCTAAAACACTTGTGGTTTGAGAAATCTCATTGTTTGGGTAGTTGTAAAGGTTTGTGAGTGAACTTACGAACAAAACTCAAATTATAAAGGTTTGGAGTGTACCTTTGCGGAAAACTCTTGGTTGCGGATGAACCACATAAACTCGTTTTTTAGTGGAAATCTTCAAGCGCGGCTTGAGGGAGTGGACATAGGCACGTTTGGTCGAACCACTACAAATCTCAGTGTCGTATTTTTCTATCCCTATACTTTTACTTGTTGCAAGTTTATTTTATATTATATGTGTGTTTAATAGAAAACTTGCATATAGGTTATTTATTGAAATAGAGAAAAATTAACCTAAGTGTTTATTTGGTAATAAGAGCTAAAATCGGCAAAGATTTTTAATTCCGCATTTACAGGCGATAACCCAATTCACCCCTGTTGGGTATAAAGATTGTTTGTCGCTTGTGCTTGTAGGTAATTTCAGTTGGTATCAGAGCCAAGTTTTCTCTACAAGACTTAACTGTCTGAGAATAGATCATGGGTTCTACAAGTAATTCATCAAATCTTGCCGAAAGATTTTCAACAACTAGACCTCCGTTTTACACTGGAACAGATTAAAATTATTGGAAAATGAGGATGTTGAATTATCTTCTTGCCGTTGATCCGCAATCCTATTTAGTAATTACACGGGGTGTAAAATTTCTAACGAAAAAGGATAGCAACGGGGTTGATATTCCAAAGCCGAGTTAAGAATGAGATAATGAGGATTTAAAACAAGCCTCACGAAATGGTAAGTGTAGGCACTGTATTTTTTCATATAAGTCCCTATGATGAGCCTCATTTAGAGACACTACCTTTTAAGTCACGGAAGTCATGAGAAACAGACGTCAGAAGGGGAAATTCAGAATAAGTACGTCATCAGATTCATTTCACAAGTTCACTATTTTCATTAGTGCTGCGTTCGTGGCCACGTTCGAACGTCAAACAGATTGCGGGCGTTCGTGTAGCGTTCGAATCGGCGTTCGAACGATGTCGGTATTTCTGGTTTTGCTGTTAGCCTCACACCCAAGCCCAATTAGCCCACCAAAGCCCATAAAACACATCCAAATTAATAAAACACATATTTAACACATGGGGAATTAAATAAAATCTAAAAATAATATACCAAATTAAAATAGATATCAAATAAAATCATGCCTAATTAAAATCAATCAAGATATTATATACCAAACTAAACAAATTGTATGCCTAATAAAAACAAATTAAATATATTAACTTCCTAAACCAACCAAACATGTCCCCCAATTACAATATATACTTTCGTTGCAAGACACTAATTGGTCTCCTTCCTATACAAGCACATGGAAACCCTAGCCCTTTGCCTATAAAAGAAACTCAATTCCAACCCTTGACATGGCCTAGCTCATTCACAAAAGAAAACTCCTAGCATCCACACATAAAAAAGCTACAAGAAATACAAAATTCTCTCGTCCTCCCTCACTCTCAATAACCGAAAATCACAAACCAAATGACCCCCATTGTCGTGACCAAAACACATCCCAAACAGCCCATTTACCTCACCAAAACAGCCCCCAAATCACGCCCAAACAGCAGCCCAAATCACACCTAAACGGCAGCCCTTTAACCACAAAAATAGTAGCCTAAAACACCAATAACAGTGACCAAATACAACAGTAAATCAGCAGTAAGACAACAGTAAAATAACAGTGAAACAGAGCGAAAACGGTAGCTTGAGCAGCAAAGCAGCAAGAGAAAATGTTGAACCAGTGAACCAGAGGAGTTGCAGAGCATCCACCATTCCGACGACCGTATACGGTACTTCCGAGAGTCGACATAAAAGATTAGACCTGAGGGCACCTTTCTCATTAGTTTATATTCATCTTTTAATTGTTTATTGAATATTATTCGCATGAGAGTCGTTGTATAATGTGTGTTGTGGCCCTTGAATGAATGAATGTGTCGCCTCTTGTGGTATATAGGATGGAAATCCAGACATAATTTTCATAGCCGATTCCGAATGGACGGTAGTATGATCTGTACTCGGGATACAACTCCACGTACCACTTGAGTATACAACACATACTTTATTTCATGATTACCTTGATTTGTTTATTATCATTATTTATTTTCTGCATGTTATTTGTGTAATGACGAGGTAAAGCGCATGAGCTTAGTAAGTGCGATTAAAGGTCCTCTATTTCGAGGGATTAAAATCCTTTACCACGATGTTTTGTCACGCCGGATGATGTATATTCAGTTGAATATGAGATATGTTCAATCGGGTATACGAAGTCCGATATTGTTTTTCTTTTTATCTCCTATATGCATTGTGTTATCAACACATGGGCCTAGTAAGTGCGATTAAAGGTCCTCTATTTCAAGGGGTTAAAATCCTTTACCACGATACTTTGCCGCGCAGGATGATGTATATTCGGTTGAATGTGAGATGTGTTCAATCGGGCATACGAAGTCCGATATTGTTGAATTTATCTCTTATATGCATTGTGTTATTAGCGCATGGGCTTAGTAAGTGTGATTAAATGTCATCTATTTTGAGAGGTTAAAATCCTTTACCACGATGCTTTGCCACGCCGGGCGAGGTACATATGATTGGATGTGAATGAGTTCAATCGGATACGTGAGGTCCTATATTGTGGATTTTTTTGTCTATGAATCTGTTGCATGCATCAGGTCTAGTTCCGTTCGAACGCGTTCTCAAACGCTATACGAACGCGAACCTTCTGTTTACCGTTCGAACGTGTTTTCAAACGTTACGCGAACGCGCACGTATTTTCTTAGTTTAATCATGCATCAGGTCTGGTTCTGTTTGAACGCATTCTCGAACGCTATACAAACGTGAACCTTCTGTTTACCGTTCGAATGCGTTTACGAACGGGACAATATGTGTCGCCCAGTTTCTGTGTTTCCAAAGTAAGGAACTCAACCAAATTCTATGTGCTATTGATCGGGATCAATTAAGTAAGCTTCTGGAATGTGGAAACGCATATGATTTATGAAAGTCATTGGAAATTATCAACGAGGGCACAAGTCAAGTGATAGAATCAAAGATCAACCAGTTTATGTGCGAATTGGATAATTTCAAGATGGAATCCGGGGAAGAAATTGATCATATGATTTCAAGGTTCACAATCATAATAAACCATTTAGGTGTTTTGGGAAAAGTCATTGGGCCATCCGATCAAATGAAGAAAATTATAAGATCACTACCAAAGGAATTTAGAAGCTACACCTTCTCCATTAGAGAAGCAAACGACATGAACACTTTGAAGATGAATAATTTGGTCGGAAAATTTCTTGAGTATGAATTGGAAATCAAAATGGATCAAAATGAGGAAGATGAGAATAGAACAAGGAAGAATCTTGCCTTGAAAGCAAAAAAAAAAAAGATGATTCAAGCTCAAGTGAAGACGATAATGATGATGAGTTGGAAATAATAACCAATAAGGTCAAGAAGCTCCTCAAATCCGCAAAGCTAAAAGGAAAATCAAAAGTAGATGAGAGGAAAGAAGAAAAATGGCCATGGAAGAACAAGAACATTGTTTGCTATGAATGTAACAAACATGATTATATAGCTACCGATTGCCCATTGATAAAAATGAAAGGAAAATCCAAGAAAAATGCAATGAAAGCAACTTCAACTTGGAGTGATAACGACTCCAGCTCATCCGAGGAGGAAGAGGTCCAAGAAAGAACAAATCTAGCACTCATGGCTATCGATGAGGATGGTTCCTTTTTTGAAAGCGAAGAAGAAGAGGTACACAATTTTCAAGATTATAATGATTTACTTGATACTTTTAATGGCTTAAAAGAATTGTGTGATATGCTTAAAAAGAAATTAAAATTGGTTAAAAATGAGCATTCATCACTTAAAAATGATCATGCATCTTGTATGGATAAATTTCATGTTTTAGATAATGAGATTATATGCTTAAAGGCCAAACATGAAAAAGACATAACATGTTTAAATGATGAAAATACATGTTTAAAAATGAAAAAGCTAAAACTTGAAAATGTCATATCTAACATACCATCTAGCTAAAAAACATGTGATTGCGAATCTATGTTAAATGAAAATGTTTTATTATACACAAAAGTTATAGATTTACAAAATATTGTTAGCAAATTCACATTGGGACAAAAGAATTTTAATATGCTTATTGGATCCCAAAAATGTGCATTTAAAAGAAAAGGATTAGGATATAGGTCTTACGTTAAGAGAAATTTTTTGAGAAATTATTTGGTTAAGGTATCCGATTCTCATGCTAAAAATGCTATCAATGAAAATGTCACATGTCATGCATTAATTGAAAATGGACATAAAATTTTAAATGCATGAACTAGAATGTAATTAAAAATGCATGGATTCCTCAAGGAATCAAAATTAACCCCAATGGACCCAAGAAAGTTTGGGTACCAAAGTGTAATTAATAAATTTGTAGGGGGAGCTTTGGGAATGGATCTTGAAAGAGAATTGTAAATTGATCCCAAAGGCTCAAAGAAATGAGGAATCACAACGGTAAAGGTAAAATCCGTATTCACGGAAATATTGGTACCTTTTCCTCTAAATTGTGTATGTATGCATATTTCAAATTGGTATGATTTTTTTTTTAAGCATACAAGTGATTAGGCAATGTAATCAAACTTCTATTGATATCGATTTTCATTTAATATCATTAAATTCCTTAATCATATATTAAAACCCATTCTCATATCAATTGGTATCATATTGAATTTATTGAGTTAAATTACATATATAAGTGATTACTTGATTGATTTGCATTAAAAATACTTTTATCATATAACATAATTGAATGAAAATAAAATGCATGTATATTGACATAAGTTTCCATTGGTAAAATGAAAAGCATGGATATTTGATTGTTTATTAATTGGTATCATAATTATGGGAAGTCAATCATTAAAAATGTATTGATAATTTTTCAATTAGTAATCATGGGTATAAAATTTTGAGAAATACTTTATACATGATTTTTACAATTTATGACAAAAATTGGGAAATACTAAAATGTGCATACTTTTAAATTTTAGTATCATCATCTAATGCACATAAGTAATTGGTATCTCATTTAGATTTAAATTTCTGCTTCTCCACTTTTTGATAATGTCAAAGGGGGAGAAATAATTAGAAATGAGATTAAAACTTGTGTTACCATCACCCTTGGTTTAAGGGGGAGTAATTGTACTAATGGGTTTGTCTAAGTCTTATAGAGCTATCTTGAAGACAATCACACATTGAGGGGGAGCAAAATCGTCAACATTTGGACTCCTATAAGCTCACAAGTTTTACGGGGTCGCCATCAACAAAAAAGGGGAGATAAATGGGTTGAGAACTTATTGTAAAGAGTTAGCTAATTTTTCTCACGCATAACTTATGAAAGAGAGAAAAAAGCCAAGTGTAAGCGAGAATTAGAGCATATCGATCAGATCCGATCTCATAATAAAGATTTTATTTCATTTGTATCCGTGGACGTAGGTTGGATCCATTCCGCCGAACCACGTTAAATCATCTGTTCATATTTGTGTGTTTTATAGTTTGTCTACCGATTTTGTTTTTGGTTCCCAACAAACCAAACAAATTTATTGTTAGAAGGAGGTTTGTTCGATGAGTGATTTTCCCAAATTACCCCTAGACAAGAATAAAGAACTGCTTTTTATTAAAGGCTACATAAAAATAATGGGTTAGAAATATCTCCACATGAGGAAATTCACTTGATAGAAACAAAGACAGCTGCAACATTTTCTGGTAGCATATAATAAGCCCAAGACTCAAAATCTTATGTGTGCTGTTCTCCAGTCTTAGATTCAAATGGCCTATTTGCTTCCAAATGCAAGAAAAAAAATTAATGATAATATAACAAGACACTAGAAGGGAAAGTAGAAAATTAATGAAAATAAAGTTAAAACAATTCATGTAAAAAAACTTTATCAGGCATAAGCTCAAGCAATACCTGGAACATTGATATTAAATACACTCACCAATAGAGAAACCTTTGCTTCTCAATAAGTTTTGACATAAGAGGAAATTGAATGTTAGATTAAACTGCAAATATGTAAAAGGTGGCTTTAATCTGCTAGAAAAGGTTTACACAAAGGCATCATAGTGCCAGCATTACAGTAATATTAGATCTACTATTCAGATTTGCATGTGCTATCTTCTCACTGATCGGGCAACGCAACCAGCTTCTTCACTTGTCTGTCTGCCAAAGGTAGAGTAGAATTGAGATCAAATTTTGTGAAAAAAGATACTCAAGAAAAATTGACTAAATTATGAAATTGAACATTAGTTGAACTAAATAAAACCAACAAGTACCTTAATTACTGTTAAAAAAATAAATTGTAATCTTGCCACAGTCTTCGTTATAGTTCAATAAATCAGCATAGATTGATAATTCAACATGGCCAAATAATCGACCTGATAAGTGAGATGAAATTTTGGTAAGTGGCACTTTCATATGAAGCCAGAATATGTGCAAGTTCAAATTTAAGCTGTTATCATGAAAATTCAGATAATAGCTCAAGGGTTGGAAATAAAAAGACCTGTTTGGGAATGGAATGTTATCTTCCTCTGAACAGTAGACTGATCTCCAATTTACATGAACCGCAGGGATGTGGGCTATCTTGGACCACTCTTTTCCTGTATCCCTTTTGCAGTTTTTTTCCAGCAAAGGACAATTAACAATGTTTAAACTCAAAAGCGATGACGGCAATCCAACCTCTGGAAAGGATGTGAGGTTGGGGCAACCATAGATGAACAAATTTTGGAGAGAGGTGAGGTTTTGAAAGCCCTTGGATGATAGGTATTTCAATTTCGGGAAGTCTCTGATACTCAAGCCAATCAGAGAGTTAGGCAATCTCATTCCTATCTCCTCATCAGGAAAAGACACTGCGTGGGGGTTTCCACTAATCTTTAGATCTCTAAGAGAGGTGAATTTGTGCAATCCCCACTCAAACAGTGGTTTATAGATATTTTGATATGTGGTTGCAAGATCTGTTAGGTTGGTGGGAGAACCTTCTTCAGGAGAGGATAAGAGGCTTGTTCCAACTTTAGTTATGGTTAATCTTTTAAGAGACTTGAGGTTGTGCAGGCCATTGGGTAGAGCTTTAAGTTTCTCACAACCGGTGATATTAAAAACTTCTAAGTTGGTGATGGGAAGCCCTCCCCCTGGAAAGGAAACAAGACTTGAACAGAACTGAATGAAAAAAAACTTGAGAAAGCTAAGATTGTGTAGCCCTTCCGGTAAGAATTTCAGATCTTTACATCGGAATAAGCAAATATTTTCTAGAGAAGAGTTATGGTGAAACCTCTTTGCTATTGACTCAAGCTTCGGACAATCATCAATACCCAGGTATTGAAGCGACCAAGGGAATTGCAAAACTGAAGAAGAAGAGGAAGGAGAAGAAGAAGTACAACTGTACTCTCTATCATCCAGTACACACCTTAATTTCTTACAGTTATTTATCACAAGCTTCTTCAGAGAAGAGGGTATTTGGCCTTTTGTAAAGAATGTTAGGGAATGACAGCCTTCGATTTTCAATCTTTCAAACAGCATTCCCTCAGGAAAGGAAGTTAGGGCAGGGCAATCTATAACTTCAACTTCTCTTAGACGGGAAAAGAGACTGGCATCTGGAAATGAAACTAGACTTGGGCAATCTTTAATGCATAGGTCTCTGAGGGAGATTAAGGTATGCAACCCTTGGGGTGCCTTCCCAAAAGAAATTTCACTCTGCCATTGTTGTCTAATACCTTCAAAACCTACAACTTGAAGACGGACTACTTTGGGAAAACCATGCCTCAACCAATTTCCATAATCTGAAATATTTGGAAGTGTCATAGATTTCAAAAATTGAAGTTCAGTTGGGCTGCTGCACTCCATCCTCTTGCATCCATCTATTGTTAATTCGGAGAGCAATGAAACACTCGAGAGTGAAACCACCAACTCTGCACAATCACGAATCACAAGTTTCTCTAATGAAGAAAGATGGCCAGGTAATCTTTCAGAGAGTTTGGGGCATTTTACAATGGAAAGTTTGCGGAGGTGAGGAAATCTTTCTACATGATCATTTTCATCAGCAGGGTCCCAATGCTCCCATTCTGGCAAATCTTCAAAAGAAAGACTCTCCAATGACTGAAAAGATGATACTGAACTATTCTCTCCATGCATCTCAGAGCCAATTCTTTTTATTCCTGTCATCCCAATGATGTTAAGATCTTTAAGCGAGCTCAATTGCCCAAGTGAAGGCAAGACTATGCAATTCCTGCAGTTTTCCAACTTTAGAATTCCCATATTAGAGAAAGATGGATCTCCTATCCAAGATGGGAATATCCTACCACTGTAGCATTTGATTGTGAGCTCTTTTAGATTTCTCGGAGGTTGTAACATGTCAAGGAGATTCTCTTCTGCTGCCTCATTTCGTGGGTGATCAAATTGAGACCCCCATTCTAACAACAATACTTCTAGATTCTTGGTATTGCCTAGTAAGGCCTCTGTTATGTCTTGTGAATCTGTTACATTCTCCAATCTTGAAATGTAAAGCTCTCCACGAAGGAACTTTAAGCTTCTTAAATCTTCTAAGCCAGATCCGATACCTTTGCCCACAATAAAGTTAGACAGTCTTCGGAGACATTTCAAATCTTTCATCCCTAGTGGCATCTCCCCTATCAAATTTTTACCACTAATAACAAGATAGCATAGATTGATCAGATTCCTCATATTGGAAGGCAACTTCATGAGACGAGGGCATTCTATTAGTATCAAAAATTGCAAGTTCAAGAGGGAATCTGTTGACTCTGGCAAACATCTGATCATTGTACCAGAAAGGTTAAGGTATGTTAAATGGTTCAAACCTCCAATTGAATTAGGTAACTCAATGACATAGTATTTTCTTAAAGATAATACTCTCAATCTTTTGAGTTTTGGCAACAAATCAGAAAGAACCACATTAGTTATGTGACGCTCAACATAGACATTTAATTCATGTAGGATTACTGGCAAGAATGTTCTCAAATGCTCAAATTTGTGGAAGACTTCAAATTTATCTTTGGAGTCGTAATAACCACAAGTGTATGATGAATGGCGAGCCATATCAAGCCTTTTTGATTGCCTATTGATCCCAAAATCATCTTCCAACCTAAAACATGTGTGTCCAGAAACCCATTGTGCCAAATCATTGATGAGATCGTGCATTACAAACTTGGACTGATTACTACTTGATTGCTGAAACATTGACCTAGACAATAGATCACGAAAATACTCACAGCCTAGAGCTTCTGTCTGTTCATAGACTTCAGAATGTTGAACAAGACCTTCAGCAATCCACAAAAGTACAACCTCCTCCTCCTCGAATTCGTAGTCCTTCGGCAGAATTGCACAGTAAGCAAAGCATCTCTTAAGATGTGAAGGAAGATGGTAGTAACTCAATCTTAGCACAGGGAGAATGTCGATTTCATCTGATAAATACCATATTTTGCTGTTCAATATTTGTTCCCACTCATCATTTCTTTGTTTTGAGCGTAGGAGGCCGCCAAGAGTCTTAGCAGCCAAGGGCAGACCTTTACACTTCTCCAAAACTCTCTCTCGAAATAACTCAAAATCTCGACTTGTACCAATATCCTTGCTCTGAATTGCATGCTTCAAGAATAAGGACCAACAATCATTATCTGATAGAAGCCCTAGGTTGTAAAAGTCAGTCGTTCCCATTGTAGATGCAACATCTCCAAGGCGTGTGGTTACAATTATCTTGCTTCCCGGTGCTCCAGCCATAAAAGGAGATTTCAAAGTTTCCCACGAGCCATAATCCTTGCTCCAAACATCGTCTAAAACAAGCAAGAACTTTTTCCCGGCTACTTGTTCTTGTAGCATGAGCTGCACCGGATTCAAATCCGTAAGACTGCAGGAGGAAAGTGTGATCGACTCCAGAATTGACTTGGAGATACGCAGAACATCAAACTCATCAGAAACACAAACCCAAGCTTTTAAGTCAAAACCTTTCACAGTCTCATCATTATATACAAGCCGAGCTAGAGTTGTTTTCCCTAATCCTCCCATACCCACAATGGGTATCACAGAAAAATTGGCATCAACCGTTGGCTCATCCCTAAGCACCATCTCAAGTACTTTGGCCTTATCAATATTTCTCCCGTAAACAACAGATTCTGTTGGCACAGATGTCGTAGTCAGCCTTTGTTGTCGTGTTGCCGTTGATGATGTTGTCCCTCCAGGAATTGCCTGCAATCCAAGAGAAACTCTTTGTTTACAGAGTTCATCCAAGCGACTGTTGATAGCTTTAATCTTGGAATTCATATCAACATCGAACTTGATAGCACTGGGAGTCAAACGAGTGAAACTAGCAGGGATAAGTTTTTTCATATTGCTAGAGCTAGCAGCGTTCTTTTCCGCCAAAACCTTGCGCCTCAGATGTTCAGTTGCAAACTCGTCCACCAAGTCTTCAACATCATAAGCCAAGTCTCGGAGATCGGCTAGCCAGATTTTGACAGAGTTTTGAGTGAGCTGCTTCTCCTCTGCATCGCTGAGCACTGCCTGAATCATTTCCAAATTCTTTGTCAGCCTTTTGAGCTTTGAACGTACCCTATCTCCACACACAAAGTGTAGGAACTCAGGAGAAGCCAATTTGTCAAACAGAACCGAAAGGAATGCACCGAGGAAGACTTCACCCAGAACCATGGTCGTGTTTAGCTATTGACCGGGAAGATAGAAAGAAAGAGAGTGATGATAGTTGAGACCAATCAAGAGAGACTACTGTTTTAATTTTATATGGAGTGGTAGTTGTTACGCCACCTGCCTTGAAGGTAAAACCGAGCCGTGTCGTGTGGACTCCACCATTTGCAAGTTGCCGGCCTCCATGAATGGTCAATCATTCTTTAGCTTTATTTATTTATTTTGGAATACCGGGAAACCTCATGTCATACACGTGGGTAAATCGATACTCTCTCAAATTTTTACAAATGTGTTACTTAGGATTTGAACCTTAGACCTTGAAGATAATGTCTCAAACTCAAATGGTTGGGCTGCGTCCCACGTGGATAAATCAGTGCTATCTCAAATTCTTAAAAAAATGATACTCAGGATTTAAACCCGTGACCTCCCTTAATGATTCCATCACTGGTTACTTTGTGTTAATGCCTCCTAAGCTAACAAACCAAAAAAAAAAAAATGTCCACCCTAGTGGCCCGTCTGTAGAAAATATCTACAATGCACGCCCATTTTGGTTGCCTCGAACGTCCCGAGCGAGACATCTATCATTTTTGCTAACTATTATGTTGATGGTGGTTTTTCATTTTGAGAATATTCGAATATCGAGAAATGACGGAATGGGATTTTGTATTAGACCCAAGGAGAATGATGAGGGTCCAGAGAGACTGAAGTTAGACGAAGAACCCGTGCTTATTATTCGGAGGAATTTTCCCGAGGGAAGAGCCTATTATTAATGAAACGAGTAGCTGCCGCGACCTGGCCTGAAAGAGGAAATATCAGTTTTGGCAGTATTTGAATGTTTATGGAAGCCGGCCCGAGGTGGTCCATGCTTACCGATCCGACCCAATTGAAGAAGTCAAGAAGATTTGACCAAATGCTATTCGCCTCGGCATGCCGACCCGAAGAATGGGGTTGAAATCATGTTATTTTGTACTTACAGACATATAATGTGTGCTCTACTTGAAAGTTTGAGCTTCTAGAAGACTGATGTAACAATAGTCAGTCAACAGCTCTCATTGGAAGTCTATATAAAAAAGGTTGAAGCCACATATTAAAGAGTTGATAATTTTCTCATCACACAACTTGTAAAAGAGTGAAGAGCTGAAAAGTAGGGATAGAGAAAGAAAGATGGTCAGTGCCAGACCAATTAAGAGATTTGTAATGGGCTCATTAATGTTAGGAGATCGTGGGCTTAAGTTGACACGCATGTAAAATGAAATTGAGAATAATTGTTAGTTCAATGGACTTTGCCTAACATATAATTGTATAATAATAATTAGAAGGCTTAGCCTACTATAAATTTTAACAATAAAATAAATCAATGAGACATAGATTTAACGTGATAAAACTCTCAGTGTGAGGGAGACATCCATAGACAAATGTATAAGGATTTCACAATAGTGGAAATAATTTTCCAATCTCTCTCTAATCACAAGGAGTGAACAATCTCACACTCTCTTAGAATAGGAGAACTAAAACTCTCTCACAAGTTCTTAAGAAGAAACTATATTTTCTCTCTTAGAATACAAATGATCTGTTTGAGAATGAGATGAAGAAAATAATGAAATTAAACCTCTATTTATAGGCATAAGATTCACTATATAAATAGTGAATTCTATTTTTTTATTTTCTTTTTAAGCATGTGGGACCCATCCACAACTTTAATATATTTTTCTTTAATCATTTCCACATTTCTGTGGATCTATTGACTTTAACAATTCTCCCGAAAACTTGATTGAAAACCAATTAATTTCCACATCATCCTTTTTATTTTGCCGTCTTCAAGCTACTTACGTTTCTGTTAACCTATAAGAGGGTCTACACTATATAAACTTGTCTGTATTGATAGATTTAGTCATTACGTCTGCAAGGTTCTCATTGGTGTGTACCTTTTAGAAGTCCACACTGTCTTCTTCTGCTATTTCACGAGCAAAATGGTATTGTACCCTTATATGCTTCGTTCTTGAATGAAATGTTGGATTCTTTGCAATATACAAAACACTGTAACTGTTATAAAATAATGAAATCTTCTTTTGTTTTCGCCTGAGCTCCTCCAATATATTTTTTCTCTATAGTTGAAAGAATTTTACAACCTCTCTCTAATCAAAAGGAGTGAACAATCACACACTCTCTTACAATATGAGAACTACAACTTTTTTACAAGCTCTTAAGAAGAAACTATATTTTCTCTCTTAGAATACAAAGGATTTGGTTGAGAATGAGATGAATAAAATAATGAAATAAAACATCTATTTATAGGCATGAGATTCACTGTACAAATAGTAAATTTTAATTTATTATTATTTTTTAAATATGTGGGACCTACCCATAAATTTAATATATTTTTCTTTAATTATTTCCACCTTTCTGTGGGTCTATTGACTTTAACAATTCTTCTATTTGGAAACTTGATTGAGAACCAATTAGTTTCCACACCATCATTTCCACTTTGTTGTCTTCAAGCTGCTTACATTTATGCTAATTCATAAGAGGATCTACACCATATAAACTTGTCTGTATTGATAGGTTTGGTCATTACATCTGCAAGGTTCTCATTGGTATGTACCTTTAACAAGTCCACACTGTCTTCTTCTACTATTTCACAAATAAAATGGTATTATACCTCTATATGCTTCGTTCTTGAATAAAATGTCGGATTCTTCACAATATACAAAGTACTCTGACTACCACAAAATAATGGAATCTTCTTTTATTTGTGCTCGAGCTCCTCTAACAACCTTTGAAAGCAAATAGCTTCCCTGCAAGCTTGTGTAGCTGTCATGTATTTAGCTTCTGTTGTAGGCAAAGCCACAACACTCTGTAATTTGGATACCCAGCTCACTGCTCCTCATGTAAGTACAAATATATAACATATAGTAGATTTTCTTTTGTCAAGACCTATCAGATTCGCCTCCGCCAAAGGTTTTGGGATGATTCCCAGAACTAGACTGCCACCCTCCTGAACGGCTTTTGAAACGATCCCCATTAGTCCAAGATTGCCTCCGCCGTATACTAAGTGCATATTCTTTTTCGCTAAGACTCGACCCAATTCATGTGATGCTTCTATGTATTGTGGTTTAACACCAACACTAGTACCGCAAAACACACAATTGTTCTCAACTCGTCTTCTTGAAGTGGCTTCCATTTTTATGTATTTCTTTCTCATATCTGGATGCTTTCAAAAGTGCAATGACGGGCTGAATTTATAGTACCTGAAATGGGTGAATAATAATAGTACTAGTATATTCCAAAGGAAGTTTGTTAGCTAAATAACAAAAGATATCGTGAAAGGTCAAAAAGTCTGGATCTTGTCTACGAAAATAAAAGAAAATAACAAAAGAAAAGCAAATCAAAGCAATTATTAAGGGAACGAAATTGTGTACGCAATACGCCTCTCGCTTGGTATAAATTCATTAGGATGCGTCTCAAGAATCCAATCCTTACTCATCCATCACCAATGACTTAAATCTCATCTTTGTGATTGCCAAACACCATTCCTCATTAAATACTCCGTTTGTGTCTTTCCCTATAAAAATAACACACAAAATTAAAAACTCTACAACATGTATACACAAAATATGAAAATAAACATTAAAACAAATTGCATGGGTTGCCTCCCTGCTAGCGCTAAATTTTTCGTCTTCAGCCAGACGTGAATGAAATCCATCTGTCAATGAGGTTTCAGCGTCGTTTTGGATGTCCGATTAAAGACAATCCCATGAGCGTTGCTTTTGAAGGGTCTTTTCCAACAGCAAAATGGCAAAAAGAATTTTGTCCCTTTTAGTGCTTGTGCCACCTTTTTGATATTTGTTGCCCCAGTAGTTCCTAAAAAGAAAGAAAGAAAATCAGAAGGTCTCGTATGGTGCTTGACTTGGAATGGGATTTCCATTCTGTCAAGCTTCTGGGCGATATCTTTGATTTGTACTCCCCAAAACAGTGATGTTTCTCTTGAATGCACTGGATCTTCAATAAAGTCAGACATTTGCTCCTTCATTTGCTATGCTTCTTGCTCCACATTTTCTTCACATATATATTTTAGGATTTCTGTATTCAATTCTCCATCTGTCATCTGTGAAATAAATGCTTCATAAGTGTTAACCTGAGGATATAAAGATATGTCAGATTTTAGGTCTTCATCCTCTGATCTGGGTGAAATGATTGGCTCAAGTAGATCTTCTTCAAACATTTATGCAATGGACGCTCCAAGATCTTCATTTTGAGGATACAGAATTCCATCCTCAAGTGTTGATGCAGTTGGTATAAACAACTCAGCTTCTTCATCTTCGTCAGAATCTGAATAATAAAAATCAAATCGAGACTTTGCCGGTTCGGGCTCCTGAACTGATACCTCTGATTCTCGATTATGCTCAGCCTCCTCCTCTATTGAAGTGTCTTTGTGAAATGTTTGATACTCGAAGGCTTCATCTGAAAATGGTCCTTGAGGTATGTAGCTCTGGTTCTCTGTTGATTGCCTCATTTGATCTGTCATTCTCTGAATGAGTTCTGATTGTCTCTGAATACTTTCGAATTGATTCTGGCATGTTTCAAGCATTGTATCCAACTCTTTGTCTCGTTTCTTGAACCAATCTTTGAGCATGTCAACCAATTGTTCTTCCTCTGATGGTTCTGGTTGTTGATGAAAATCGAAGGTAGATGGTGGATAAGATGGAAGATGTGATGGTTCTTCATACCTTGATTGATTCCAATAATTCTGCCACTGTAAAAGGTATATACATTGATCGCTCGGGTGGTTACCATCACAAATTACACATCTGCCCATTTCGTTCTGTTGAGCAAATGTAGTATTGCTTGGTTCTGGCATCCAGTGATAGTTGTTGGGCTGGACAACAGTCCTCAGGAAAACTGGACTGTTGCTCCCAAATATGGGGTGTATCTTCTTGTAAAGCACGTAATCTCTCAATCTCCCAATAATGTTCCATGTTTCAACCACCTGAAAAATAAAAAAAAAGAAATAAAAATTACAGATAAAAATAAAGAAAATTAGATACAAGTAAATTTGATAGCTTCAAAATTAATAACTCAAGAAATATAAGTCCCCAACAACGGCGCCAAAAACTTGACCGGTGCATTCACACGTGTATAACGCAAGCGCACGTATTGTTTAAGTAGTATAAAAATATCGATCCCGCGAGGACTTAATTCATACTGTTGTTATTAATCATTGATACTATTTATTTACAAGTGTCTAATTATAGGGAGAAATGAATTGATTGCTTTTGGTTGGTTGAATGTGGATTTGCTAATTAAAATAAAAATAGACTCAAAAGAAAATACTAAGGAAAATAAAAGAAAAGACTCAAAGATCTAGGGTTGTGACTCCACATAATATTATTAAAAAGATGAATTGATTCTCTTGTATATGTGTAATAAATTAGTTTGCTAACCTTGAACACGATGATATGTAAAAGTCTCTTCCGATGGTCAGATACAAATATCCAGTATAACTCAATTAAACCATATTCCTATGTCAACTGTTGAGTGGTATTTATATCACTATTTCCCACTCATTTAACCTAATATTTTGTATAGTTTCTCGAGTTTTGTGAACGTTTTGATGTGTTTTTATTTATTTTACAGATAAAAATAATATTGAGACTTAATGGAATCAACTCGGGGCTAAAACAATAAAATTCGGAGGAAAAAAGGTCAAAAATGAAAATTTACTATACGCGTCAAGAAGTGCAGTCATAAATTCCAATTTTGCGCATATTTCGTATTTTGGCCATAACGTTTTCATCCGATATCCGATTGAGCTGATTCAAGTTGCAGACTGAAGAAGACTCGAAGATCTACAACTTTGAAAGTTAATTTCGAATTCTGAAGTTTCCATGGGTATTTTGTGTAACTACTATAGTCATTTCCAAAATATAAAATAAAATTAATGAAATAAAAAAATAAAAATTGTCAAACTTCCACCAAACATGCTTGCATGTTTTGTGCCATGTTTGATGCCATATTTGGTGCCATGTTTGGTGGAGCAATCGGTGGAGCAATTGGTGGATAAATTGGTGGAAGCCTTTAGGTTTTTCTATAAATACCAAGCCATTGCATTTGTAATTCTCATGCTTTCCTTAGGTTTTTGGAAGGAATTTAAGGATTGCATCTTGTGTGTTTATTTTTGTAATTTAATTTATGCATTTTTATTTTCAGTAATAGTAGTAGTTCTTCTTCTTCTTCTATTTTCTTTTATGTTTAGTAGTTAGATTTCCGCTGGGGGAATGGTGAAACTTTTATTATTTTAATTTAGATTAATCTCCCTTTATTATAATATGGAAATTATAATTCAAACTAAAAGGATTACCGCCTTAATGGCTGGTTTTATTTATTTGGCATAATGTGACACCGCCTATATGGCTGGTTTTTAGATGACAGATAATTACCGCCTATATGGCTGGTTTATGATCAAATAATGTTACCGCTTTTATGACTGGTTGGACTTAATTAAAAACTGACTTAATGAGGATACCACCTATATGGTCGGTTGGTAATATCACGGATAAATTCTATATTATAATAAAGGAGATTTCTAAATTAGATATAGTAAAAGTGGATCCCCCAACCCCCAACATTTTATTTTTATTCTAGGGAAGTGATGAAACACAATATTACTAAGCTTAATAATGGATTTAATTATTTATTGGGTAATTCTTTAGTTTGTTTATTGAGTCTTAAGCTTAATGCTTCTTGTTGTCTGATCACCAATAAGATTGATGTGGTAAACTTAAAATGAACTTGGAAAAGAGATTTTAGGTTTCAGCCTTAGATTCAATAGCTCACGATCTTCCTTGAGGATATATAACCCTTTAATAGATTTCCTTACAGAATAAGAATATATCTGTCGGGCGTGGGTAGCCATAATTGGAACTTGACATGACCTTAATGAATCCAGGTAATTTGGTTGACATAGGAATATGGTTCAATTGTGTTATACTAGGTATTTGTATCTGACCATCGGAAGAGGGTTTTGCATATCATCGTGTTCCAGGTTAGCAAACTAATTTATTACACATATACAAGAGAATCAATTTATCTTTTTAATAATATTGTGTGGAGTCACAACCCTAGATCTTTGAGTCTTTTCTTTTATTTTCCTTAGTATTTTCTTTTGAGTCTATTTTTATTTTAATTAGCAAATCCACATTCAACCAACCAAAAGCAATCAAATCCATTCTTCCTATAATTAGATACATGTAAATAAATAGTATCAATAATTAATAACAACAGTAGGAATTAAGTCCTCATGAGATCAATATTTTTATACTACTTGAACGATACGTGCGCTTGCGTTATACGAGTGTGAATGTACCGGTCAAGCTTTTGGCGCTGTTGCCGAGGACTTATATTTCTTGAGTTATTAATTTTGAAGCTATCTAATTTACTTGTATCTAATTTTCTTTATTTATATTTGTAATTTTTATTTCTTTCTTTTATTTTTCAGGTGGTTGAAAAATGGAACACTATTGGGAGATTGAGAGATTACGTGCTTTACAAGAAGATACACCCCAAATCTGGGAGCAACAGTCCGGTTTTCTGAGGCATGTTTACCAGCCCAACAACTATCACTGGATGTCAGAACTAATCAATACTACATCTGCTCAACAGAACGAAATGGGGAGATGTGTGATATGCGATGGTAACCACCCGAGCGATCAATGTATATACCTTTCAGAGTGGCAGAATTATCTAAATCATTCAAGGTATGAAGAACCATCACATTTTCCATCTTATCCACAATCTACCTGCATTCTTCATCAACAATCAGAACCATCAGAAGAAGATCAGATGATTCATATGCTCAAATATTGGCTCGAGGAACGGGAAGCTCAATTTGATGCACAAATTCAGAGTCAGGCTGAAGCCATACAGAGGATGACAGATCAAGTTAGACAATTAACAGATAACCTGAATCGTAGATCTCACGGAGCAAATTCAAATAATATTGAGGAAACCTTCGAGTATCCATAGATTCATCATGACATCATAACATAGGACGTGGCTGAGCAGTATCAAGAATCAGAGGCATCAATTCAGGAGCCCGAACCGGTAAAGTCTCTGTTTGATTTTTATTATTCGGATTCTGACGAGGAAGAAACTGAGTTCTTTGTACCAACTGTACCAACGAGGGAGGATCAAACTTTCAATCCTCAAAATGAAGATCTTGGAGCATGCTTTGCAATGATGTTTGAAGAAGATCTACCTGAACCAGTCATATCAGAGGAAGAAGACTTAAAATCTGACATCTCTTTACATCCTCAGGTAGACACTTATGGAGCATGCATTTCACAGATGACAGATGAAGAGCTGAACGCAGAAATCCTAGAATACATCTGTGAAGAAAATGTGGAGCAAGAAGCAGAGCAAATAGAGGAGCAAATGTCTGACCTTATTGAAGATCCAGTGCATTCAAGAGAAACATCACTGTTTTGGGGAGTACAAATCAAAGACATCACCCAGAAGCTTGACAGAATGGAACCTCCATTCCAAGTCAAGCACCATACGAGACCTCATGATTTTCTTTCTTTCTTTTCAGGAACCACAAGACCGACAAAGAATAAAAAGGTGGCACAAGCACTGAATGATACAAAATTCTTTTTGCCACCTTACCGTTGGAAGAGACTCTTCAAAAGCAATGCTCATGGGACTGTCTTTAATCAGACATCCAAGACTACACTGAAACCTCATTGACAGATAGATTTTAATCACGTCTGGCTGAAGATGAAAAATTTAGCGCTAGCAGGGAGGCAACCCATGCAATTTGTTTTAATGTTGATTTTTATATTTTGTGTATACATGTTGTAGAGTTTTTAATTTTGTGTATTATTTTTGTAGGGAAAGGCACAAATGGAGCAATTAAGAAGGAATGGTGTTTGGCAATCACAAAGATGAGAGCTAATTCATTAGTGGTGGCTGAGTAAGGAATGAATTCTTGAGACGCATCCTAATTGATTTATATAACAAACGAGTGGCGTATTGCGTACACAATTTCGTTTCTTTAATAATTGCTTTGATTTGTTTTCTTGTTGTAATTTTCCTTTATTTTTGCCGATAAGATCTAAACTTTTTGACTCTTCACGATTTATTTTAACGTTCATCTAATAATTGTCATTTGGTAAATACTAGTGCAATTATTACTCACCCATTTTCAGGCTCTATAAATTCAGCACTACATTTCTCTCTTCGACACATCCAGATATACATCCAAATAAGAGAGAGAAAATGGAAGCAACTTCACAGCAGTGAATCAAGCGAATTTGTGTTTTCTGTGGATCCAATTCTGGTAATAAACCAGAATTCATTGAGGCTGCAAAGGAATTGGGGCGAGTCATAGCAGAGAAAAATATGCACCTAGTATATGGCGGTGGTAATCTTGGATTGATGGGAAGCATTTCAAAAGCCGTTCAGGAAGGTGGCGGTCATGTTTTGGGAATCATTCCAAAACCTTTGGCGGACAAACAATTAATTGGACCAACAAATGGAGATGAACGCATCGTATCAGGTATGTCTGAACAAATCCATGAAATGATCAATACTGCGGATGCGTTTATTGCGTTACCAGGTGGGCTTGGAACGTTTGAGGAAATATTCACAATAGCATCATGGATGCACTTGAACATTCATCGGAAGCCCATTGGAGTACTTAACATCGAGCATTTCTTCGATTTTCTGTTTGTATTTCTTGCGGAAGCTAAGAGACATGAGTTCGTCATAAAATCAGTACAAGATATTTTCTTGACTGTGACAAAGGCCGAAGAATTAATTGACCAAATCCTAGCATTTGAACCAAAAATCGACCCCATTCTTTCCAAGTTGAACTGGTAAGATAGCGATCGTGGTAAGAAGCGTAAATTGGACATAGATCTTAATCGTTAATTTTTTTTCGAGGAATTTCAGCTAATGAGGTATGATCTTCTAAACTCTTCTTTTACTGTTTAAGACATTGGGGACAATGTCTTATTTAGGTTTGGGGGAGGGAATAGTTGATTAGTATCTTGTTTATTTTGTGTTATTTTTATTAGATTTTTAGTCCAAATTTTTCGAAAAATATAAAAAAATTAAAAAATTTCAAAAATTACAAAAATATTTTACATTTTTATGTTTTTATTTTGACTAAAAAGGTGAAATTGGTGAGGGATAGCTGTGTAAGGAGTTTCCACTCCTGAGACGTATTTCAAACCCATTTTCGAAACAAGTTAATTTTTTTATTTCCTTTTAAATTATTTAATTTATAAATTCTCCATAAAACTTACTGAAATGAATCTTCATATGCTCAGTTGGCAGGTATTATCAATATGTATAGTAATATACGGACATGAGTTGTAATTGAAAAGTTTGTACTATTCAGTGCTCTAGTTTAATTGGAGGAATCATCTATAAATGGCAATGGAGTAAAAAAAAAGAAAAAAAAAGGAAGGTCTGAGATCCGAGTTATTAAGTCTGTAAGGGTGTCTTAACACCTAGTGCCCTAAAGCCAACTGGTTTGGGAGTCACTGGCCCAAAGTTCACTACATGGATATAAGATGTTGCAAAATTATATATATCTGAAGTCTGAGTAATTAAGTCCGTAGGGGTGTCTTAACACCTAGTGCCATAAAGCGAACTGGTTTGGGAGTTACTGGCCCAAAGCTCGCTACATAGACGAAAAATATTGTATATAAATAAAAAATAAAATCAGAAAAAGAAAGAAAAAAATCAAAAAAATCAGGAAAAAATTATTTCATTGCTACAACAAGGTGTGAATTTTGATAAAACTTTAGGACAAAAATATTACTCTCTTATCAACTACACTTGTGACTGTTATAGGAAAAAAATGAATTGATTAATATTTTGTTGGCTGTGTATATGGAGAATGGTAATTATAATCGGAGAATTTACTTATTCGATAGTTTAAAAAGAAAGAAAACAACTACTAACTTGGAGTAGAAATTTCACTTGATTAGTCACTAGCTTATTTATTCTATTTTCTCTTGTCTTTTTGTTTTTGTGTGCATTAGTTTTACTTTCTTTTTATTTTTGTAAAATATTTGTGGGTATCAGTACTGTAAACCCTCACGAGACTATAACTCGTCCACTAGAGACACATAGAGGTTTAAAGGCTTGTTGCATAAGCTAAATGCAACCGTGATCCATACGAAAGTGGCTTAACTTAATTTTTTTTTAAAGATGTTTATGTTATTTTATTTTGTTGTTTTGCTCGAGGACTAGCAAAATGTTAGGTTTGGGAGTGTGATGAGTGATATTTATATCATTATTTCCCACTCATTTAACCTAATATTTTGTATAGTTTCTCGAATTTTGTGAACGTTTTGATGTTTTTTTATTTATTTTACAGATAAAAATAATATTGAGATTTAATGGAATCAACTCGAGGCTAAAACGATGAAATTCGGAGGAAAAAAGGTCAAAAATGAAAATTTACTGTACGCGTCACGAAGTGCAGTCCTAAATTCTAATTTTGCGCATGTTTCGTATTTTGGCCATATCTTTTTCATCCGATATTCGATTGAGCTGATTCAAGTTGAAGATTGAAGAAGACGCGAAGATCTACAACTTTGAAAGTTAAAATAATTTCGAATTCTGAAGTTTCCATGGCCAAAATTGATGAACAATCCAATATATTTTGTGTAACTACTATAGTCATTTCCAAAATATAAAATAAAATTAATAAAAAAAAAATTGTCAAAATTCCACCAAACATGCTTGCATTTTTGGTGCCATGTTTTATGCCATGTTTGGTGCCATGTTTGGTGGAGCAATCGGTGGAGCAATTGGTGGAAGCCTTTAGGTTTTTCTATAAATACCAAGCTATTTCATTTGTAATTCTCATTAAGGATTGCATCTTGTGTGTTTATTTTTAGTAATTTAATTTATGCATTTTTATTTTCAATAATAGTAGTAGTTCTTCTTCTTCTTCTTCTTTTTTCTTTTATGTTTAGTAGTTAGATTTCCGCTGGGGGAATGGTGAAACTTTTATTATTTTAATTTAGATTAATATCCCTTTATTATAATATGGAAATTATAATTCAAACTAAAAAGATTACCGCCTTAATGGTTTGTTTTATTTATTTGGCATAATGTGACACCGCCTATATGGCTGGTCTTTAGATGACAGATAATTACCGCCTATATGGCTAGTTTATGATCAAATAATATTACCGCATTTATGACTGGTTGGACTTAATTAAAAACTGACTTAATGAGGATACTACCTATATGGTCGGTTGGTAATATCACAGATAAATTCTAATTATAATAAGGGAGATTTCTAAATTAGATATAGTAAAAGTGGATCCCCCAACCCCCAGCATTTTATTTTTATTCTAGGGAAGTGATGAAACACAATATTACTAAGCTTAATAATTGATTTAATTATTTATTGGGTAATTATTTAGTTTGTTTATTGAGTCTTAAGTTTAATGCTTCTTGTTGTCTGATCACCAATAAGATTGATGTGGTAAACTTAAAATGAACTTGGAAAAGAGATTTTAGGTTTCAGCCTTAGATTCAATAGCTCACGATCTTCCTTGAGGATAGATAACCCTTTAATAGATTTCCTTACATGATAGGAATATACCTGTCGGGCGTGGGTAGCCATAATTGGAACTTGACCTTAATGAATCCAGGTAATTTGGTTGACATAGGAATATGAAGGTATTTGCATCTGACCATCGGAAGAGGCTTTTGCATATCATCGTGTTCCATGTTAGCAAACTAATTTATTACACATATACAAGAGAATCATTTATCTTTTTAATAATATTGTGTGGAGTCACAACCCTAGATCTTTGAGTCTTTTCTTTTATTTTCCTTAGTATTTTCTTTTGAGTCTGTTTTTATTTTAATTAACAAATCCACATTCAACCAACCAAAAGCAATCAAATCCCTTCTTCCTATAATTAGATACATGTAAATAAATAGTATCAATAATTAATAACAACATTATGAATTAAGTCATCGTAGGATCGATATTTTTATACTACTTGAACGATACGTGCGCTTGCATTATACGCGTGTGAATACACCGGTCATCAACCAAATTACCTGGATTAATTAAGGTCAAGTTCCAATTATGGCTACCCACGCCCAACAGGTATATTCCTATCCTGTAAGGAAATCTATTAAAGGGTTATCTATCATCAAGGAAGATCGTGAGCTATTGAATCAAAGGCTGAAACTTTAAATCCTTTTTCCAAGTTCATTTTAGATTTACCACATCAATCTTATTGGTGATCAGACAACAAGAAGCATTAAGCTTAAGAATCAATAAACAAACTAAAGAATTACCCATAAAAAGAAAATCAATTATTAAGTGTGGATATTGTGTTTCATTACTTCCCTTGAATAAAAATAAAATGATGGGGTTGGGGATCCACTTTTACTATTTTTAATTTAGAAATCTCCCTTATTATAATATAGAATTTATTCTGTGATATTACTGACTGACCATATAGGTGGTATTCCTCATTAAGTCGAATTAAGTCCGACCAACCATAAAAGGCGGTATTATTATTTGTCCATAAACCAGCCATATAGGCGATAATTATCTGTCACTTAAATACCATTCATATAGGCAGTGTTATTTTATGTCAAATAAATAAAACCAGCCATTAAGGCGGTAATCCTTTTAATTTGAATTATAATTTCTATATTATAACTAAGGGAGATTAATCTAAACTAAAATAATAAAAGCTTCACCCTTCCCCAGCGGAAAATCTAACTACTGAACATAAAAGAAAAGAAAGGAAGAAGAAAAGAAACTACTACTATTACTGAAAATAAAAATGCATAAATTAAATTACTAAAGATAAATAAACAAGATGCAATCCTTAAATTCCTTACAAAAATCTAAGGAAAGCATGAGAATTATAAATGAAATGGCTTGGTATTTATAGAAAAACCTAAAGGCTTTCACCAATTTTTCCACCGATTGCTCCACGAATTGCTCCATCAAACATGTCACCAAACATGGCATCAAACATGGCACCAAACATGGAACCAAACATGGCATCAAACATGGCATCAAACATGCAAGCATGTTTGTAGAAGTTTGACAATTTTTATTTTTTTATTTTATATTTTGGAAATGACTATAGTAGTTACACAAAATACATTGGATTGTTCATCAATTTCGGCCATGGAAACTTCTGAATTCGAAATTATTTTGACTTTCAAATTGTAGATCTTCGAGTCTTCTTCAATCTGCAACTTGAATCAGCTCAATTAGATATCGGATGAAAAAGTTATGGCCAAAATACGAAACATGCGCAAAACTGGAATTTATGACCGCACTTCGTGACACGTACAGTAAATTTTCGTTTTGGACCTTTTTTCCTCCGAATTTCATCATTTTAGCCCCAAGTTGATTCAATTAAGTCTCAATATTATTTTTATCTGCAAAATAAATAAAAACACATTAAAACATTCATAAAACTCGAGAAACTATACAAAATATTAGGTTAAATGAGTGAGAAATAGTGATATAAATACCACTCATCATTTTACTCCAAGCACTTGACTTGCTTAATTTTAATCTGTTTTGCTTACTTGTAACACAATGCTCACAAAATGGTATACTAACTATTTTCAAGCCTGGGAGTAGCTTTTGATTAACGAGAATCTTCATTCCTTATTCTGACATGTGGCATAGTTTCTGGTGCCACAACATAGAAGCTTCCTCTCTATAATCCAGTGATGATACCGATGCAATTGCTTCTTGAATCGAGTCTCCCAGAAGCATATACAAGTTTGCTGAGATCTTTTCAGCTTTCAAGATTGTAAGTACTCCTTTCATCATTTTTAATCCCTAGTTTTGAAAAACGGTCTTGTATCCGAGGTCTTCTAATTGTCCAACTGACAATAGATTTTTCTTTATTCCCACAACATGTCGAATATCTTGTATAGTGTGAATAATATTATCATACATATTTATTTTAATGGTTCCAATCCCAATAATTTTCAAGGCATAATCATTGCCTAGAAAAATTGATCATCCAGAGACAGGTTCATAATGATAGAATCATTCTCTCCTGAAGGTCATGTGTCATTTTGCTGCATAATCAACTTATCATGCATCACTTAGCTATTTTCTGTGATCATTGAACTCCATTGCTACCTCACAGTAAAGTGTGTCACCTTCTTTAGAAATACTTGCAACACATCCCTGAGATTTTATTGCAACAAAAACTTTTTCTCCACCATTCTTTAGATTTCAACAATCTTTCTTGATGTGTCATTTCTTGTCACAGTTATAGAATTTAACATTCTTCATACTTTTTGATTTCGATCTGCCATAGTTTTGACTCCCACTTGAGCCTTGTTCCGTTGATCTCCCTATTGTCACCAATGCTTCCACTTGTTGCGAACTAGATGATATGTCTTCCTTATTTTTTGGCCTAGACTCTTGTTCCAGAGCAGCAGCTGCAACTTCGTCAAAGACTAGATTATTAGTGACAACATTACTTGTCAAGTTGATGATAAGTTGATCATAAGAATCTGACAGACTTTGAAGTAGAATCTCCGCATGTTCATTTGTTGATATACTATAATCCAACACAGTGAGTTGGGAAAATAATGTATTCAAATTTTTGATGTGATCCATCATGGATGTGGACTCACTCATTCGAAGAGTGTAAATTCTCATCTTCAAGAAGATCTTATTGTGTAGTGACTTGACATCGTACAATTTGGTAAGTGCATCCCAAATCTCTTTTGCAGTCATCTTCTCTGCAACATTATATAACACATAATTTCCTAAGGCTAGATGCAAGTTGCCTATAGTACTGTCATCCATACCTTTCCATTTCTCATCAGTCATTTTATCTGGTCTCTCTCCAATTACCGCAAAGCAATTGTCTTTTCTTAATATTGCGTCTATTTTAAGTTTCCATAAGGAAAAGTTGCTCCCGTTGTACTTCTCAATTTCGAATTTTCCTACCTTCTTTTTGATGACGATCAGCTTCTTACTTGAACTGACTTTTTACTATTTCATCATGAAGAATACCGTATATGTGAATAGTATAATATACTTGAATAGTATAGTATACGTGAATAATATCGTATAAGTGAATAATATTATATCTTATATGTGAATAGTCTCCGTGAATAGTAACCCTAAATCTGGAACGCTGATACCACTGTTAGGAGATCGTGGCTGAAGCTGGCATCCAAATAAAGTGAAATTGAGAATAATTGTTAGTTCATGAGGCTTTGCCTAGCATATAACAGTACAATAATAATTAGGAGTCTTAACCTACTGACACGCTCACAAAGTGGTTATTTACTTCCAAGTATAAGAGTGTCGAAGTAATAAAATAACCTGGTAAATCCGGGATCGATATACATGGAATAGATTTAGTAAAATAAAATAATAATTACGGACAAAATAAAAATGATTAAATTGTTTGAAGTGATGAATAATTTTGAATTTAAATAAAACAATAAATTAAAGTGCTGAGTTTAGGGGATCCATTTTCAATATTTCAAATATAAAGATATTTTACTTTTTTATAATATATGAATTATCATTGTTACCCAGTTAATTTATTTCATGAATTAATTATGTCAAAAAATATAAAATCAGCCATAAAGACAATGATAATATTTGTCTATAACAAGTCCAATTAGGAGCTCAATTATGCCAAATATATAAAATCATCCATAAAGTCACAAAGTTTGTCAATAATTAATTCAGATTTAAATTACTCTCTCATATTTTATAGGGTAAAATATTAACTATGCCAACCAAGATTTGATTATCTTCATAAAATCAAAACACCCTCAAATAAAAAAGAAGATTAATCTTTAAATTATAATTCATATATTATAATATAATTAAGATTAATTTATCTTTTCATATTAAGAGTTTCACCCTTTACCCATCAAAAATGAAATTACTTACTCATGATTTGAATAAAAAACTCATTATTTTATTACTAAAAGAAAAGAAATTACAACAAAACTTAAATAAAACACACAAGATACTTCTTCCAAATTCTTCAAGAGAGAAAATGAAAAAAATGAGAAGTGAGCACCTCTATTCATAGTAGAAGTTCTCATCTTTCAATTATTAATTATAACTTTTCAAATCAAATACAAACAATAAACTTTTACTAATTTATTTCTTTACTTTTTCTTTTTTGACTTTGGTTTTTTTTTTTTTTTTTTTTTTTGGTCATGTAGCAAATATTTATCACAATTCACCTAAAGTGAATTATGAAATTTCTTTATTTATTATTTTTATTTTCAAATAATTAAAATTACATGCAGAATACGTGACTTCTTCATTAATTTCTACCTTGAAAACCTTAGAATTAGAAAATCTTATAAACATCAAAGTTGTATATCTTTGAATCTTCTTTCATCTGGGACTAGAATCACCTCAATCTGATATCAGAGTAAAATATTATGGTTAAAATACTAAAATTACGTAAAGTTATAATTTCCAAAATTGTACACTATTAGAACTCCCTTACAAGTTTCCGACCTCCAAAATCCAAATGTCAAGTCCATTTTTCTAGTCAAATATTCAAAGTATTATTTCACCTACATAATAAATAAAAATCACAACAAAATATGTAAGACATAAATTTAATTATCATTTTATAAAAGTGTTAAATTAAGAGGATTAATGAAACTACAAGTGTAAAATGATTAAATTTTCTTTTAATAAATCTACACTTTTTAATGTTCATCACATCCCCAACAACTTATTACTAGTCCATAGTAATTTTAGCGAAAACTTAAAAGATTAATTTTTATCCAAGTTAGTAATCGTTTTCTTTTTTTCTAAATAATCAAATAAGTAAATTCTCCAGTACCTTTTACCCTTATTCCATACACTCATAAGGTAAAGTACCAATAAATTCATTGTGTCCATAATATTCATATGCCTTGTTGAAAAGATAATAATATTAGTGTCCTAAAATTATATTAGAGTTCACACTTTTTTGGAAATTGAGTTTATTTATAAATATAATTTTTTTTGATAATACATCTTCAATTTTTGTAACGAGCTTTGGGTCAGTGACTCCCAAACCAATTGGCTTTAGGGCACTAGATGTTAAAACACCTATACAGACTTAATTGTTCGGATCTCAGATATCAAAAAAGAAATGTCTGATTCCCTTAAGCTTGATCTACTTAGTGAGATAAGATGTCCGATTACTAAGTAAAAGCTTGCTTATTATCATTTAAAATAAAAAACTAACTCAAGTCTTACCATTTCGCGAACAATCACTGTTTGCTTATGCAATATGTCTGGTTACTAAGTAAAAGCTTGGTCAGTTTTTTTTATTTAATAAAAGCATATATTTCACTGTTTTTAGGTGTTACCTTCAAGAAATTAGAGAACTGAATATTATAAAATTTTCTCTTATAATCCATGATCATATTGATAGAGTTGGTGCTGGAGTGCCAATCTGATTTGTATATTTTATTATTTATTAATAAAATAACTATATTTTTCATTTCATACCTTAAAATGGTATTGTCATTATGCGTATTAGATTGATATATAAATATGCTAAGAATGACATCGACCTTAGAATAGTCTTGACACTATGTGTGAACTATTCTTAAAGTAAATATTCCTAGTCGTTGGTTTTGGAATACTGTCAAATTCATATAACCTAGAAGACTAGCACATGTCGTATATTGGAATTGGAGTTCCAATGGTCTAACCCAATGTACCATGAGTTTTGGAAACTCATATGGACATGTGGGTATTCGTTGAAGCAAATACTGAATGACTCATATGTGATTCATAATAGTTGGAAGTACAAACCACTGTCAATAGGAATCTCCTTGAGTCAAATACATTATGTAATCCTTTGACTATAGGATATCATTGATTTTGTATGAGATATTCCACACTTTGATGCTATGTATGTCAAAAACCTTTCATGGTCTAGCCTCTAGATGTTCGTTGGGTGTGGACCGATGTACTCAGTAGTTAAGTGCGAAGCAAGATAAGATCTTTCGGTCTGTTTGTGTACCATAAGAGGTTTAGGTATCCATGTGAGTAAAGTCACGATTTTTAAAGACTTTAGCCTAAGTCGATCACATAGGATGGATTGCATCAATTGTAAAGAATCATGGACATGTCGACATGAGATGTGTGTCTTGGAAACTTGATGGTGTATTCTAGTTTCCTAAACACAACTCGGATAGCCTACGACGGAAGGATTGTTAAACATATGTGATGACCTCGACTTGTATAGTTCAGAAAGGTCGTTCATATTCTTCGCGAATTTGGAGGTGTTCAAATTACGTACATATTAGCTAGGCTCGTATGACGAATGTGTCTGAACTTAGATAATCCCGATATGAAGTTTACTCGTTGAGCACTTGGGTAGCTGATTATTTTTTATAAAAGATAATATTCGATATTATAATTATCAACTAAGATAATCAAGTGTTATCAGATAATATTGATTATTTACTTTGACTTAATTGGATTACTTGGATTAATTCAATGATTACACAAGGGCTTAATTGTAAAATCATAATTATCTCTACCATTTGAGGATATTATGGTAATTGTAAGTATGTAATAATAGATGATTTTGGCTTGATTTAATTGGATTAAATCAGGGTGGAAAATATTTAACAAATCCATTTCCTAATCCTTGACTTGATTTAATTAGATTAAATCAAAGTGGGAGACAATGAAGATTAGTCACACCTAATTATACTTATTTGGACAAATTAGATTAAGCCCACTTAAAAGTTGATTATAACTTTTATTAATTAAAAATTGCCTAAGTTTTGCTATAAATAGCAAGTTTTAGAAAGGTTTTAAACACAAGTACAAATACAAGAAAATTCTTAGAGAGATTAGCCTAAGTTAGAGAAGTGTTTAGAGAAGCTTGTGAGGTTTCTACAACATTTCATCTATGAAAAATCAAGATTGGATCTTGAAGTGAAGCTTGGTTGCATTGGAAACAAGATAGGATCTTGAAGTCAAGCTTGCACATCTTGGAGGTTCTCCAATAATTTCAACAAAGGAGAAGTAGATTGAACCTTGCATCAAGCTTACTCGGTAATGTTTGATCTTCTTCTAAGCTATGTTCATTTGTGTATTAGATGAATGATCATATAGCTTAATGTTGAAATAAGGCTAATCAGTTATGTTAGAATACTTTAGAAGTATAAACATAACATGTTTGAAATTATGTGAAAGTGTTCATGTTGGACATGGAACAATTAATAAGAGTTTAGAACTCTAGATTAAAGCTTAGAGCTATAGCTACCATTCTAGAATCACTTGACCATATTTGAGTGACATAGAATTGTTCACGAGACATTTCTTATTGCGATTCTAATTTGGTTTATGTATCAGATTCTAAATTTACGCAAATGTGTATTTAGAATAAATTTATATTTTTGTAAAAATATTTGATGTTTTGAAAAATTGATCTTTATTCTATAACATGTGTTGATGTTAGTTTTGAAATTAAAAATTAATTATGGGTGTTTTTGAAGTGTTTAGGGAGAATCAGAATATATTAGAGTAAATCACCCTAATCCATTCAACTCACTGGAAAGTGAGCTGAATGTGTGAAATGAAAAAAAAAGGTGATCAGCACTACAGTGCGCACAAGAATTTTTCTTTTTCGCTCGTTCTGGATCTTTCGGACTCCAATTTAGTCCCGATTTTTTCCTATACACTCATAATGGAATATAATATTTCATTAAATGATTTAAAATTATAACCATATTTGATATCCATGGGTAGGACCCATTTCCACTACGAGGGGCACCGATTCGACCCTAGGGGTTCCACAACTATCCCAACCGAATGGTATCATAGTAAAAGTTTAACCACACAACACATCTTTTATATATATGCTATAATAATTTTAATTTAATTATGCACAAGACATATTGGATATGTATTGCATATTTTAAATTAAAACTTTGACATAATTAAGTTAATGACTTGATTGTCATAAATCTCATGTGATTATGTGATTACTTTATTTAAGTAATAGTATTAATAATGTTGGAGCATTATTGGATGATACGTCTTGTCAATACGGAGATGAATGGGTTCTTGCTACTTATATCCAATATCGCCATTAGTGTGAGGGTATAAGTGTTCAGAACTTAGGTCGCTCCGGTAAAACATTACATGTAGCGTAATGAGTTAACATAGTCACCCAATATCATCATTAGTGTGAGGGTATACATATAAAGCTCATTAGTGCACATTGATAAGTATACACCTAGAACACATCTTAATCATATATCATCATTAGTGTGAGGATAAGAAATGATTCAGGACCAAACCAGGATTCATATAAAGTGATTGACCTTAGAGGTCTATCTAATGAGTTTATAAAGGCCAATATCGTCATTAGTGTGAGTGATCGGCGTAATCACACACGTATAATATAAGTGCACGTATCGTTCAACTAGTATAAAAGTATCGATCCCACGAGGACTTAATACCTAAGCTATTAATTTACGAAGTTAAATGTTTACAAGTGTCTAATGGATTGATTGTTTGATTTGAAAGTGATTTTAAATTTAAAATAAGTAAAGAAAATTATACAAAAGTTGATTTAGGAAAATTCAATTTTAAAACTATCCAAGGTTGTGAATTCTTCCAATATCATTTTTAAAGATGAAGTGGTTATCTTACAGTTGTATAATATATTGGTTTATTAACCTGGAACACGAAATTATGTAAAAGTCTCTTCCGATGGTCAAATACAAATACCCAGTATAACCTAATTAATCATATTCCTATGCTAACCAAGCGATCTGAATTCATTAAAATTAAGTTCCAATTGTGGCTACCCCCGCCCGACAGGTATATTCATATAATGTAAGGAAATTTATTAAAGGGTTATCTATCCTCAAGGAAGATCGTGGGCTATTGAGTCTAAGGTCTTTAACCTAAAATCTATTTTCCAAGTTCATTTTAAGTTTACCAGTTCAATTTATTAATGGCTAGTTAATAAAAAACAATAGGATTACGACTAAATAAATAAACTTTTATATTACCTAAACTGTATAACCGATGATATTGGATTTCATCACAACCTTAGATAACTGTCTTATTTACGACACATATTTACGGGTAGTGTGGATGCTGGATTTCGGCCGAGGTCCACAATCAGAATTTGTAGGTTGGGGGCATCAGCGATCCTGCAAGACAAAGGTAGAATGAGCGGGAGCAGACTACCCACCGGTGTGGTGGATGCCGGGGGCACTCCGACGCTCAAGTCAGTAGTATGAAATGAGCAGTAAATGTGTAAAATGTGAAAGCAAAGCTTACTATTACCATGACCTTCTTTGGGTGGCCGTGAGGGCGGAATGAAGTGTTTAAGAAATGTGAAGCTCTGAGAGCTTGTGTAAGAGAGCAGAAGCTGTAAGAGAGAAGTCAGGCTTGCTCTCTCCCTCGTTTCTCGAATTGTGTTGTAATTTATAGATGAAGATGGATGACTTTTGCAGCTGGCATAAGTCCATTATATGCTAAGATATATTTATTTAATGATCAGAAGTGGAGTAGGATAATCATGTTTAGGGAAAGTGGGAATCGGTTGGTAAAGGTTTGGCTTTATGCGTGAATCAAGTGGAATAAGGTTTTTATTGGGCTTTCTCTTGGGCTTTCATCTATGTCTATGGGCTTAGTCTTTATTTTCGGGCTTTGTATACTATTTGGGTTTTAAGGTAAAAGACGGTTTTACCCTTGGACCAAATTTGGCCCATACAGTTTGTCCCTTACTCTCTAAGTCAAAGAATTTTTGTTTTAGAGAGTATATTTATCCGTGTCGTATGTGAAAAAAGAGCGTAAGAGTGTATTACCTTCTGCCAAATGTCGTACCAAAATATATACAAAAACGTGGGTTTCTGTTTGCATGCATCTGAGGAAGTTTTTTTTTTTTTAGCTTCTTGATTTATCTAGGGTCATGGAGTACGTGTCTTTGACCGAACTGAAATAGAGTTTCAGGAGTTCATGAGTCCATGGGAATGTTCCTTGTCGACTGAACCAAACGATAGTTCAGGAGTATGCTTTGACTCGACATGAGTCCAGGGGAATGTCCATTGTCGACTGAACCAAACGGTGGTTCAGGAGTTTACTTGACTCGACATGAGTCCAGGGGAATGTTCCTTGTCGACTGAACCAAACGGTAGTTCAGGAGTATGCTTTGACTCGACATGAGTCCAGGGGAATGTCCATTGTCGACTGAACCAAACGGTGGTTCATGAGTTTACTTGACTCGACATGAGTCAGGGGAATGTCCCTTGTCGACTGAACCAAACGGTGGTTCAGGAGTTTACCTGACTCGACATGAGTCCAGGGGAATGTCCCTTGTCGACTGAACCAAACGGTGGTTCAGGAGTTTACTTGACTCGACATGAGTCCAGGGGAATGTCCCTTGTCGACTGAACCAAATGGTGGTTCAAGAGTTTACTTGACTCGACATGAGTCAGGGGAATGTCCCTTGTCGACTGAACCAAACGGTGGTTCAGGAGTTTTACTTGACTCGACATGAGTCAGGGGAATGTCCCTTGTCGACTGAACCAAAGGGTGGTTCATGAGTTTACTTGACTCGACATGAGTCCAGGGGAATGTCCCTTGTCGACTGAACCAAACGGTGGTTCAGGAGTTTACTTGACTCGACATGAGTCAGGGGAATGTCCTTTGTCGACTGAACCAAACGGTGGTTCAGGAGTTTTACTTGACTCGACATGAGTCAGGGGAATGTCCCTTGTCGACTGAACCAAACGGTGGTTTAGGAGTTTTACTTGACTCGACATGAGTCAGGGGAATGTCCCTTGGTCGACTGAACCGAATGTAGGTTCAGGAGTTACACTTGACTCGACAAGAGTCATGGGGAATTATCCCTAGTCGACTGAACCAAACGGTGGTTCAGGAGTTTACTTGACTCGACATGAGTCAGGGGAATGTCCCTTGTCGACTGAACCAAACGGTGGTTCAGGAGTTTACCTGACTCGACATGAGTCCAGGGGAATGTCCCTTGTCGACTGAACCAAACGGTGGTTCAGGAGTTTACTTGACTCGACATGAGTCCAGGGGAATGTCCCTTGTCGACTGAACCAAACGGTGGTTCAGGAGTTTACTTGACTCGACATGAGTCAGGGGAATGTCCCTTGTCGACTGAACCAAACGGTGGTTCAGGAGTTTTACTTGACTCGACATGAGTCAGGGGAATGTCCCTTGTCGACTGAACCAAAGGGTGGTTCATGAGTTTACTTGACTCGACATGAGTCCAGGGGAATGTCCCTTGTCGACTGAACCAAACGGTGGTTCAGGAGTTTACTTGACTCGACATGAGTCAGGGGAATGTCCCTTGTCGACTGAACCAAACGGTGGTTCAGGAGTTTTACTTGACTCGACATGAGTCAGGGGAATGTCCCTTGGTCGACTGAACCGAATGTAGGTTCAGGAGTTACACTTGACTCGACAAGAGTCATGGGGAATTGTCCCTAGTCGACTGAACCATAAGACGAAGGTCAGGATAATCTCCATACTACTGGCCAAGGACCAGAGGAGTCTTCAAATTTTTATAGACCAGATGAAGGTCATATGTTGACTCTTTATGAGCCATGTGGGATGTCCCCAGTCGACTGAACCATAAGACAAAGGTCAGGATAATCTCCATACTACTGGCCAAGGACCAGAGGAGTCTTCAAATTTTTATAGACCAGATGAAGGTCATATGTTGACTCTTTATGAGCCATGGGTGATCTTTACTCTACTAGACCTGAAGAAGGTCCTTGGAGCTATGGTCGAATGAACCTGATGAAGGTCCATGTGAATCTTCATTCTATATGACCTGATGAAGGTCAGGAGACTACGGTCGAATGAACATGTAGTATGGACTTGATGACTGTATATCAAGGTCATCACTTACTATACTAGACCTGAAGAAGGTCTATGATGCTACAATGGAATGAAATTGATGAAAGTCATCACTCCTCACTCTTCTATGAGACTACTGTCGACTGTACTTGTCGAGTGGACTTGATGGAAGTCCAATGAGCTATGGTCGAATGAACCTGATGAAGGTCCATGTGAATTTCCATTCTACCTCTCCATGAGACTACGGTTGAATGAACATGTAGTATGGACTTGATGACTGTATATCAAGGTCATCACTCACTATACTAGACCTGAAGAAGGTCTATGATGCTACAATGGAATGAAATTGTTGAAAGTCATCACTCCTCACTCTTCTATGAGACTACTGTCGACTGTACTTGTCGAGTGGACTTGATGGAAGTCCAATGAGCTATGGTCGAATGAACCTGATGAAGGTCCATGTGAATTTCCATTCTACCTCTCCATGAGACTACGGTTGAATGAACATGTAGTATGGACTTGATGACTGTATATCAAGGTCATCACTCACTATACTAGACCTGAAGAAGGTCTATGATGCTACAATGGAATGAAATTGATGAAAGTCATCACTCCTCACTCTTCTATGAGACTACTGTCGACTGGACTTGTCGAGTGGACTTGATGGAAGTCCAATGAGCTATGGTCGAATGAACCTGATGAAGGTCCATGTGAATTTCCATTCTACCTCTCCATGAGACTACGGTTGAATGAACATGTAGTATGGACTTGATGACTGTATATCAAGGTCATCACTCACTATACTAGACCTGAAGAAGGTCTATGATGCTACAATCGAATGAACCTAATGAATGTCCAAGAGAATCTTCACTCTACTTGACATGATGATGGTCCTGAGACTACGGTCGAATGAACCTGATGAAGGTCCATGAATCTATTGTCTACATAACCTGATGGAGGTGAATAAGAGTCCACTCTACTGGACCTGGTGAGAATCTATAAGGCTAGGGTCGATTGGACCTAATTAAGGTTCAAGAAAGTCTTCGTTCTATCGGACCTTATGAATTTCTATGAGAATAATCATTTTACTAGACATGATGAATGATTTCCTATGTAGTCTGAAGTTAATGGTATCCATACATTTCATATTGAGAATAGATGAAAATCATTTAATGTCGACTGAATAAGAAAACAAACCTCTCACGTAGTCTGGAGGAGAAGAAAATTTTTTCATGTAGACTGGAGGATATGACAATCCTTCCACGTCCTTTGAATGGGATGACAATCCTATTAGCATCGTCTGAAGCAGATGACACATCTTTCATGTCGTATGAAGAATATTGAGATTTATCTCTGACGTATGAAGAAGATAACCATTCACTAATGTCATCTTTCACGTCGGCTGGAATGGATGACATTCCATCAATGATAATTTTCCCACGTTGTCCTGAGGTAGTGACAATCCGTCCATGTAGTATGAAGTTGATGCTTTATAGGAAAAGAGTGTTGACTTTATCCCGATTCAGCTTTTCCTTATTGATAGTTTGACTGCAGGTAGACTAGAGAGAATTATTCTAACGTTTCCTTTCACATGGAAGATGTGACTTGCCGTGATTGGTCGGCTGGAGAAATATGATGGCTTCTTTGTTGATTAAATGGATAGTCATCTGATGGTGGATTTTCACTTTCCATATTCTTGAATGCTTCTAAGAAATTGGGTTGATAAGATAGTTTAAAAGAGTTGTAGCCTCAAGCCTTTGCGTGGCCGAAGAATGAATTATGTTCCAGATAATATTGGAGATTAGTACTGGAGTTCTACATGGATCAATTTTCATCTTCCATTGATCGTAACTGTTTTGTAGAGTGGCTGATTATGCCACCATGGGATCTGATGTCTGTTTGTAAGGATTGTAGACTGGGTGGTCTTTGCTTGCTATGAATCGCTAAGGCCACACGGTGGGCGCCAAATTGTGGATGCTGGATTTCGGCCGAGGTCCACAATCAGAATTTGTAGGTTGGGGGCATCAGCGATCCTGCAAGACAAAGGTAGAATGAGCGGGAGCAGACTACCCACCGGTGTGGTGGATGCCAGGGGCACTCCGACGCTCAAGTCAGTAGTATGAAATGAGCAGTAAATGTGTAAAATGTGAAAGCAAAGCTTACTATTACCATGACCTTCTTTGGGTGGCCGTGAGGGCGGAATGAAGTGTTTAAGAAATGTGAAGCTCTGAGAGCTTGTGTAAGAGAGCAGAAGCTGTAAGAGAGAAGTCAGGCTTGCTCTCTCCCTCGTTTCTCGAATTGTGTTGTAATTTATAGATGAAGATGGATGACTTTTGCAGCTGGCATAAGTCCATTATATGCTAAGATATATTTATTTAATGATCAGAAGTGGAGTAGGATAATCATGTTTAGGGAAAGTGGGAATCGGTTGGTAAAGGTTTGGCTTTATGCGTGAATCAAGTGGAATAAGGTTTTTATTGGGCTTTCTCTTGGGCTTTCATCTATGTCTATGGGCTTAGTCTTTATTTTCGGGCTTTGTATACTATTTGGGTTTTAAGGTAAAAGACGGTTTTACCCTTGGACCAAATTTGGCCCATACAGGTAGTAAAAACTTAAATAAAAGAAAAGACATAAAGTAAATACTGGAAATTAAATTACTGGAAAATAAATGCTAGAAATTAAATTGCTGAAAAGTAAATTACTGAAAGGTATATTGCTGAAAAGTAAATTGCTGAAAGTAAATAAAGTAAAAGTAAATTTCTGAAAGTAAATAAAATAAAAGTAAATTGCTGAAAGTAAATAAAGTAAAAGTCAATTGCTGAAAGTAAATAAAGTAAAAGTAAAATAAAAGAAAATGCGGGGGTTAGATGATCCACTTTTGAAAAGAAAACTGTTCTGCTACTACTAAAAAAATATTGTCTTGTAGATGACTGTCGCTAATCCATTGATGAAACTTTTGGATTTCTATAAGCTAAAAGGAACTGAGAATTATTTCTAATGGAAAATGAACATGCGTTTTGTCTTGGAGTATGGAAAGTTGACTTATGTCACGATCAATCCACTGCCTGTTGATATTGATCCTAACTCCACTCCAGAAGAGCGAAAAACTTTTAATAGATGGAAGGATGATAACCCAATGGTGAAATCCTACATCTTAGGATCGATGGTTTTAGATTTGTTGAGACAGTACATTGAAGTACCAGATGATTGGAGCATCATGCGAACACTCAATGAGTTGTTCAGGCAAATAAAGAGATGAAACTTTATCGAATGTCTAAGGAATTGTTTCGTGCTGAACTCAAGGTGGGAGGAACTGTCAGCACTAATGTTTTGAACATGATCGACCAGATTTGATATCTGGAATGACATGGCATTGTGTTTGATGAACGACTAGGCCATAATTTGATTCTGTCTTCTTTGTCTGGTTCTTATGCTGACTTTGTATTAAACTTCCATATGCATTCGATGCAAGTAACATACGAATAACTTCATAACATGCTACACACGACGGAGTAAGATTTGAAAAAAGAAAACCTCGCACTGTATCTCCATGGTGGAGCTGACTCTTCAAAGACTTCTGGGACGTCAAAGAAAATCAAGATGGGAAGAAGAAGATATTGATGAGTGGTAATTATATCATTATTTCCCACTCATTTAACCTAATATCTTGTTAAGTTTCTCGGGTTTTATGAATATTTTGATGTGTTTTTGTGTTGTTTTGTAGATAAATAAAGTTTGGGAAGCATTGGAAGTAATTCGAGGCCAAAACAGTGAAAAATGAACAAAAGGGTATAATTCGGGCGTCCTGACACTCCTTCAGCGTCGCGATCGCTAACGTACGTCGGGACACGTGTCAAAATCTGAGTGGTCTACTAAAATGCGCATTTGCTAAAATACGTCGTTAAAATACGCCAGATGTTAAAGTGCGCATGCAACGTGTTAACATCAGAACAGATCATGTTAACATGCACCGGGACATGTGTCGCAATCATATGGTGCCAAAACTCCGTGTGATATGTGTCATCATCTAATTAGACCGCATCAACCGTATGACACGTGTCTGCCACATGTCTGCCACATCAGCTACAATATCGAATCATCTGCCACACGTCGCCACATCATCAACAACCAATCATAGTCCGCCACGTGTCAGCATCTCAGTGGACGGAATTCTGTCGCTTGCCACATGTCAACATTTCATGCGCTAACATAAATCGCGTGCCACATGTCAGTCAACAGTCAAAGCACGTTTCTTCCCGTGTGATAGCTCGGCGTCGTGATGAGGCAGACTAACACGCATCGCGACGCGGAATGATCATATTGCCTATAAATTCAGCTCATTTGCAGTTCATTTTCCTTGTGATTTCCTTAAGGTTTTCATAGACTCTTAAGTATTGCATCTATTTTGTAAATTATTGTAATAATTAAATTATGTATTTTTATTTTTATTTTTATTTTTATTTTTAATATTATATTTTTAATTTCTTTTATGTTTTTCAGTTAAATTTTCGCTGGGGTAAAAAGTGAAACATTTAATATAATTATCTAGGTTAATCTAACTTAATTATAATATTTAAATTATAATTTAACCGGATTACTTAATGACACACTTTATTACCGCCTATATGGTCGTTTAAATATAAATTACTTTACCACATATATTGCTGATCTTTATGTGACAGATAATTACTGCCTATATGATTGGTGTAGTTGGACTAAAATGGAGTACCGCCTATATGGCTGGTTTTAAATGTTTAACATTATTAATTCCTGAGAAAGCAGAACGGAAAATAATTATATATCATAATAAGTGTGATTCCTAGATATGAAATATTAAATGTGGATCCTTTAACCCTAGCATTGTCTTTTTATTCTAGGGAAGTGATAAAACATAATATTCACATACTTAATAATTGATTTAATTATATATTGCGTAATTCTTTGGTTTGTTTATTGAGTCTTAAGCCTAATACTTCTTGTTGCCTGATCACCAAAAAGATTGATGTGATAAACTTAAAATGAACTTGGAAAAGAGATTTTAGGTTTCAGCCTTAGATTCAATAGCTCACGATCTTCCTTGAGGATAAATAACCCTTTAACAGATTTCCTTACAGGAAAGGAATATACCTGTCGGGCGTGGTAGTCATAATTGAATCTTGAACTTAATGAATTCAGATAACTTGGTTAATAGAGGAATATGATTAATTGGGTTATACTGGGTATTTTTGTCTGACCATCAGAAGATGCTTTTACATAATTTTGTGTTCCAGGTTAGCAGACTGATTTATTACACATATATAAGAGAATCAATTTATCATTAGAATAATATTATGTAGAATCACAGCCCTAGATATTTGTGTCTTTTGTTTATTTTCCTTAGTATTTTATTTTAAGTATTTTATTTATTTATTCAGTAAATCCACATTCAACCAACTAAAAGCAATCAATCTTTTCTCCCTATAATTAGATACATGTAAATAAATAGTATCAACAATTAATAACAACAATAGGAATTAAGTCCTCTTGGGATCGATATTTTTATACTACTTGAACGATACGTGCGCTTGCGTTATACGCGTGTTATTACGCCGGTCAAGTTTTTGGCGCCGCTGTCGGGGATTTATTTTTCTTGATTTATTAATTTTGAATTTGTCTATAATTTTCTTTATTTTTATCTTTAATTTTTATTTATTTCTTTTATTTTTAAGGTGGTTGACATAGATCCTTATTGGGAGATTGAAAGATTACGAGCTTTACTATAAGAAGATACACCACAATTCAGGGAGCAACATTCCGATTTTTTGAGACCTGTTGTCCAACCCAACATCTATCACTAGATGTCAGAATCATTCAACACAACATATGCTCAACCATATCAGAATGCAATAAGGAGATGTGAGATATGTGATGGTAACCACCCGTGCGATCAAAGCATATACCTTTCAGAGTGGCGGAATTGTTGGAATCATTTAAGGTATGAAGAACCAACATATTTCACAGAACCATATTTTCCATCTTATCCACTATCTATCTATGATCTTCATCAAGAATTATAACCATCATATGGAAGATCAGATAGTTGACATGCTCAAAGATTGGTTTAAGACACAAGACGAAAAGTTAGATATAATGATTGAAACATACGAGAATCAATTCGAAAATATTCAGAGACAATCAGCATCCATTCAGAGACTAACAGATCAAATGAGACACTTAACAGAAAACCAGAGCTATATACCTCAAGAAGCATTTTCAGATGAAACTGACAAAGCTTTCGAGTACCCCGAGTTCCATAATAACAACTTAACAGAGGAAGAGGCTGAGCAGTATCAACAACCAGAGGTATCAATTCAGGAGTCCAAACCAGCAAAGTCTCTGTTTGATTTTTATTATTCAGACTCTGTTGAGGATGAAGAAGCTGAGCTGTTTGTACCAACAAAAATTGAGGATGGAATTATGTATCTTCAAAATGAAGATCTTGTAGCATGCATTGCAATGATGTTTGAAGAAGAGTTACCTGAGCCAGTCATATCAGAGGATAAAGAACTAAAATATGACATCTCTTTATTGTTGGGTTTCTCTAAGGTCCCGAGAATCATTTTCAAGCAAGAAACTCATGTGTGAATACTCAAAGAAGTTACGAAATACTTACAATGATCGGTTGAGGCGATGCAAGGAACAACAAAATCATTTTTCCCCTTCCATGATGCTCACGACAGTGGGCTGTTTTGAGCTCCTCCAAATTCGGCCATGGATGATCCACAAAGCTTCAAGCTTAGTGTTAAAATTCCATGCTCACGGGTGCGGTTCCCTATCACCTTCGTAAGACTTATTTGAGTTCTAGCTCTTGGTGATTTTTGCCACAAAAATCACCTTGTCCTTCTTCATTGGCTCACAACATTTGAAGAAAATGGAGAGGAGAATTTTACCCCTTGGGCGTGAATGAGGAGAGAAGAAGTGTTATGTGTTTTTGTGATTTTATGTATTTAATACATTAAAAAATGAAAAAGTCAAATACCAAAATATTAAATGGTAAATGTCTTTCACAAATCACTTTAGAGTGTTTCACACTCAAGCATCATTTCATATCAACTTCCATCAATCATGAATAGTGACAAACATCTCATCACTCAGAGTGATGTGACTTATGTCACAAGAATGACAACGATTTGACACTTGATGTGACTTATGGGCCGCACTTGAATTCGAAATGCGAGTGCGCCCGTAAATACTCCCGGGCTCGGGTTCGCTAATTCCGAATTAACGAATTTTTCCGTTGCGACGTAATTAAATCAAATTTAATTAAATAATTATGCAAATCAAAATTACTATTCACATCGCAAGTGAATTAATTCTAAATCAACTCGTTTGCCCGATTTAAAATCCGATTTTAATTCCGCGTCGAAATCCAATTTCGTTTAATATATCGAATATATTAATTTATCTATTAATTCCAAATTAATCGTTCTCTCTCTTTAAATAGTATTTTATCCCAGATAAAATATCTCCGTAATTAATCCCAGATTAATTTTCTCTCTCATCCAATTAATCCTAGATTAATAAAGTGCGAGTCATACGTCATCGGTGAATCTTCGGGAAGCGACCCATGAGATCCCTGGATATGTTGGCAGTAAATCCGGTTATCAGAATATCCGAATACGTGCATACTTAGTACCACGTTCTTACCGATTTACAAGACATGGTTGGCATCTAGCATAGCGCCGTGCCTACCCAATTCTCCAGAAATATCCTTACAGGAATATGTGATCTATATCAGGCGTAGTATACGTAGTATCGTGTATATCGATCCAGTATCGGATGTCACGTGCTAGGCCTGAGGCTGGAGTTGTGTCTGCCCCGTACGAAACACATGTCGGATCTCTGGTAACTAGTCTCTATTATCGGATAACCATGACCTTGTCATATTATCCCGATAGCTGCAGCATAAAAGAGCACCAGTTCCGTATCTTACATGACATCATCTCCATATATCTGAAGTGATACTTCCATCTTGACATCCCACCCAATACACTACGATTCTCAATATACCCAGAAGAGGCGTACTCAGAACCGGTTAAATCCTTGGACAACCAAAACCAAAGTATATTGATTGTCGAAAGTATTAGCGGTGCAAGTCTCAAGTTAAGACCAAATACACCTACCATGATACGGACTCTCATAGACACATAGACATACTACCAATGGGATTCCGCGGGGTTTATCCAGAGCGAAGCTGTTTTCCATACCATCGGTAAAACACAACCTCCTACCGCACTTGCATAAGTATCCAATACTTAAATATATGAGAACTATGCTCGTTATGCCCTCACAACGTGCACAAGTGCAATATTAGTCTATTCCGCATTACCGATGTCCAGTCTCGGTAATACTACGACTAGAGATATTTAATGATTAAACCTTTATGGATTGATACTGTCTCATATCATTCTCAATACGAAACTAATCATATGGACTTTCATCATTCACACATTTAAGTAATCCAATTACGGAACGATAAAAGGCAATTTTCTTTGCTACATAGTTAATTTGTACAACACCTTGATCTGTACAAATAGTGATGCTATGGGTCATAATTGTCCAACATTTACATCCTCAGGCTGACACTTATGGAGCATGTATTTCATAGATGACAGATGAAGAACTGAACGTTGAAATCCTAAATTACATCTGTGAATATTAGATGGAACAAGAAAAAAAACAAATGGATGGGCAACTGTCTGACCAAATTGAAGATCTCAGGCATTCAGGAGAAACATCACTGTTTTGGGGAGTACAACTCAGAGACATCACCCAGAGACTTCACCAAATGAAACCTTTATTTCAAGTCAAACACCATACAAGACCTCCTGATTTTCTTTCTGGAATCATTGGAGTGACTGAGATTAGGAAAGTGGCACAAGCATTGAATGAGACAAAACTCTTTTTACCACTTCACATTTGGAAAAGTTCAAAAGCAACGCACAAGGGATTGTTTTTAATCGGATATTCAAGACGACGCTGAAACCTCATTGACAGATGGATTTTAGTCACGTCTGGCTGAAGACGAAAAATTTAGCGCTAGCAAGGAGGCAACCTATGCAATTATTTTTATTTTATTTTAATTTTTATTATTTTGTGTATACATGTTGTAGAGATTTTAATTTTTTTTGTTATTTTTACAGGAAAAATAAAGATGGAATATATTAAGACAAAGCAAGCCAGTGCAAGTGAGATTTTCATGGAATAAATTTGACAAAATTACGAGGATAAAAAAATCAATCTAGTTAAGATGGTTGAGTAAGGAGTCAACTCTTGAGACATGTCCCAATGGATTTATTCGTCGAAAGACTTGATTTTGCCAAAAAAAATCTCACATTTCGACACGAGAAACCTGCATGTCACGACACAGAAGCCCCAACACAAACCCTAACCCTAGAAGCTGAGCGTCGTGACGCAAGAACAACTTGCCCGTCGAGACGCTCATTCAATAACAGCCCTAAAACCAACAGCCGACGATGATTTCCCTTACTTTTCTATTTCAATTTTTGGCATTCTCTCCTAATTTCTTCTAAAAAACCAAGCTTCCAACCATCAAATCTTTCAACCAAAGTCACTATAAGCACCCAAACACTCGAACAAACACCAAACTTCCATTTTCACTGTCATTTCCATCCATTTCCTTCGAATTTCCCACAACCAAAACCCAAAAGTTTTAGATCCGGTTCTTTAACGATTCATCACTTTCATCATTCGGATCTGAGTGCATCATCTCGTATTTGGTATAATCCTTCCTTAATTTTTTTTTTAATTTCTTGCTAATTTTCGAAAAAATCAAAATCAAAATCGAGAACAAAAGTGACTTAATTGATTTTGTGGTTTCAAAAGTTGGTGATTTAGTTAGATTAATTGTGAATTGGTGGTTTGAGGTAAATATTTTTGACAAGGGAAGTGGTGAATCTCTAATTTGTGGCTTGTGATTATTTGGTGAAATAGTGAAGTAGTGATTGTGACCTAAGGTTTGTGGTTTTGATAAATTCTGTAGAATTGGGGCGTAGTGTAAAAAGGAATTGATATTTGAAGTATTAGATCTAGGTTGAATTTTGGGGATATTTGAGTTTTTAGACCTAACTCTGTCAAAATTTCCTAGCAATTTTATCTGAAAAATGGCACCCAAGAGATCTAGGACCTCAGCGACTACTGAACCCAGTTTCAACGCAACTAAATTTGTTTCGGCAGTCGCTAAAAAAAGATTTGAAAATGGGATGAGCAACAAGGTTCCTATTATGGAGAGGGGTTTCGAGATAAATCCAGAACAATTTCCCGATATTGACAGGGTTATTGCAACCAGACACTGACATAAGTTTTGCCAGTAGCCCCAACCAGTCTATGTTTCTATTGTACGTGAGTTTTATGCTAATCCTTCCGAGCATCATGTGTATACGGTGATGGTGAGAGGTCAACAACTGACGTTTGATGCAACAACCATTAATATGTTTTATGGGTTACCTGATATTGAAGCCGGTGAATACTCGACAGAAAAGAATGATATAAATATCACTCACCTGACTAAGACTTTGTGTATCCCTTACACTGCTTGGGAAATGAGTAGTAGCGGGGAATATTTGAAGATGAGTTCCAAGTATCTGTGACATGAGGCTAGGGTTTGGTTCCACTTTTTTATCCGAACTTTACTGTCTGGAACCCATATCACAAATGTTACAAAGGAACAGATGATCTTGTTGTACTGTTTATTGGAGGGCTATACAATTAATGTTGGTGAGCTGATTGCAGCCAATATAGTTTGGGCTACAAGGTCAACACAGGCTGGCCTTTTAAACTGTCACTTGATTTCTTCACTCTGCATACTGGCAAGGGTCCCTGTTGACCCGAGAGAAGAGCTGACATAACCCATAATTTCATTAATAGCCCGAATTATCCAACAACTCCATGCAAAGAGACATACTCCTGCTGGATCATCCTCTTCTGCACCTGCACCACAACCACAACAACCACCTCAACCACCACATAGATTATCTCTACCACGTACCTTAACCCAACGAGTCACCAGATTGGAATCTCAAATGGGTTACACGGTTCAACTGCTCCAACAAATGGCATGACACCAGGGGATGCAAGATGACCAGTTTCCACCATATCCAGATATAGACAGCGGGGAGGAGGAGGCTGATGATTGAAAAACTCAGGTACTATTGTTCCATTCTTTTTATTATTGATTTGTAATGCATTGAGGACAATGCTAAATTTAGGTTAGCAGTGGGTTATTTGCTCTTAATTTTTTTTTTCAAAATTCCGTCAAATTTTTCATTTCTGCATGCCGTGTGTTTTATTTTTTCTTTTTCATTCCTGCATTTTTATCTTTTGCATGTGTGTTTTAAATCGAAAAGCCAAAAAAAGCGTCCAATGATTTGATTGTTTGTTTAGTTAAAAAATTTTAGGAAAAGATAAATGCTAATTTCACTTTTATCCCTATTTTGAATTTTATATCTAGCTAGACTCGTACGCTCTTAAAAAATAGTTATGTAAGTAGTTAGATAATAAGGAATTAACAAAGTGACTAGTTAAAATATTCAGTAGTTGATGAATGACCATTTGTCTGAGTTTCTGTTTGTCTACAATTATTTAATATGTGGGGTATGTAATAAAAAGAAATTAAACTAAACCAAGCAAGTACTTAGTAACCGGGCATCTTGCCTCAGTAAGCAGTGATAGTTCGCGTCAAACGGGAAAGCTTGTGTTAGTTTAATAAACATCCGAGATCCGAGTGATTAAGTCCGTTGGGGTGTTTTAACACCTAGTGCCTTAAAGTCATCTGGTTTGGGAGTCACTGACCTAAAGCTCTCTATATGGATTAAAGATGTTGTATATAAATAAGAAAATCAGAAAAATCACATACCTCACCTGCGCTGATTGTAGTAGACAGAACAATTTTAAATACTCAGGTTGGTTTGACCCAGTAACTACTGAGAGTTGAGACGAAATCACCGAGTTGACAACTTAGAATCGAAGCTGTTTGCAGAATTATTCACACACACACTTTAAGTCTGATTTAGATATTTTGTTCAAAAGAAAAGATTTTAGTTGAAATATGCATTTTGAAGGTTCCTCTAACTTTGATGCTAGACATTCTATGAGGACGTTATTTATATATATATTATTTTATTTTATATACTTTTCTCTTGTCTTTTTACTTTTGTGTGCATTAGTTTTGCTTTTGTGTGCATTAGTTTGACGTTTGTGAGTATCGTCACTGTAAGCCCTCACGAGTCTATAACTCGTCCACTAGGGACACCTAGGGGTTTAAAGGCTTGTTGCATACGCTAAATGCAACTGTGATCCCTACGAAAGTGGCTTAGTTTAATTTTAATTATTTATTGTATTTTATTTTATTATTTTGCTCGAGGACTAGCAAAGTGTTAGGTTTGAGGGGTGTGATGAGTGATAATTATATCACTATATTCTACTAATTTAACCTAATATCTTATTAAGTTTCATGATTTTTGTGAATGTTTTGATGTGTTTTTGTGTTGTTTTCCAGATAACTAAAGTTTGGGAAGCATTGGAAGCAATTCATGGCCAAAATAGTGAAAAACAGACAAAAAGAGCAAAACAGTAATTCGGGCGTTGCGACACTCCTTCCGTGTCGCGACCGCTAACGTACGTCGGGTGTTGCTAACGTGCGCCGCTAACGTATGCCGAGACATATGTCAAAATCTGAGTGGTCTGCTAAAATGCGCAGTTACTAAAATACGCCGCTAAAATACACCGGATGCTAAAGTGCGCTTGCCACGTGTTAACATCATAACGGATCATGGTAACATGCACCGGGACGTATGTCGCAATCATATGGTGCCGACACTCAGCGTGACATGTGTCATCATCTAATTAGACCGCATTAATCATGTGACAAGTGTCTACCACGTGTCATCTACGTGTTTGCCACATCAGCTGTTATACCGAGTTATCTGCCACGTGTCACCACGTCATCAACAGCCAATAATAGTCCTCCCATGTCAGCATCTCAGTGGACCGAATTTTGCCGCGTGCCACATGTCAACATTTCATTACACTGACAGAAATTGTGTGCCACATGTCTGTTTATGTCCGTGTAATGAATAGTTATATTAAATATTTCACCTTTTGGCATCGCGACGAGCAGACTTGCACGCGTCGCGACGCGTGAAAGATCAGATTGCCTATAAATTCAGCTCATTTGCAGTTCATTTTCCTTGTGATTTCCTTAAGGTTTTCATAGACTTTTAAGTATTGCATCTATTTTGTAAATTATTGTAATAATTAAATTATGTATTTTTATTTTTATTTTTATTTTTAATTTCTTTTATGTTTTTCAGTTAAATTTCTGCTGAGGTAAAAAGTGAGATTCCTAAATATGAAATATTAATTGTGGATCCTTTAACTCCAGCATTGTCTTTTTATTCTAAGGAAGTGATGAAACACAATATTCACATACTTAATAATTGATTTAATTATATATTGGGTAATTATTTGGTTTGTTTATTGAGTCTTAAGCCTAATGCTTCTTGTTGCCTGATCACCAATAAGATTGATGTGATAAACTTAAAATGAAATTGGAAAAGAGATTTTAGGTTTCAACCTTAGATTCAATAGCTCACGATCTTCCTTGATCATAGATAATCATTTAATAGATTTCCTTACAGGATAGGAATATACCTGTCGGGCGTGGGTAGTCATAATTGGAACTTGAACTTAAGGAATTTAGATAACTTGGTTAATATAGGAATATGATTAATTGGGTTATACTGGGTATTTATGTCTGACCATCGGAAGTGGCTTTTACATAATTTTGTGTTCCAGGTTAGCAGAATGATTTATTAGATGTATATAAGAGAATGAATTCATCATTAGAATAATATTGTGTGGAATCACAACACTAGATATTTGTGTCTTTTGTTTATTTTCCTTAGTATTTTATTTTAAGTATTTTATTTATTTATTCAGTAAATCCACATTCAACCAACCACAAGCAATCAATCACTTTTCCCTATAATTAGATACCTGTAAATAAATAGTATCAACAATTAATAACAACAATAAAAATTAAGTCCTCGTGGGATCGATATTTTTATACTACTTGAATGATATGTGCGCTTGCGTTATACCCGTGTGATTACGCCGGTCAGATATCAAAGAAAACCCTGAGAAGCGTAAAAGCGCAAAATCGAAAGTAGCTCGTGATCAATGTCTACAATGCAAGAAGTTTGGACACTAGAAGAAAGATTGTACAGAGTTAAAAGGAAAAGCATGACCTTCAGGTACGCTTTGTATTTTTCCAATTATTGACATCTCATTAGCCTTAGATGCAAATAGTGGATGAGTGTTAAACACTGACAGTCCTACTCATATTTACAATTCCCTACAGGAAATAAGTTTTAGAATAAGGCTCAATAAAGGGGAGATCCAGCGTAGAGTTAGAAATGCCGAGATATTGGATGTCAATGCCATAGGAACATTTGTTCTAAATCTCCGAAATGGATGTAAATTAGATTTACATGACTGTTATCATGTTCCCTTACTTATCAGACAAATAATATCACTGACAATATTAGATTAAGAGGGATATAAAATAATTATTAAGGATGAAACTTTATGTTTGTATGATAAAGATAATTTATTGAAATGTGAATGTTCTTTATCAAACGGTCACTATGTTTTGGAAACATATAGAGATGTCTTTAATATAGAGAAAAATACAAGTAGGAAGTCTGAATTAAATAATATCGAATTATGGCATATGAGATTAGGCCACATAGGTGTTAGACGTCTATCCAAATTGGTAAAAGATGGTCTGATTGAAAATCTTACATTAGATCCTTATTCGATTTATGAGTCACGTATCTAAGGAAAGATGATAAAGGCCTCATTTCAAGGTGTTAGACACCGTGCTGGAGATTTACTGGAGCTAATACACACCAATGTGTGTGGTCCATTAAGTCATGCCACTCATAATGGTTTAACATACTTTGTGACTTTCACATATGACAAGTCTAGATATGGATATGTCTATCTGATGAAACATAAGTCGGAAACATTTGACAAGTTCAAAATATTCCGAAACCAAGTAGAAAAACAAACCAGTAAATTCATCAAATGCCTTAGATCAGATTGAGGCAGTGAATACATGAGTGAATAATTCAGAAATTATTTAAGGGAGAATGGAATTCTCACCTAATATAGCACACCAGGAACACCTCAACATAATGGAGTGTCTGAGCGTAGAAATCATATTTTATTAGATATAGTGCAAACAATGATGAGCTATACAGATCTTCCTTATTACCTTTGGGGTTATGCTTTACAAACTGCTGCCTACATACTTAATAGGGTTCCATCGAAAGCTGTTTTTACAACCCCATATCAGATATGGTACGGTAGAAATCCAAGTCTTAAGCATTTAAATATTTGGGGTTGTCATACATACGTTAGAATTATGCAGCGGGATAAACTAGCACCCAGAGGGTATAAATGTAGGTTCGCTAGATATCCTGATAATTTCATGGGATATCAATTCTATGATTCCGAGCAATGAAATATATTTATTATTCACTTTGTAACTTTTCTTGTAAATCAATTTTTGAGAGAAAGTGAGAATTGTAAAGAGATTAAACTTGATGAGTTTGATCTCAACATTAAGAAACCTGAGATGGAACTAGAGATCCAATGAGATGAAGGATCTATAACACAGGTTCTACGTAAGTCGAATAGAATATCAAGACCTCATGAGAGATTGTTTTTAACATCTGATGTGAGCTTTAATGTTCTCCTCTTGGAGGAAACAGATTCGACTACGTATAAGGAAGTAATAATGGATATCGATTCGGGAAAATGGAAAGAAGCCATGAAATCCGAAATGGATTTAATGCATCCAATCAAGTCTGAGACTTAGTTGAACTTCCTGAAGGAGTTGAACCTATTGGTTGTAAATGGGTTTATAAAAAGATGCGAGGGCCCAATGGAAAAGTGGAAACCTTTAAGGCTCGACTGATAGCGAAAGGTTACTATAACATCCCAAGTCTGGGAGATGTTACCGGCAGGGGATAGCGGTGCTAACCCCATAAGCCTCTGACTATCTGACTGTATCGTAAACTATTCTAATGCAATGTCATGCATACTGACCATAACTCAAACAATGTAAACTATTTTTATTTCTTACAAATGCATACTCAAAAAAAACATTTCTTTATACAATACTTTAATAGACTCTTTTAATGACCAACACAACTCAACTGCATACAAATACTTTGACTTTGAACTGGATTCTTATGATTTATGACTCAATGCTGGTAGACTCCATCCCTGGTGACTGCATCAGTATCCATCCTCCCGAGCTTGTCCTCTTGGAATCCCTGCAAAATAACTAAAATCTGATGGGGGTTAGATCGCTATTCGATCTAAGTGAGTGGACTAAATCTTGAAAACTGAAAAAGAGAACTTGGTTTCTAAAACCACAGTTTCTAATAAAAACATCTTTATATGAAAACTTGTTCTGAAAACTTTATCTTTCTGAAATCTGCTTTTGAAACTCTAGTTTCTGAAAACTGTTTCTAAAAAAAATCTGATTTCCGAAATATGTGTACTGAAATTCTAAAAACTGTATGAAATCTGAAATCTGAAAGCTTTTCTGAAATATGTATACTGAAAACTGAAAATGCTCGATGCCCAAGACGACAACTCAACTGGCAGCATCGCTGAAATCTGTATACTGAAAACTGAAAACCTGAAATCTAAAAACTGCTCTACCTCCAGGACCATAAGTCAACTGGACGTCTCTCTACACCCAAGACCATAACTCAACTGAGTGTCTATATGCCAGGACCATAACTCAACTGGGCATCTCTGAACTGGTGGTGCTCTACGTCCAGGACAAACATCAATTGGTAACGTAGGGCTCTACACCCAGGACCATAACTCAACTGACAGTGTAGCCACCAAGTCTAAAATTAGGATTTCGGGACTCTGTAATCCCTAGTCCTGCTTGAGGATCTGAGAGCGTCCTTTCAGTCCTCCACATGTACACATGCTACTATATCCGTCAAATCCAGCTATCAAAAAGAAAAACATATAACATACTCTGGAAAACATGAAACTCAAACTAGACACCTTTTTCTTTAAAACTTCTCAAATTAAGCTAAATCATATACGGTATAAAAATAAACTCGGCTAAAGTCTTAGTTGCTGAAAAGTAAATCTGACTGAAGAAATTATGAAATGAAAATCATATCCTTTCTCAAATTCACAATTATATAATAATAACTGGAAATAAAAGTTTCTAACGCCCTAGAGCATGAAAATATAAGTCTGAAATAAAAAAAAGTCAGTTTAGAAGGAAAAGTGTCCACTCACTGTGATCAAGTCTGGCTGAGCTGGCACTGAATCCTTGATTACGAGGAATTGGGTATCCTGTGGATAAACTATGGTAGAAACTTGATTAGAATTAACATATTCGATCAATATCGACATTTTTAAAGATTTACTCGAAAATCGAATACTTAAGGCTTATAACGGTTCTAATTTGATGTAAGATATGAAAATAAATTGATACGAGTCTTTAAATGTGAAATCTAATGCTTTAAGATGAATTTGGGGTCTTAAAACTGATTAAGTACGTTTTTAGCTTCGCGTCGCGATGGAGAAATGATCTCGCGACGCGACGCGTGGCATCCTGAATTTGGTTTCTGTTTCGTCCAGCGTCGCGACGCGCGGCGTCCAGCGTCGTGACGCTACTGCGATTTTCCAGATTCTGTTTTGCTTCATCAACTCTTCTAAAACTCAACTTATTCAATCTCTAATCCATTTTAGTGTTCCCAAACTTCAAACCAATAACTCATACATCAATAATACTTCATTCTAACATACTTTATCCTTCCATTACTCAAAATCAACCTCAATTTATGCATATAATCCATAATATATATATACAAACCCAAAACTCAATATCTCAAACCCAAATGTCTAAATGCTAAATCATCAATCCTTAAACTCATATTCTCATCAATTTAAACTTAGAACATAATATTATCATTATCAAATCTTATATTTCATCAAGAATCAAAAACTTGAAATTTGGGTCAAGTTTCTTTACCTTTCTTCTTGGATTTCTTCCTTTCTCAAGTTTTTCATAAACTCCATGGATGCCAAGCTTCCTTTGCTTCTCTTTCATTTCCCTTCTTTCTTCATTTCCTTATTCTTTCTCCTCTTATTCTTCGTCTTCCTCCTTTCCCTCCATCTTTCTCTACGGTTTCCTCATCTCTCTTTCTTTCTATTTTTATATATTTTTTTCTTTCTTAATTCCTTGTATTCATGAATAGTGTCCCCATTTTATATTGGGACTTAAATGATACTAGAGAGGTGCAGAAATGTCTAGAAAAAGGAAGAAGTTTGATGTTTTATCATTTAAGCCCGAAATCACTATTCACTCAGATTTTGTTTTGCATTTTTGACCCAGTTCTGGTTCGAATTTGGAAAAATGTTTGATGCGAAAGTCGTAGGTCTCGGTCTAAGTTTTCCGACGATAAAAATTCATGAAATTCCGAGTTTGTATGAAAAAGTTATGCCTAAAATACCATATATAGTACAAAAGGGCATATGAAACAGTTTCCTCTCGAGACCTCGAGGAATTTACCAATCGTTCCCAAAGTCTTTTCATAACTGTATTTGAATACCAACATGATTTATCTTATGTTACTTGTCCTTTAAGTAATAATATCGTCATAGGTGGTAGTAATATCTACCGGTCGTTACAAATTCTCCCCCCTTAAATAGGATTCGTCCTCGAATCCTCTTGGCGTCTAACTTGTGATTTTATTATCTTTGTGAATTTTTAATAATGCTACTAAAATTTATTTTCTTTTCTTTAACCTTTGCTCACTATTAGCTCTCTCTCGTTTTCCTTTCCCAAATCCTTACTCCGTAGCACTTCAGTCGAGTACTTTTGATTTCTATCATTTTGTTCTATCTCCATATCTTATACTTCTTATTCTAAGATTTCTTCTTTCTAGACTTTTACTTATATCTCATAACTTTTTATCTTGAGCAAACTCTTAACAACTAACACATTGGCTTTCATCAACAATTCTAATACCTCATATCTATACTGGATGTTTCTCATTACTCAATTATCAGCTTCCTATATTTCTTCTCAACCCTCAGTAGTCTTTAAGCTTTTCTTATTCCATGGTCGCTTCCCGTTAATCTGTTATATTGTCTCTGAACCATGATACAATCTTACCATCTTTGTAACACTGAATATCCCTCCTCATATTCCTTATCTAACCCCTTTAATTGCTTTCCTTTGCTAGCTTTTTCTTTACTAAGCTCTAATTTCTCTCAACCATCTTCGATTCTTTACTTGATTATCTTCACGTTATATTATCTTTGTACTACTCTGGGTTTGCTTCCTTATATTCTTGCAACTTCTTGATTCTCCTTAACATAGTTCCTTGAATTCTTCACATTTTAAGTCTTTATAACACTCCGATTAGATCGTGGCACGATTCCTTGAGTTTGGATTTTCTGAAATAGAGGATCGTCATTGGTTCCACAGGAAACTGGCACACCACTCTATATCTTAAAGTTCATTACTCTTTATTAGTTACCCTAAAGTCCTCATTTATTTCATTGTCTCCAACTTCTTTTCTTATTCCACTATTCGTACTAAATCTTCCTACCACTTCTGTTTCTTTTCTTACTATCTTCATATTATATTCCTTGGTTTTCTATTATGATACTGAAGCTAGTGGTAGTTTACTCTTATGGTTATTTCCTAAACTTCCACTCTTTGCTCCTGCCATAAATTGCTACTTTATCATTTTGTGTATGGTTTGTTCTAGTACCTTCCTTATTTCCAAATATTCTCAACCTTACAGTTATGTTCTTTTATACCTCCATGGTTTTCTACTGACTGGCGGCTATTTTTTAGATTTTACCGTGTTGGTCTATCCTATGGACTTACTAATGTTCAGACATTGGACTGATTTATCTTAATCTCTAGGCTATATTGGGTTCTTTTCCTAATAACCTCGAAACTTCCGTAATCTATTTCTAGGTGACCAATCTTTTGCGATCCTACATGAACTTTCATCAAATTGCTTATGTTGGTAGGGACTAGGATAAACATCTTTATGTCTCAACTAGTTTCGATATCCTTATTCTAATGCTCTGCGTCCCAGTAGAGTCTATTCCTCATGTAGGATGGATATGAGATAGATTCTATCCTAATAACTACCTTAACTGGTATCTCGAAAGAGTGAAGATCTAGGTAGATCGGGCTTTATCTATCAGATTCCTTAGCTTGGGCCACCAACTGCTGTTTCAGTTACCACTTTTCTTGTTTGTTTGAAGGTTTGAGTTTGTAAGATCTATAGTCTCTATACTTCTATGGCATCATGTTCGTCCTTAACTTTCTTATTTTCTTTATCTTTATAATAGTCCTTGATATTCAGGTTAATTTACTACTTCTATGAAATGGTACAGGAAAATATGGGGTCAACTTGAAGGAATTTTTGTATCCTACAACACTCATATTTACTGCTGGTTTGATATTAACCATTGTTACTTAACTTCATGTCTCTAATTCATATTACTATAGTTTCTGTCATTTCTTATCTTTTTTCATTTATTTATCTGTACCTACCTCTTATATCTAACTCTGTTTCCTAAACTCTCATTCTTTATCCTTGCTGTAGTTTCGGTTATGGCTATCTGCTTTACTTTTCATACTGCTATTTTTATCATTTCAAAACCTCTTTATTATTACGGGTCTATTTATGTATATTCTCGTGGATTTCTACTGACTTTGGGCTGATCCGCCTTTCAATATTTATAGGTGAACTCTTATTAGACCTCTTATTGTCATTTATGCTTATGAGGTAGGCTCTATCAAAATTACTCTCATATATGGTTATCACTAGAGGGTTCGAAGGCTAGATAATTCAAGGTTGTCTTTATCAAATTCACTGGGAATAAGGTAACTAGTTGTTTCTACTACTTACTTGGGAATCGGAGTCGGAGTTTGGTATATGGAATTCTCTAAATTTCTTTTGGCATCTAGATCCATTGGGGCTCTTAAAACTAATCTGGGTTCCTTACTTATGTTATCACTCTAGCTATTCTTTGCTACTCGAGAAATTCACCCTTTATAGGAGGATCTCGAAGGTTATGGGATTCTTTTGAAAGAATTTCCTAAGGAGGAAAGGAGTCTTACTTCTACCGGAAAACTCTAACGTTTGTTAAGACTTTCTCTATTCTTTGGCTACAATAGATTCATGTACTTTCTTATCGATCTGATCCTTTATCTCTATCTCTCTTACTTCTGACTACTTAATTCTCCTTGCACTTTTCTTACTTCTCTTCTAACTTTCTCTCCTCTCTTATAATTTCTTGGATAGCTTTCTTTGGGACTTGCCATCTGGTTCCCTAGCTAATACCGAACTTCGGGAAGTAATCTAAGATAATTACGAAATAATCCTTAACTAGAATGAGGAAAAGTGATTCAAATGGCTTGGAAATACTTACTAACCTGTCTGTGAAGATTTGAGGACTTACTCGAGGATCGAATACTGGAGAGGTAGTGCCTCATATACAGGTATCTCGGACATACTAAGTATACAAGACCCCAGCACTCTGCCCACTGCAGTCACTGACTCCATAGACTATGCTCTGATACCATCTTTGTAACATCCCAATTCTGGGAGATGTTACCGGCAGGGGATAGCGGTGCTAACCCCATAAGCCTCTGACTATCTGACTGTATCGTAAACTATTCTAATGCAATGTCATGCATACCGACCATAACTCAAACAATGTAAACTATTTTTATTTCTTACAAATGCATACTAAAAAAAAACATTTCTTCATACAATACTTTAATGGACTCTTTTAATGAGCAATACAACTCAACTGCATACAAATACTTTGACTTTGAACTGGATTCTTATGCTTTATGACTCAATGCTGGTGGACTCTATCCCTGGTGACTGCATCAGTATCCATCCTCTCGGGCTTGTTCTCCTGGAATCCCTGCAAAACAACTAAAATCTGATGGGGGTTAGATCGCTATTCGATCTAAGTGAGTGGACTAAATCTTGAAAATTGAAAAGAGAACTTGGTTTCTAAAACCACAGTTTCTAATAAAAACATCTTTATATGACAACTTGTTCTGAAAACTTTATCTTTCTGAAATATGCTTTTGAAACTCTAGTTTCTGAAAACTGTTTCTAAAAAAAATCCGATTTCCAAAATATGTGTACTGAAATTCTAAAAACTGTATGAAATTTGAAATCTGAAAGCTTTTCTGAAATCTGTATACCGAAAACTAAAAATGCTCGATGCCTAGGACGACAACTCAACTGGCAGCATCGTTGAAATCTGTATACTGAAAACTGAAAATCTGAAATCTAAAACTGCTCTACGTCTAGGACCATAACTCAACTGGACGTCTCTCTACACTCAGGACCATAACTCAACTGGGTGTCTCTATGCCCAGGACCATAACTCAACTGGGCATCTCTGAACTGGTGGTGCTCTACGTCCAGGACAAACACTCAACTGGTAACTTATGGCTCTACACCCAGGACCATAACTCAACTGGCAGTGTAGCCACCAAGTCTGCAATCAGGATTTCGGGACTCTGTAATCCCTAGTCTTGCTCGAGGATATGAAAGCGTCCTCTCAGTCCTCCACATATGCACAGGCTATTATATCCGTCAAATCTAGCTATCAAGTTACATACTGGGGTGAGGTTCTACCTCATGCCCCGAAAGAAAAACATAGAACATACTCTGGAAAACATGAAACTCAAACTAGACACCTTTTTCTTTAAAACTTCTCAAATTAAGCTAAATCATGTACTGTATAAAAATAAACTCGGCTAACGTCCTAGTTGCTGAAAAGTAAATCTGACTGAAGAAATTATGAAAAGAAAAACATATCATTTCTCAAATTCACAATTATTTAATAATAACTGAAAATAAAAGTTTCTAACGCCCTAAAGCATGAATATATAAGTCTGAAATAATAAAAGTCAGTTTAGAAGGAAAAATGTCCACTCACTGTGATCAAGTCTGGCTGAGCTGGCACTGAATCCTGATTACGAGGAATTGGGTTTCATATGGATAAACTATGGTAGAAACTTGATTAGAATTAACATATTCGATCAACATCGACATTTTTAAAGATTTACTCGAAAATATAATACTTAAGGCTTATAACGGTTCTAATTTGATGTAAGATATGAAAATAAATTGATACGAGTCTTTAAAGGTGAAATCTAATGCTTTAAGATGAATTTGGGGTCTTAAAACTGATTAAGTACGTTTTTAGCTTTGCGTCGCGACGCAGAAAGGATCTCGCGTCGCGACGCGCGACATCCTGAATTTGGTTTCTGTTTCGTCCAGCGTCACGACACGCGGCGTCCAGCGTCGCGACGCTACTGCGATTTTCCAGATTCTGTTTTGCTTCATCAACTCTTCCAAAACTCAACTTATTCAATCTCTAATCCATTTTAGTGTTCCCAAACTTCAAACCAATAACTCATACATCAATAATACTTCATTCTAACATACTTTATCCTTCCATTACTCAAAATCAACCTCAATTTATGCATATAATCCATAATATATATATATATACAAACCCAAAACTCAATATCTCAAACCCAAATGTCTAAATGCTAAATCATCAATCCTTAAACTCATATTCTCATCAATTTAAACTTAGAACATAATATTATCATTATCAAATCTTATATTTCATCAAGAATCAAAAACTTGAAATTTGGGTCAAGTTTATTTACCTTTCTTCTTGGATTTCTTCCTTTCTCAAGTTTTTCATAAACTCCATGGATGCCAAGCTTCCTTTGCTTCTCTTTCATTTCCCCTCTTTCTTCCTTTCCTTATTCTTTCTCCTATTCTTCTTATTTTTCCTCCTTTCCCTCCATCTTTCTCTACGGTTTCCTCATCTCTCTTTCTTTCTATTTTTATATATTTTTTCTTTCTTAATTCCTTGTATTCATGAATAGTGTCCCCCTTTTATATTGGGACTTAAATGATACTAGAGAGGTGTAGAAATGTCTAGAAAAAGGAAGAAGTTTGATGTTTTATCATTTAAGCCCGAAATCACTATTCACTCAGATTTTGTTTTGCATTTTTGACCCGGTTCTGATTCGACTTTGGACAAATGTTTGACTCAAAAGTCTTAGGTCTCGGTCTAAGCTTTTCGATGATATAAAATTCATGAAATTCCGAGTTTGTATGAAAAAGTTATGCCCAAAATACCATATATAGTACAAAAGGGCATATGGAACAGTTTCCTCTCGAGACCTCGAGGAATTTACCAATCGTTCCCAAAGTCTTTTCATAATTGTATTTGAATCCCAACAAGATTTATCTTATGTTACTTGTCCTGTACGTAATAATATCGTCATAGGTGGTAGTAATATCTACCGGTCGTTACAGTTGCACTCAACGTCCTGGGATTAACTATGAGGAAACTTTTTCACCAGTAGCCATGCTAAAATCCATTAGGATTCTTTTAGTCGTTGCTACATATCAAGACTATGAGATATGACAGATGGATGTGAAAACCACTTTCCTAAATGGATTCCTTGAAGAGGATATCTATATGGAATAACCAGATGGTTTCGTATCCAATGAGACTTCAAACTTGGTTTGTAAGCTCCAAAAGTCTATATATGGACTTAAACTTGCATCTTGAAGCTGGAATCATCATTTTGATGAGATAATTAGATTATATGGATTCATCAAGAACGAGGAAAAATCATGTGTTTATAAGAAAGCTAGTGGGAGCATGATAGTTTTCCTAGTCTTATATGTAGATGACATCTTTATCATAGGAAATGATATAAGGATGATGCAAATTGTGAAAGCCTACACTTGCACAAACTTCTCCATGAAAGATATGGGTGAAGCTTCCTATATACTAGTTATAAGGCTCTATCGAGATAGAGTTAGGAAGCTTATAGGGTTGTCACAATCGACATATATAGATAAGATGTTAGAACGGTACGATTTTATCAACTGCAAGGCATAAAATATACCTTTCCGATACGGCATACAACTTTTGAAGTAAATGAAACCTCATACCGAGGAAGAGAGAGTTAGGATGTCTAACTTTCCATATGCTTCTTGTATTGGAAGCATAATGTATGCTATTTATGTACTAGACCTGACATCAGTTTCAGCGTCAGTGTGACCAGCCGATATCAATCTAATCCAGGTAATAATCATTGGACAACCGTGAAATATATCATGAAATATCTTAAGGGTACTAGGGATAAGTTTCTAATATATAGAGAATATGAGCTATAAGTTAAGGGTTATACAGGCTCCGACTAATAAGAATATCCAGATGATAGAAAATCTAAATCAGGATACATATTTACCCTCAATGGTGGTGATGTAAGTTGGCGTTGTTCAAAGCAAGACTCAACAGCTGATTCCACCACTGAGGCAGAATTTATAGATGCTTCAGAAGCTGCTAAAGAAGCTATTTGTATTGAAAATTTTATCACAGAACTTGGCCTTGTGCCTAGTATTGCGGATTCGATTCCATTGTACTGTGATAATAACGGAGCCATCGCGCAAGCTAAGGAGCCGAGGGCTCATTCCAAGTCTAAACATGTGGAAAGAAAATACCGCATAATTAGAGAGATTATTGAACAAAGAGACATAGTGGTATTAAGGTTCAAAGATAAGATAACATAGCAGACCTGTTTACGAAGGCTTTACCTCCTAAGTTATTCGATAAACATGTAGAGAAGATTGGACTACGGTACCATCCTGATTGGCACTAAGCAAGTGAGAGTTTAATGGAGTTGGTGCTTGGAGTGCCAATTCGATTTGTATATTTTATCATTTAATAATAAAATAACTACATTTTTCATTTCATACTTTAAAATGGTATTGTCATTATGTGTATTAGATTGATATATAAATATGCTAAGAATGACATCGACCTTAGAACAGTCTTGACACTATGTGTAAACTATTCTTAAAGTAAATATTCCTAGTCGTTGGTTTTGGAATACGGTCGAATTCTTATAACCTATAAGACTAGCACATTTCGTATATTGGAATTGGAGTTTCAATGGTCTAACTCGTGTTGGAATGTATGCCCTAGAGCTATATATGATGTAAACGACTTTATGTATTTTGAAATAAAACGACGTGCTATTCATTTGTCAAAGTGTTTGTTTAATTTTCGCATATTATAAATTATCTTGAATACCCTAAATTACTTATGTACCTCCAGACTTAGTGTATGAGTGTCATGCATAAGAGGATTTAAGTCTGAAGTTAGTAATCTTAAATAGTCCATAAAGAGCAAACAAAGCGGGTATTTTGTTTGTGGTTTATCTATCGCTACGGTCTATTCTATATTTATATGGCGATCTTGATCCGGGATTGTCCATGTAGAGACATGAGAATGGAGGCACCTTGTATAATGTGATCATATAGGACTGGACCTAGATGAAAATTACATTCTTTTAATATCCATTAAACAAAGAAAGTCATTTCGATCTACTAGATGGTTATATATAGATTGATCTTAATCCTGAGTGTACTACGAACTCCTGCATGGTAGACTATGTCCTTTGATTTACAAAGGTGAGGTTGGTGTAGCACTCCCGACCAATAGCTACGTACTTTAGGGGCATGATCTGTTGTGTAGCTGAGAACGATTTACATAGACATGAAGTTCACTCATTCTTGCGAGAAGTAGATGAGTATCTTTCTTAAGGGTTGATTCGTTGCTTGAACGATTTGAGCGCTCAAGTCTTTCTATTTCGAATGGAAAGATTAAAAATTCATATTGGTTAAATCGTTCATTAGAGAATTAATGGTATTTATGATAAAAATAATTATAATGGTATAACGAACATTATGACCCGACTCTAATTACGAGATACTCGTGAAGGGTCAATTCATATGTAATGATTATATCGATGGACACCGACTTGGTTCAGCTTAATTTATCATCTGCGGCAACGAGAGTGCAACTTCCGATTTTTAGTGGAATAACCCGAAGTTAATAATTTATAATATTTAATTAAGAGCTTAATTAATATTTCGAGATTGTTTGAGCTCGGAAACGTAGGTCCATTTGGTCCCCGTGCTAGCTCAGATTTATTATAGCAGAGTTAATATAATTGGATGGTCTAATTATATACTCATATATGTATAAATATTATTAATATGATTAATAATATTATTAGTCATACTTGGAACCATATATTAAAAGTTAATATATGATTTGTATAATAAATGATTATATGATAATTATTTATTATTAATAATTAAATTATATAAGATATAATTTAAATGGATAATATTAAATTATATTTGATACAATTTAAACTAAACTTGGAATTTCCAATTTTTGGGTTTGGAAACCCTTAATGTTATTTTGGAAGTTATGATTTTCAAAAGGCTAATTAAATATTTATTTATGTAACATATATTGGCTTTATGGAAAGTTAATATTGGAGTTGCAAAAAAATTAATATTTCCCTATGCTATGGTCGATTCTTGTACATAGTGAGAGAGGTAGGGTTTGTTTGATTTTGTAAAATTAAACCCTAACTATAAAAAGAAAAATATGATTTTTCTTTTCCCAAGCCTTTCTTTTGCAACCCTAGCCACCTTTCTTCATCTTCTTCATTCTCTCAAAAATTGAGAAACTAAAAAGAAGAAAAAGAAAAATATATTGCTTGTGACAAAATTCTCAAAAGTTGAGCTGATTGGTGAGCTCGGGTATTTCGGCTCAGGACAGAAAAAATTTGGAAACTCGGAAAGTTACTTGGCCGACCTCTTGAAGACCAACAGAAGACCATAAGAGCTGGGACTTTCATTCGAAACGTGTCATTTCTCAAATGCACTTTACAGGCTGTTACCATTATTGTTGTGTGTGGCAGTGGAGAAGACACAATGATGTGACAGGCCGTCAGACGACAGGTTTGCTTTCGGAGAGGGCAGACCTGGGACAGAGAACCCGTCAATCAGTTGAAGATCGCGCGAGAAACGTCATAAAATTGAAGGAACAATGTTACAATCTCTTAGTATATAAAGGGAGGGTAGTCTCATTTGTATAGGTTGGGTTTTTTGGCATAACAAACTTGTAACAAAGAGAAAGAACACCACTTGTAAAAATTGTTTTAACTTCTTGACCACGTTCATACCTTGCTCAAAACATGTCGGTCGAGTTAGTTTTGGCAATGAAAACAACCCTCACCGTTTTGTGCCCATGGATGTAGGCTGGATTCGCTCCGCTGAACCACGTTAAAACTCTCCTGTCAATCTGTGTATTTTTCTCACCTTTTACTAAATTTACCTTTGGTCTCCCCATAACCAAATAAATTAAAGGTTGAAGGAGGATTGTCTCGAAAGAGTTACCTTAAAACTGCCCCCTGAGACGAAAATCAGCCGTCTAATAAATAAATACATTTAATAAAAAGAGGACATGAGAAAAATGAAGATTGTGGTTGAAATGAAGTAACAAGATTGTTCATGAGTTCTTTTGATTATATAAACTCAAATGCAATGTTTCATGTACATTGTCCAACTGAAACGAAATCCTACACGAAATTCCTAAGCAATTGCCGTAGCCATACATAGTACTACTTCCAATTACCTGTATCAATTAAAAAAAAATCATGTCCTTTTGCTTTTGTTATCATTTCACAAAATTAAACAAACCTATATCACAAAATTACAATAAACATTGCTACTTGTTTGTTTCTACATGATTGAAAATTCTAGAACTTTACCTGGAAACCTCTTTGATTTTACTTGGTGACACTGATTGGTGGTGAGTTTAAAGGTTAATAACTTGATCTTGGTGTTGTTTTTTTATGGCCTCACCTTTTGTTTACTTATGTATTGAATTCTTAGCAGGTAATTGTGTATTATGGATTCTAAATCAGTTGTGGATATGATAGAGGCCTCCTCTGGTGTTCATTTTTCTGGGTTTCATATGGATGGTTTGGAGATTAGAAATACAGAAATCGAGCAATCAACTACTTCCGCTGGAGAAAACATGCATAAACAACCATTTGTCATTGGTAAGTTTTGGTATGCAAAGTTTTATTGAATAAATACCCACTTTATAATACATTTTTAAAGATGTTTTATTTTGTCTATTGAAGAATGAAGCATATGATAGAAATCTAAACTTGAAGCACTTAATTGCTTGCATAATCAGTAGAATTTGATGCAAGTAATCAGTAAGCATTATGATGTATAATTCTATGTAATTGGGATCAATTATTGATAATGTAACCAGTTTAGTATAAGTTTATAACACCGTGCTTAGAAATGAAAAGGGTTTGACGTTTAGTTCTTGGTCTATGGGACTTAACAGTTGTTTGGTACTAGTTGGGTACTGCCACTTCACTTGGAAAATGTTGTTCCGAGCCTATTGTATGCATTGCCTTCCTCTGATAATAGCTTGAAATTTTGTTAGCTTCTTATTTACTCTAGTTTTGGCTTTAAAATTTTCGTTTTGCTGCAGGAGTTGCTGGGGGAGCAGCATCCGGGAAGACCACTGTTTGTGATATGATCATTCAGCAGGTTCATGATCAACGTGTTGTGCTTGTTAACCAGGTAATGTTTCACCTGATAAAAATGGAATTCGGCGTAATGCTGATAAGTATTCTTAAAAGTAAATCACAGTTCCCCTCAATTTGATATTTTCTTTTGAATTTTATGTATTTCCTAGATTTGTAAAGGGAATTTGTTGCGTACAACTTACTGTCTACGATTCTTGCAGACTACAGAGAACTTATTGCTATCTCTCCATCTACCATTAAATAAATCAAATAGGTGGTAACAACTTTGTTAGTTCAAATTTAAAGGAAAGCACTCACTGTTGTTGTACAAATCGGGTTATGCTGAATATGAGTAAATCATCCTTTAATTGGGTAGATATGTAATATATTTCTGTCAAGCTACATCCGGTACATATATATTATACTTGTACTCTTAAAACTCTAAAAATGTTGTTATATTCCTATTTGTTGAATTGTTTTTCTTGGTTATTTCTGGCTTCTTCCAATGTGTCTTAACACTACTGTAGGAGTAATAATCTTTGCCTCTTTTCCCTTCTTTTTATCCTGGCAATGCAATAATTTATCAGATATTCATCATATGCTCTTGTGGTATTTTACTTGAGATTAGCATTTTTTCCATCCCAAATAAATATTTTAATAGGAAGACTGTGGTATGATTCTTTTTATCACAATCTTACGGAAGAGGAACTTGCTCGAGTTCATGAATACAACTTTGACCATCCTGGTGAGACATCTCTGTATGATAAATTTGAAGTATTAATTACTATACTGGGATCCAATGGACGGCATAAGAGCTGAAACTATTTGCAATTATTGAATCATGATGTGGTTTTATAACTTGCTTTTATCTCCTGAACGTTTGAGATGTAATGATTCATATCTTGCAATTGTCTATAAGCAGTTCATTTGAAGAAGCAAAGGCCAATAGAAAACATTACTGAATTATGACGTTTTGTTATCTTTACTATACAATGTAATGCTGTTATCTATTCTAAAGTTTATGCTGACACAATTTAACACAAGATTGCTCTTACTGTTAGATGCATTTGATACCGAGAAGCTATTATCTTCTATGGAGAAACTGAGGCATGGACAAGCAGTAGATATTCCAAACTATGACTTCAAGAGTTACAAAAATAATGTCTTTCGGGCAAGAAGGGTAAATACTCTTGTGCTCCATAAGATGCGAGTTTATACGTTGTTACTGATATTTTCTGCAAGTACTTGATGCAGATATCGGTATTAAATATACTTCTGTTGTCTTCTGCAGGTAAACCCTTCAGATGTTATAATATTGGAAGGCATACTTATTTTCCAGGATTCCCGTGTCCGAGAGTTGATGAACATGAAGATATTTGTTGATACAGGTTGTTTATTTTAGTTTTTCAATAACTAGATGTTGATCTTAGCATATCAAAGTTACTAGGACTAATTTTCTGTATCTGTATTTATTTTAGAAAATGTAGTCATATATATGGTTTAACCTCTAAAACACTTGATTAGACTGGTCTAAAAGAATTAATTTTTGGAGTACTGGCAGAGTCTGTATCGCCCTAAAACTGCCGATTTTTTGGTTTGATGAATGCTTGTTTTCTAACAACATGCATGTCTCTTCATATGTGAACGGCTGTTTAAAATTTTGAAGTCTACTGAACTAAATTGGAGTTACAGATATAAGCTAACTTCATCCCTGCTTTCAATTCCTGAAACTTACAGTATGTATTATAGTACCTAAAGAAATTAAGTTTACCTAAAGAAATTAAGTTACTGATATCAGTGAAAATAATTGTTGCTAACATTTTCCTTAAGAGATTGATTTCGACAGGTGTAGGAATGTATTTTAATTGTTGCTTCATTGTGTTACTAAGTTGGGCTGTCACTTCACACAGTAAAATTTTCAGTGCAGATGCTGATGTACGTCTGGCAAGGAGAATAAGGCGTGACACTGTTGAGAAGGGTAGAGATATTGCTACAGTACTTGACCAGGTTAGAACATTTCAATTTGTAAATCTCAAAGATACCCCTTTTTTATAATTTTATGTTTAAGATATTGTAAAGTGGTGTTTGAGTTTTTAATATTTCCTTGAATCGATGTTGATATAAATAATTTGGATGCAGTACTCTAAATTTGTAAAGCCTGCTTTTGATGACTTTATACTCCCAACGAAGAAGTATGCAGATATCATTATTCCCCGTGGAGGAGATAATCATGTCGCCATTGATCTGATTGTGCAACATATTCGCACAAAACTTGGCCAGCATGATCTTTGTAAAATATACCCTAATCTGTATGTCATCCATTCAACTTTTCAGGTATCATTTCCTACTCACTGACCTACTATTAGTAATATTTGTTTTCTAGAGATACAAGCTTGTCATTTTTTAGTTGTTATTCTAGCTTATATATATCAACTCTTTCAAGTACCTTTTTTTTTTTTTTTTTTGGGGGGGGGGGGGGGGGGGGGAATTGTGGGTTTTCTTGCAATTCACATATTGAAATTTTAATGATTGCTGCTGTTGTGCAGATACGGGGAATGCATACCCTTATACGTGATTCTCAAACGACAAAACATGACTTCGTTTTTTATGCTGACCGATTAATTCGTTTGGTGGGCACATTTTACCTTGTTTTCGTTGATTTATATCATGATTTCTTGGGTCATAATGAATTCAAGAAATTGTGTACTTTCAATTGTCAATTCATCAACTCTATTGCACCTTTGTCAGGTTGTAGAACATGGTCTGGGACATCTACCGTTTACTGAGAAGCAAGTTATTACTCCAACTGGTGAGCAAATGTAACTCAATGTTTTATCCATCATCTTAATCTCTAACACAGAGTATCCAAATTCTGTTTTTGGTTTGTTTTTGCAATGTTACTTGTTTAATGCATGTTATTTCTTGTCCTTAATTTGAGTATTAATACGTGGCTGTCTGCAAAATGAAAATGTTTTCTGCTTCCTACTAGATATTAACAGATTTTAGCTCCACTTTTCCTGCATACGACTGAAGTCCCCTTGTTTTTACTCTTAGGATTTTGAAAATGGTAATGCTTAAGATCCAAGATGAGTCATAATATAATTGTGTTACTTTCTGGTATGTGTCATTATTGTTGCCATCTTCTCCATTTGTTGATGGTGTTTTCAGGCACTACAGCATTTAAGACAGCACGACAAGGACAAAAGGGTAAATTCTTTCTCTGGTTGAGATTACGCATCCAACCACATCATGTGAGGACCGACCACATCATGTGAAGACCGACCACATCATGTGAAGACCGACCACTTTGGTTCAGATGACCGGACATTATAGAGGTCGGCAAGAACACTCTCGGCATAAAAGGTTGCCATGGCCGACCTCATAAATACCGACCATATAGCGAGGTGTGTTCAGGAAGATAGAGCATCCAGTTTTCTCGGATAAAGTGATAAATTATCCTACTTTCACGGGAGAATTGATGAAATTAGTATCTTGATAGGACAAAGGGAGTAAGGTAGTTTGAAATTAGGAACCCTTGTGGAAGAAGGAGATTGACTCAACTAGGAACCCTTGTAAGAGAAGGAGTCTGATTTCTGTTATTATTATAAATAGGAGGGTAGAACATATGTAAAGGGACATCTGAAAATCATCACAAGAGTGAGAGATTAGAATCAAAAAGTTCTAATTTGTAAGAACAAAGAGGCCCGAGAGGTATATTTGAGCAATAAAAGAGTACCACCCTGTTCTTGTCCGTGGACGTAGGTCGGATCTCAAAATCCACCGAACCACGTTTAATCACCTTGTCTGATTGGTGTATTTTCTTGTTTTCCGCTAAATTTGCTTTTGGTTTCCCGCATAACCAAACAAATTCACAGTTGAAGGAGGATTCCCTCGGAGGTGATATTCCCGTATTACCCTGAGACCAAAATCCACCGTCAACACCATTATTTTCCTATATTCTACTGCTTGGTTGTTTATTATTTATATGTCTTAAAACTTCAATTGCTAATGTGTTGCTTTTACAACTTCTTGCTGTGAACGCAGGAGCTGTATATACTGGTGTAGATTTCTGTAAGAGGTTATGCGGTGTCTCTGTTATTAGGACTTAGGAGGTAGATATCTTGTCTCAAATCTTGAAGTACTTTATTAACACTTCCTAATTCTTGATTTCGAATGTTAGATTATATATGATAAATAAGGATGATTTCATTGGTCCACAAAGTAGTCACTAAATTTGTCTTCTATTGGATGGGTGACAGGTGCATTTTTTTTCCCTTTTTTCCTCAAATTTTTTTTTTTTTTAATATTCACCTGGCAGTGTAAGGGATTGTTTATGTCAATTTTTTTCCATGTTCGAAGAAATGTTAGAAACATTATAACATATTAATTTTGATGTACTTATCCAATGGAAACTTGCCTGGGTCCATAATATTGCACCAAGTTGGAAAAATACGGAACTGAAGTATTACTTACCCTTCCTCATCTATCATATACCATGTTATTTTGTTTCGCAGGATGGATCAATATTTTTGTTGTGATCATTTTAAATTTCTCTAGCTTCAATAGGCAATATGTCGCAGGAGAAAGTGACTGTGATTGTGGTGTTGATGGTGGTTTCCTGGGCATGGCAGTTTCAGGTGGTGGCATTGATGGCAGTGGAGTGGTGAAATTGTTTTTGGCTTTGTAGTGCCTGTGGTTAAGACATTGATAGCACAAGAAGTGCCAGGGAAATGATATGCCTGTTGTGGCTTTTACCGCGAGATTTGACTTTTCCATGCTATTTCACTAGTGAACTGTGATTTTTATGCTTATGGTCTTTTACTGTGAATACACACCTTCGAAGTGAAGGGCTTTCTTGCTAGCACTTAGAGCAAGTATATAACTGTACAAACCTTGTCATTAACTTATTGTTTGTGATATGAGAATCCCCTCCTTTCACTTTCATTTCTGATGTTCCTCTTCCATATTATGATGCCTAACAACTCTTTAAATACTCTCTTTAAATTGATGCAAGTGGTGAGAGCATGGAAATGCTTTGCGAGCTTGCTGCAAAGGTATCAAGATTGGGAAGATTCTAATTCATAGAGAAGGTGACAATGGTCAACAGGTTTGCAAAGTTCCTCCTACCTCTACAATGTGCTTTTCCATGTCTGTTAAGAGTTTTGAATTTTCTCTTGATGTTTCAATGATATGACAGTTAATCTATGAAAAATTACCGCAAGACATCTCAGAAAGGAATGTGTTACTATTGGATCCTATTCTAGGCACAGGTTTGACTATTTCCATGTGCTGCTTAAGTTTTCCACCTTGTGGATTGCCTTAATTATTCTGATTTGATACACATAATTGATAATTTCTGCAAAAGTTATTAGTTGTAAGCGTTTATGAGTCCTCAAACTTACATATCTTGTGCCCTTCCAAATTATCCTTACCCCTCGAACAAGTAATATGCAACTTATGATTGACGGCATTAAACATATTAGCTTGCTTTTTAGGCATCTTCCACTTGTTACTCTCAAAAGCTAATAAAATGTTTAGTAGCTAAGTCGATGGGATTAACTTAATATAGCTATAATTTCCCTACACTCAGGCAACTCAGCTGTTCAAGCTATTTCTTTACTTCTAAGAAAGGGCGTACCAGAGTCCAACATCATATTTCTGAATCTCATATATGTAAGTAATTTTAATTTCTCTGAGTCATATATATCTTTTTCCTTATAAAAATTCTCCTTATGGGTTTCCTCTTTCTCATATATGTAAGTAATTTTAATTTCTCTGAGTCATATATATCTTTTTCCTTATAAAAATTCTCCTTATGAGTTTCCTCTTTCCAATGAATCTATTTGGATATTTTCTTATCCACGCACTATCTCTCAATCTTACCAGGCACCTCAGGGTGTGCATGTGGTGTGCAAAAGCTTCCCAAGAATAAAGATAGTGACATCTGAGATTGATATCGGCTTGAATGAAGATTTCCGTGTCATACCAAGTGTCACGGGCCGACTTTTTCCTTAACGGAAAAAGGGCTTGTGCGGTACTTAACACGGTCACGTCCCGTGTAAGTCAGCCTACAAGAAACCTCTGACCCTAATTTCTCATTGTTGGAGAGGGAACATACCCGTAATTTTATAAGATACCAAAGCTCACAAGCTATCTCAAAGCATACACATGCGGGCCCGTATTGCATCGGGACCTGGTACTCGAATGGCACAACCGGATATAAAAATATCACTTTTCCCACCAACATAATCGCAACATTCCACCATTGTCCCAACGATGTCTAAGGGCGAGAGGGTTCACGGCTAAAGCCCAAAGACCACCGAAGCCCCCTTGGCCACACCCAAGGTTCACCTAGGCTTCCCCCTTTAAAGAGGTTTTAGAGACATTGCACAAGTTTCACCAGTATACACACCTGGCGCTTGAGTTGTCACACCCCCCTCTAAAATCCATTATAAGAGGATTTTTCGGGAACTCTTCCTGGCATTCAATAAGCCACAATATAAGTGTTTTTTGGTTAAAATCTCATCCCCAAATGAACTCATCTTGATGGCTTTCCGCAACACCCCCACTTTAGCGGAAAAGACCCAAAAGTGGGCCTACTGCCAAAATCTCCAGGCAAATCTCGAAATCCAACTTCGGGGCCTAAGTTTTCCCAGTACAAGTGACCATAAGATTCACTTTGGAACTTGGTCCCACTCGATTCGACACCCCGGGTCATTAGCTCCTTCACAATGCACCAAATTAGGCTAATGTCTAACGGCAAGTTAGCATATCTCAAAATCTCCCGCCAAACTTAGGAACGGGACTCCACGGGCGAAAACTTCCCAGTACATCCACCCCTAAGAGTTACTTAGGGCTTGGAGCAAGCTCAATCCGGCATTCCGAAATATAGGCTCATTCACAACGCTGCACAACTAGGCCAGCTCCTAGCGGCAAGCGAGCACGTTTCTAAATCTCCAGGCAAACTTCCGAATATTGCCACACAAATGAAATATCTCCAGTACAAGGTCATATAAGAAATACATTTGACCAGGAACGAGCTTTATCTGATGTCCCGAAACATGGGCTCCTTTGTAAAGCGACTACACGTCCTAGTCTGAAACTAGGAACGTGACACCAGGCATGGGTGAGTTTGGAGACCGATATTTTGGTACAGACGATGATGACCAACAAGTGGTGATCCATCCACATAATCCACAATAGTTCAACAACAGCAGATTGTATCAATCCTAAATTGGTAAACTTCAATGTGTGGGCCTTGCGGTGTCATTTTTTTTCCATAAATTTTGATACAACCAAACATGGAGTTTCATTTTCCAAAACTTTTTACATTTTCCAAAACTTTTTTGAGTTGCACCTTGAGGAAAGAATAATCTAAGAGGGTTTAAATACCGAGTCATAAAATAGAGGACACCAGCTTTCATTACATTTTGTTGCCTTTGTTGCCTGACCGTGCAACAGTAGTAGTGAACCCCCGCATGCACACCTTGCGGGAAAATACTCGTGGACAAATTGAAACTGCTTGCGGCCTCCCCTTCATAGATATTATATATATATATATATATATATTTATTTATTTATTTATTTACAAACCTGGACATTTATGAAATAACAACATGCTACATTTTTTTCGCCACTCTGGATTCAAATATTCCAATTTTCATTTTGCTTTTTGTATCCTGATCAATATGTAACTATTTTTATGTGTATGCTGTTGTAAATAAGAATTTTAAATTGATTAAAAAATGAGTTACAAATTTATTTTGAAGGTAGAGAGTTGTTACAAAACTCTCTATCAACTCGTTGATATCGAAAATTAGGGGACAAATGGTGATTTTCAACCCCGAAGAACTCTGAAGCCTGAAGAGAGGTAGAATGAGTTTTTGGCACTTAACATATGAAAGTCCAAGATCTTCGTGAAGATGAGAAGTCATACAGGGGACCATAGCCCGAGGCACATATGAAGATTGATGTTGTGATATTTTATATCGTACCGCAAGTGTACGGTGTCAAATTTTAGTATAAATGAGTTTAGAGTGTCGAACCCACATGAATTGCGTTAACTCGCACTAAGTACTATAATTGATAATCCTAACTTTATTTAGACGATAATTAACAAAGATTTAATTAAATAAATAAAATATGAATTAATTATATAGGAGAAACTAATACGATAGAGATTCTAGATCCTGATTTCACCTAGCTGTCACCTATATATTTGTCATGCCAATTAATCATTGTTCAGTTATATTGTTTATAAGTTAAGACTCCGAAAATATTCACTCCCTCTCTCGAGTGCCGAGTGAAAATATCATCAACTATAGACTTTGATATCTCTATAAAAATCTAATAGCTAACAACTCATTACGTCTTGTGATTCTATATTAACGACTTCAAAGGACTACAGATTCTCTCGAACTCTATAAAATCATATGCTATATTCTCTAGATCTATTCAAATCCCCTCTCTCGAGTGATAGATTCTAAACATGCATCATCCCAAATTGTGGCCAACAATCAAAAAACATTAAACTCAAAAGAATATAAATAAACTGAATAAAACTTCATCACAAAATTGACAATCAATTACAAGGTTCAAACATCAATTACATCATTCTCCAGAATTAAGGAGTTTAGTTCATGACAATAGATAAAAACAATAAGAACAAGTTCATGAATCTAATGGAAATCATTAGAGTTCTAAGAAAGAAATAAGAAGATAAAACCCGTATTGAATATCTTCCTCCTCGGACGTCACCGCCTTCGTCTCCTCTTGTCGCTCTTCAATCCTCCTCATTGGATCTCTAAAAATATGTATTTTGGTGTTTTGTGCTGTGTATTAGCCTCCTCTATTAGCCTCAGACGAACTAATGTATTTATAATGGAGGCCGAGAGTCATTGGGTATGTTAAAAACCCTAAAATCCATGTTCTGGAGAGCGTCTGATTTTCCCCCGCAGTGCCGCGGCTATGTTCAATTGGCGCCAAGGCGCCATTCTCTCGGTAAATTGTATGGAGTGTGGCTTGCAGGCGCTGCAGCGCCAATAAATGGGCGCTCATGCGCTCATTGCTTTTAATTTCTTCAAAGTCAAACTTCTCTTATCCTTCACAAATATGGTCCACGTGTGCTTTTGGTCAAATATAGTGGCTGCCTTGTTATCTCACGTCATTCTCTTTTCAATTCTGGGCGCTGCGGCGCTAAGACTTGGGCGCCGTAGCTCCAGTGCGCACAAATGAATAGATCTTTTCGAGTAGATGCAAATTGACATATTATGGGTCTCATAACTCTTTCTAGATCAAAAGTTATAGCATTTTTAAGTTCAGTGCGCAGCTGATGCTGATTTTTGTTGCTTCTTGAGTCTGATACTCCCGATAGGTCCCGAAATACGCGTATTTGCTTCATTCTTGATGTTATAATACGTCCTACAAATAAGACATAAAATAAACTATAAAATACATTAATTGGCTCGAGCCATAACAAAATAATAGGCTAAAGATGCTATAAATAATAAGTGGGTATAAACCACACTTATCAATTGACCCGACCAATGGATCAAATTCACCTAAATTTTGAGAACACCCGAGAAAGCTGATCACTAGAAGATACAAGTCAGATGCCTCTGATCAAGCTCATAAACTTTCAAACACTTATCAAGAATGTTCAGGAAATTGAGGGAAATAAATGCATCTATACCGACCCAACCTGGTAGCAGATGCGAAGAAGGACGTCATTTGACTTGATGTACCGACCTGAGGATGTAGGTCGAGGTTGCAACATCATGTTCTCAGATAGACGACATAAGCCCTAAACGGAAGTTAGAGTCTCCCAAGGACTGATGAGATTGGAGTAGGTCAGCGGCTGATGGGAGGGAGTAGGGCTTCAGGCTTATTGACTGACACACGTAACCACATGAGTTGTTGGAATATAGGTTGACATGTGGGCAAAATGTGTAACAGTTATCAAGAATGAGTGAATTAATGAAGTTCAGATGACATAGAGTAGCAGTGTCAGGCGGCTGAACTATTATTTGTAGGGTGATTGGGGAAGAGAGCCGACTCAATAATGACTTGGTAACGTGGCCGACGTCACGAGTTGGTGTAATAGTAGGTTTAAGCACACTATATAAAAGGGGTTAAGAACTCATGGTAAGGGGTTAGCTAATTTTTCTCACGCATAACTTGTGATAGAGAAAAAAAAAAAGCCAAGTGTAAGCGAGAACTAGAGCAAGTCGGTCAGATCCAATCTCATAATAAAGATTTTATTTCATTTGCATATGTGGACGTATGTTAGATCCATTCCGCCGAACAACGTTAAATCCTCTGTTCATATATGTGTGTTTTCTAGTTTATCTACCGAGTTTATTTTTGGTTCCCAACAAACCAAACAAATTTATTGTTAGAGGGAGGTTTGTTCGAGGAGTGATTTTCCCGAAATGCCCATGGAACGATTATGATAAAAAAATATCCCCTATAGATTCACTCGTGAAATGTTGACGATGGATGGACTGACCAGAGTTAGTTCATGTTGATTTCTTCAGTCCGATGAGGCCTAGTAAGAGAGATGACTAAGTTATGGATCAGAAACAGATGTGATAGATCAGGGTTATGAACCCGACGTGAATCTTCACAAGGAGCATTGAAACTTGCAGCTGTGGAACCCATTCTGAGGTGGGGTAGACTTGAGATTCTGGATTTGATCAAGATTAAGCATCAACATAAGACAGAACCACCATCTTTTTTGAAGTTCCCGGCATCAACTCACCAACTCGTTGATACCGAGAACCAGTGGACATATATTGATGGTGATTTTCAACCCCGATGAACTCTCAAGCCTGAAGATGGGTATAATGAGTTTTTGGCACTTAACAGATGAAAGTGCAAAATCTTCGTGAGGATGAAAAGTCAGATAGAGGACCATAACCCGAGGCACAAATGAAGACTGACCCGACCAGGGGATCATATTCAGCTATATTTTAAGAACACCTGAGGAAACTGATCACTAGAAGATACAAGTCAGATGCCCCGATCAAGCTCATAAAATTTCAAACACTAATCAAGAATATTCAAGAAAGTGAGGGAAGTAAATGCATCTCTACTGACCTGACCTGGTAGCAGATGCGAGGAAGGACGTCTCTTGACTTGATGTACCGACTCGAGGATGTTTTCTAGTTTGTCTACCGATTTTGTTTTTGGTTCCCAACAAACCAAACAAATTTATTGTTAGAGGGAGGTTTGTTCGAGGAGTGATTTTCCCAAATTGCCCCTAGACAAGAATAAAGAACTGCTTTTTATTAAAGGCTACATAAAAATAATGGGTTAGAAATGTCTCCAGATGAGGAAATTCACTTGATAGAAACAAAGACAGCTGCAACATTTTCTGGTTGCATATAATAAGCCCAAGACTCAAAATCTTATGTGTGCTGTTCTCCAGTCTTAGATTCAAAGGGCCTATTTGCTTCCAAATGCAAGAAAAAAAATTAATGATAATATAACAAGACACGAGAACTAGAGTAGAAAATTAATGAAAATAAAGTTAAAACAATCCATGAAAAAAAACTTTATCAGGCATAAGCTCAAGAAATACCTGGAACATTGATATTAAATACACTGACCAATAGAGAAACCTTTGCTTCTCAATAAGTTTTGACATAAGAGGAAATTGAATTAAACTGCAAATATGTAAAAGGTGTCTTTAATCTGCTAGAAAAGGTTTACACAAAGGCATCATAGTGAACATGGCAAAAGCCATTAGCGTTAGAGGCATACATATTAATGAAACAAGAAGTAACCATAAAGATCACCTATCAAAATGTATAAGCTCAAAACCAGAAGCATCAAGAGAAATAAATCTTTGGAATTACTATAAAACAGACGCACGCAGCTGCTCACTGATCAGGTAGTGCCAGCATTACAGTAATATTAGATCTACTATTCAGATTTGCTTGTGCTATCTTCTCACTGATCGGGCAACGCAACCAGCTTCTTCACTTGTCTGTCTGCCAAATGTAGAGTAAAATTGAGAGACAAGGACATCAAATTTTGTGAAAAAAGATACTCAAGAAAAATTGACTAAATTATGAAATTGAACATTAGTTGAACTAAATAAAACCAACAATTACCTTAATTACTGTTAAAAAAATCAATTGTAATCTTGCCACAGTCTTCGTTATAGTTCAATAAATCAGCATAGATTGATAATTCAACGTAGCACAAAATTCGACCTGATAAGTGAGATGAAATTTTGGTAAGTGGCACTTTCATATGAAGCCAGAATATGTGCAAGTTCAAAGCTAAGCTATGTTATCATGAAAATTCAGATAATAGCTCAAGGGTTGGAAATAAAAAGACCTGTTTGGGAATGGGATGTTATCTTCCTCTGAACAGTAGACTGATCTGCGATCTACAAAAACCGCAGGGATGTGGGCTATCTTGGACCACTCTTTTCCTGTATCCCTTTTGCAGTTTTTTTCCAGCAAAGGACATTTAACAATGCTTAAACTCAAAAGCGATGACGGCAATCCAACCTCTGGAAAGGATGCGAGGTTGGGGCAACCATAGATGAACAAATTTTGGAGAGAGGTGAGGTTTTGAAAGCCCTTGGATGATAGGTATTTCAATTTCGGGAAGTCTCTGATACTCAAGCCAATCAGAGAGTTAGGCAACCTCATTCCTATCTCCTCATCAGGAAAAGACACTGCATGGGGGTTTCCACTAATCTTTAGTTCTCTAAGAGAGGTGAATTTGTGCAATCCCCACTCAAACAGTGGTTTATAGATATTTTGATATGTGGTTGCAAGATCTGTTAGGTTGGTGGGAGAATCTTCTTCAGGAGAGGATAAGAGGTTTGTTCCAACTTGAATTATGATTAATCTTTTAAGAGACTTGAGGTTGTGCAGGCCATTGGGTAGAGCTTTAAGTTTCTCACAACCGGTGATATTAAAAACTTCTAAGTTGGTGATGGGAAGCCCTCCCCCTGGAAAGGAAACAAGACTTGAACAGAACTGAATAAAAAAAAACTTGAGAAAGCTAAGATTGTGTAGCCCTTCCGGTAAGAATTTCAGATCTTTACATCGGAATAACCAAATATTTTCTAGAGAAGAGTTATGGTTAAACCTCTTTGCTATTGACTCAAGCTTCGGACAATCATCAATACCCAGGTATTGAAGCGACCAAGGGAATTGCAAAACTGAAGAAGAAGAGGAAGGAGAAGAAGAAGTACAACTGTACTCTCTATCATCCAGTACACACCGTAATTTCTTACAGTTCTTTATCACAAGCTTCTTCAGAGAAGAGGGTATTTGGCCTTTTGTAAAGAATGTTAGGGAATGACAGCCTTCGATTTTCAATCTTTCAGGCAGCATTCCCTCAGGAAAGGAAGTTAGGGCAGGGCAATCTATAACTTCAACTTCTCTTAGACGGGAAAAGAGACTGGCATCTGGAAATGAAACTAGACTTGGGCAATCTTTAATGCATAGGTCTCTGAGGGAGGTTAAGGTATGCAACCCTTGGGGTGCCTTCCCAATAGAAATTTCACTCTGCCATTGTTGTCTAATACCTTCAAAACCGACAACTTGAAGACGGACTACTTTGGGAAAACCATGCCTCAACCAATTTCCATAATCTGAAATATTTGGAAGTGTCATAGATTTCAAAAATTGAAGTTCAGTTGGGCTGCTGCAATCCATCCTCTTGCATCCATCTATTGTTAATTCGGAGAGCAATGAAACGCTCGAGAGAGAAACAACCAACTCTGGACAATCACGAATCATAAGCTTCTCTAATGAAGAAAGATGGCCAGGTAATCTTTCAGAGAGTTTGGGGCATTTTACAATGGAAAGCTTGCGGAGGTGAGGAAATCTTTCTACATGATCATTTTCATCAGCAGGGTCCCAATACTCCCATTCTGGCAAATCTTCAAAAGAAAGACTCTCCAATGACTGAAAAGATGGTACTGAACTATTCTCTCCATGCATCTCAGAGCCAATTCTTTTTATTCCTGTCATCCCAATGATGGTAAGATGTTTAAGCGAGCTCAATTGCCCAAGTGAAGGCAAGACTATGCAATTCCTGCAGTTTTCCAACTTTAGAACTCCCATATTAGAGAATGATGGATCTCCTATCCAAGATGGGAATATCCTACCACTGTAGCATTTGATTGTGAGCTCTTTTAGATTTCTCTGAGGTTGTAACATGTCAAGGAGATTCTCTTCTGCTGCCTCATTTCGTGGGTGATCAAATTGAGACCCCCATTCTAACAACAATACTTCTAGATTCTTGGTATTGCCTAGTAAGGCCTCTGTTATGTCTTGTGAATCTGTTACATTCTCCAATCTTGAAATGTAAAGCTCTCCGCGAAGAAACTTTAAGCTTCTTAAATCTTCTAAGCCAGATCCGATACCTTTGCCCACAATAAAGTTAGACAGTCTTCGGAGACATTTCAAATCTTTCATCCCTAGTGGCATCTCCCCAATCAAATTTTTACCACTAATAACAAGATAGCATAGATTGATCAGATTCTTCATATTGGAAGGCAACTTCATGAGACGAGGGCATTCTATTAGTATCAAAAATTGCAAGTTCAAAAGGGAATCTGTTGACTCTGGCAAACATCTGATCATTGTACCAGAAAGGTTAAGGTATGTTAAATGGTTCAAACCTCCAATTGAATTAGGTAACTCAATGAGATAGTATTTTCTTAAAGATAATACTCTCAATCTTTTGAGTTTTGGCAACAAATCAGAAAGAACCACATTAGTTATGTGACGCGCAGTATGGGAATTTCTGTCATGTAGGATTACTGGCAAGAATGTTCTCAAATGCTCACATTTGTGGAAGACTTCAAACTTATCTTTGGAGTCGTAATAACCACAAGTGTATGATGAATGGCGAGCCATATCAAGCCTTTTTGATTGCCTATTGATCCCAAAATCATCTTCCAACCTAAAACATGTGTGTCCAGAAACCCATTGTGCCAAATCATTGATGAGATCGTGCATTACAAACTTGGACTGATTACTACTTGATTGCTGAAACATTGACCTAGACAATAGATCACGAAAATACTCACAGCCTAGATCTTCTGTCTGTTCATTGACTTCAGAATGTTGAACAAGACCTTCAGCAATCCACAAAAGTACAACCTCCTCCTCCTCGAATTCGTAGTCCTTCGGCAGAATTGCACAGTAAGCAAAGCATCTCTTTAGATGTGAAGGAAGATGGTGGTAACTCAATCTTAGCAGAGGGAGAATGCCGCTTTCATCTGATAAATACCATATTTTGCTGTTCAATATTTGTTCCCACTCATCATTTCTTTGTTTTGAGCGTAGGAGGCCGCCAAGAGTCTTAGCAGCCAAGGGCAGACCTTTACACTTCTCCAAAACTCTCTCTCGAAATAACTCCAAATCTCGACTTGTACCAATATCCTTGCTCTGAATTGCATGCTTCAAGAATAAGGACCAACAATCATTATCTGATAGAAGCCCTAGGTTGTAACAGTCAGTCGTTCCCATTGTAGATGCAACATCTCCAAGGCGTGTGGTTACAATTATCTTGCTTCCCGGTGCTCCAGCCATAAAAGGAGACTTCAAAGTTTCCCACAAGCCATAATCCTTGCTCCAAACATCGTCTAAAACAAGCAAGAACTTTTTCCCGGCTACTTGTTCTTGTAGCATGAGCTGCACCGGATTCAAATCCGTAAGACTGCAGGAGGAAAGTGTGATCGACTCCAGAATTGACTTGGAGATACGCAGAACATCAAACTCATCAGAAGCACAAACCCAAGCTCTTAAGTCAAAACCTTTCACAGTCTTATCATTATATACAAGCCGAGCCAGAGTTGTTTTCCCTAATCCTCCCATACCCACAATGGGTATCACAGAAAAATTGGCATCAACCGTTGGCTCATCCCTAAGCACCATCTCAAGTACTTTGGCCTTATCAATTTTTCTCCCGTAAACAATAGATTCTGTTGGCACAGATGTCGTAGTCAGCCCTTGTTGTCGTGTTGCCGTTGATGATGATGTCCCTCCAGGAATCGTCTGCAATCCGAGAGAAACTCTTTGATTACAGAGTTCATCCAAGCGACCGTTGATAGCTTTAGTCTTGGAATTCATATCAAAATCGAACTTGACAGCACTGGGAGTCAAACGAGTGAAACTAGCAGGGATAAGATTTTTTATCCTGCTAGAGCTAGCAGCGTTTTTTTCCACCAAAACCTTGCGCCTCAGATGTTCAGTTGCAAACTCGTCCACCAAGTCTTCAACATCATAAGCCAAGTCTCGGAGATCGGCTAGCCAGATTTTGACAGAGTTTTGAGTGAGCTGCTTCTCCTCTGCGTCGCTGAGCACTGCCTGAATCATTTCCAAATTCTTTGTCAGCCTTTTGAGCTTTGAACGTACCCCATCTCCACACACAAAGTGCAGGAACTCAGGAGAAGTCAATTTGTCAAACAGAACCGAAAGGAATGCACCGAGGAAGAGTTCAGCCAGAACCATGGTTGTGTTTAGCTATTGATCGGAAAGAAAGAGACTGATGATAGTTGAGACCAAGCAAGAGAGACTTCTATGGAGTTGTAGTTGTTACGCCACCTGCCTTGAAGATAAAACCGAGCCGTCTCCTGTGGACTCCACCATTTGCAAGTTGCCAACCTCCATGAATGGTCAATCATACTGTAGGAAATTTAGATAATATTATATACAAAATTTTAATTTTAAATTGGGAAATCAAAATTAATCTCAGTTTTTCATTAATTTCTAATATATATTTAATAAATTTTCAGAATAAACAACAGCAGTTGCGCCGTTTATCCCTTGATGCTTCCGTCACTTATTACTTTGCGCTGTATCACATAAAAACCTATTATTTTTGGAGAAGGAACAGCAGCTGAAAAACGGTTGTTAATACCTCCTAAACTAACTAACAAAGAAAATAATCCACCCGAGAGTTTAGATAGTCAATGAGAAAATAGCTACAGTGCGCGCCCATTTTGTTTTAGTCTCGCAAAGGTACCAACAATAAATTTGGGCCAATTTGTAATACTAATTTCGTCCACTAACGTACGGTCTTCGTCGCTCCTTCCATAGGAGCGACTCTGAGCCATGGCTTCATCAATCTCCTGTTCTCTTCGCTTATTCACAACCAAATCATCTCTCTCACCAAAACCCAGCAAAAATCTCATTTTCTTTTACAAACCCATTAGCTTCACCAAAAACTCACTCTCAAAATCACTCGTTTCCGTCTCTTCAACGCCCGCGTCACCAATCCAGCCCGTCGAGGACCTCCCACCGAAGCTGAAATATTGGGAAGATGAAGTGGTTTTAAAGCGCCGATGGAAGTATGTTAATTTTTCTACTTTACTTGATTCATTACAGTGGGAAATTAATATAATATTTACTCTTTTAATTTCTCTGAGACCACGTACTGACGTAGTTATTTCTAAAGGGTATTTTATTGTGTGAGTTCTTTGATCTTTACACTATCTAGCTTATATATTGATGGTTCTCTGGAATAAATTTAACCACTTATGTGGTTGTTTTTGACTTTGTATAAAATTAATCATCTTTGCTGCTGCTAATACTTGTCTAAATTTTCATTTGTCTTATCGTGTGTTCAATTATTATTCCTTAGTTGGTCATATTTGAATCCGAGTTAATCTTATTTTGTTTTGAGGTTTACATTTACAATGTTCCAAATTAGAATGTTGTCTATTCATGATATCGTTTCTATTTTATTTGTTAGAGTTTTCTGGTGCATGTTGTAACTTGGTGTTAAATGACTTAGAACTTGCCTGCCACGGGAAATTAATCGGAGAATAAATGAGTCCCTACCTAGTATAAGACATTATGAATGATTTAAGGCTGCATTACTGTATGACACAGAAATCGGCGACGCTGTTCCAGGCTCGCGTCCCGGTCGGGAGTACGGAGTAGCCCGCGGGGGACTAAACCGGAAAATAATGGAGTCGCCACCCGGTGTGAACCGGGAAAATGATTTAAGGCCGCACTCACCCCTCGTAAGGGAAGACCTCAAACCGTTAGGTTCGGAATGGCCTCGCAAGGGAAGACCTCAAACCGTTGGGTTCGGAATGGCCTCGCAAGGGAAGACCTCAAACCGTTGGGTTCGGAATGGTCCCTTACTTATGTCACTTGTAATAAACGGATTTGTGCAATTTTAACCAAGTCTACTCAACACACATTTGCAAAAGTAATCTAAATTCCTATAAGGCCTAAATCCGAGTTTGCATGCTTTAAAAGTAAATTCTCATAACGGCAAACATACGATATCACACAATAAGCATGTTGAATAAATAACGACCTAAACATAACGTAGATTAAACTCCTATTGCGAAAGAAAATAACTAAGTCATGCATAAAGAAATAACGTACTAACGCCTAAATCATGCTTAGAAACAAATAACATACTAGTAACCTAATCATGCTCGAATACAAGGTTGGATGAAACGAAATATGTGAATCTCTCAAATGGTACGTGGCATTGTATCCCGAGTGCAAACCGCAATACCGTCCATTCGGATTCGGCTACGGAATTTATGTCCAGACTGCTGATGATGATGTGGGCTCCGCCCCCAGAGTGCCATACCCGGCGAAACTGATACTGATGTTGATGTGGGCCTCGCCCCCGGGCTTTATTCCCAAACTGTGTTGAATGTGATGGCGAGGTGTTGTCGACCTCTGGGCTTGTTCCTGAACTGTGCTGTGAGGTGGTCCATTCCCGAGCCATTACTGTGAGGTGGTCCATTCCGAACCGTTACTGTGAGGTGGTCCATTCCCGAACTGTTACTGTAAGGTGGTCCATTCTCGAACCTTTACCGTGAGGTGGTCCATTCCCGAACCTTTATTGTGAGGTGGTCCATTCCCGAACCGTTACTGTGAGGTGGTCCATTCCTGAACCGTTACTGTAAGGTGGTCCATTCCCGAACCTTGCTCCATCCCCAAAACTAATGCTGATGTGGGCCTCGACCCTGGGACTTATCCCCAAAACTGATGCTGATGTGGGCTTCGCCCCCTGGGATTCATTCCTGAAGACTGATATAGGCAATGCTGATGTGGGCCTCGCCCCAGGGACTCATCCCCAAAACTGATATTAGTGATGTGATGGTTTATTTCAACATACTATACTACCTCTCATGAGACAATCCTGATAGTTAGACATATTTTCGTCCTCAACGAATGTTTCGCGTCGAAACCTGAGAACATTCAAAGTACTCGATACACTCAATTCCGATCGTCTGAATAGGTGATCTGAACTAGACTCCTAGTGTGTGTGTGCCACGGACAGCGGGAACAGTGAACAGTGAACAGTGAAAACAGCGAAAACAGCAGACTAGTGAAAACAGCGGAACGATAACCCTTCCGACACCGTGAAACGTACTCCCGAAAAGCGACTTAAAAGGTAAGACCTGAGGGCACCCTTTGTTATATTTTATTTTGTTGTCCCGGACACGGCGTACTCGGTTGATGTGGAATACGTCCAACCGGGTATGCGAGGTCCAATATTGAGAACGGCCAAATTCCTTGGTATGGCAATTGGGCCAAAAGCTTCTAAAATGCCGATGGGTCACTTTATGTTTAGGCCTCTTATCATTTGAAGTTGTTTAGCCATGTTATCGCAAAAGTGTAAACCTGTTGGAAACCCGGACATAAATTCCATTATCGGAGTGTCATTCCCGGTTTGTTCATTCCCGAACTGTGCTCCATTCTCGGAGTGTCATTCTCGGCTTGTTCATTACCGAACTGTGCTCCATTCTCGGAGTGCCATTCTCGGCTTGTTCATTCCCGAACTGTGCTCCATTCTCGGAATGCCATTCTCGGCTTGTTCATTCCCGAACTGTGCTCCATTCTCGGAGTGTCATTCCCGGCTTGTTCATTCCCGAACTGTGCTTCATTCTCGGAGTGCCATTCTCGGTTTGTTTGGCTTGCCAGCTGCCATCTGACTTACCTATTGTTTCGAACTGTGCTGATGGTGCAGTGGGCCTTGACCCTGGGACGCATCCCAATAACTGCAACTGACAACGGGGGCCTCGACCCTCGGACGCATCCCAATACCGCTGACAAAATGGGCCTCGACCCTGGGACGCATCCCAATAACTAATGATGCAGTGGGCCTCGACCTTGGGACGCATCCCAATACCGCTGACAAAATAGGCCTCAACCCTGGGACGCATCCCCAAACTGCTGATGATGATGTGGGCTCCGCCCCCAGAGTGCCATACCCGGCGAAACTGATACTGATGTTGATGTGGGCCTCGCCCCCGGGCTTTATTCCCAAACTGTGTTGAATGTGATGGCGAGGTATTGTCGACCTCTGGGCTTGTTCCTGAACTGTGCTTTGAGGTGGTCCATTCCTGAGCCGTTACTGTGAGGTGGTCCATTCCCGAGCCGTTACTGTGAGGTGGTCCATTCCCGAACCGTTACTGTGAGGTGGTCCATTCCCGAACTGTTACTGTAAGGTGGTCCATTCCCGAACCTTTACCGTGAGGTGGTCCATTCCCGAACCTTTATTGTGAGGTGGTTCATTCCCGAACCGTTACTGTGAGGTGGTCCATTCCCGAACCGTTACTGTGAGGTGGTCCATTCCCGAACCGTTACTGTAAGGTGGTCCATTCCCGAACCTTGCTTCATTCTCGGAGTGCCATTCCCGGTTTGTTCATTCCCGAACTGTGCTTCATTCTCGGAGTGCCATTCTCGACTTGTTCATCACCGAACTGTGCTCCATTCTCGGAGTGCCAACCTTTGGTACTATATTTGGCCATAGAACCAGAAGCACTGAGGGCGATGATGGTACAGGCAGATGAGACAGGGCTGGAGCACGCAGTCTACTATCTGAGTAAGAAGACGCTTCCATACGAAGCCCGCTATCAGGAAGTAGAGAAGATCCGTTTAGCAGTGGTGTGGGCGTCCAGAAAATTGCGCCATTATTTTCAATCTTACAAGATCCAGGTGGTAGCCAAAGAAAATCCCTTGAAGTATCTACATTCGGTGCCTTCACTAGTGGGAAAGTTGGGCAGATGGTTAGTGTTGCTGATAGAATTCGACATTGAGTATCTCACCTCCAAAGTGATCAAAGGGCGAGCCGTAGCAGAGTTCCTAGCATTGCAACCCATTGAAGGGGATCAATACAAGCTTGAATTCCCAGATGAAGAGATCCAAGCAATAGCAGTCCAAGGGTGGAAAATGTATTTCGATGGAGCAGTGAACTACAAAGGAGCCGGAATCGGAATTGTGGTAGTAACTCCCGAAGGAGAAACTTTGCCTATGGCCAAGAGATTGACGTTCGAAGTGACTAACAACATGGCTGAATATGAAGCATGTGCCTTGGGATTGACTGCATTGATAACTTTGAAGGCTAAGAATGTTGGGGTCTACGGAGATTCAATGTTGATAATCCGACAGATGCAAGGAGAATGGGAGTTGAAGGAAGAACGGTTGAAGCCCTACTTGTTTTATCTCAGGAATCTGGCACAGGCCCTCCCTGACTGTAAATTCCAGCATTTGCCGCGAGAAGAGAATCAGATGGCAGACGCATTGGCAACACTAGCCGCGACTTGGGAAAATCCAGAGAAATTAGTGATGAGACCTCTGGTGCTGACGACAGCAAGCAAACCGGTTTATGAGATAGAAAGAATCCTGGAGGTGGAAGTCAACGATAGGAAACCCTGGTACTATGATATTCAGAGATATCTGGAACATGGAGAACTCCCAGAAGAAGCAAGCAGAAAAGACAGAATAGCAATTCAGAAGTTGGCTTCTCAGTATGTGAGTCTGAAAGGAGAACTCTATAAGAGACGGGCAAACGGTATTCAGCTGAAGTGTTTGAGAACAGAAGAGGCTCGGGAGGTAATGGAAGAAGTACATGCCGGGGTATGTGGACCGCACATGAACGGGTTAAATTTGTCTCGTAAAATCATAAGACAAGGCTTTTACTGGTCAACCATGGAAGCTGACTGCGCGAAACTGGTAAAGCACTGTCATGATTGTCAAGCGCACGGTAATTTGAATCATTTGCCGCATACAGAGTTGCATGGGTTGTCAGAGCCATGGCCTTTCTCAGCGTGGGGAATTGATATGATCGGAGAGATTCGACCGAATGCGTCAAATGGACATCGCTTCATAGTAGTAGCCGTAGATTACTTTTCCAAATGGGTGGAAGCTGAATCATTCCGCAATGTTACAGCCAAGCAGATGGCGAGATTCATAGCTCGGAATCTCATTTGTCGGTATGGTATGCCACACCATGTGGTTACAGATAACGGAGTTCAGTTTCAAGGAGAAACAAAGGCAATGCTGCAGAAGTACGGAATAGGCCATCACAAGTCCTCACCGTACAGTCGCAGGCAAATGGGGCAGTCAAGGCAGCCAACAAGACAATCAAGACGATACTGGCCAAGATGACAGAGAACTACAGAGATTGGGCTGATAAGCTACCGTATGCCCTGTGGGGGTACAGAACATCAGTGGGAACTGCAACAGGAGCCACACCTTATTCTTTGGTCTACGGGATGGAAGCAGTACTACCGGTGGAAGTTGAGATACAATACATGCGGGTATTAGCAGAGGCAGAGTTGCCAGAACAAGAATGGGCTGCGCAGAAGTTTGAACAGTTAGCACTGCTGGATGAGAAGAGGATGAAGTCCTTGTATCACATGCAGATATATCAAAAAGGGTGATTTGGTACTTAAGCAGTCAAGGCCGACGACGACAGATCCGAGAGGGAAGTTCAGACCTAACTGGGAAGGACCTTACATAGTGCAGAAAGTCATGGGAAATAGAGCAGTGAGGCTGTCAGACTTGGAAGGGAATGAGTTCACTGAGCCAATCAATGTTGACAGATTGAAGCTGTACTTTGCCTGAGGGAAAGAAGACAGATCCGTCACCAAGAAAATCGGCAGAAGACCTAACCCAACGGGATAGGAAGTTCATCCATGCATGCATACACGAAACATACTTGTATCCCTTGCTTTGTGTCTTGTGTTTGCAGGTTCCGGACAAAAGAGAACCAGCAGGAAGGAACTATAAAGCAGATTCAGGGGGCGACCAGAGACATACGGCGCCAAGGAGCACAATGAGGGTCTAACTCCTCAGGAACATGGAGTACCTCTACACATGCATGCATACATATCACGTGCACACATCTTTATTCTGTTGTTTTGTTTGTGTTCGCAGGTCTCAAAGAAGGAAAGAGAAAGCGGCAGAATACAAGCAAGTTGAAAGCAAATAGAGTAATACCATCAGTTTTCAGAAATGAACCCCTGGGGGCGAAGCCCCAAATTATCAGCAGTTGAAAAGATGAATTTCAGAGAAAGAAGAAATCTTTGGTGGCTAGACATATGTCCGATGATGACATTGTATGTTGTAGAGAAGAAACCTTAGAAACGACAAGTGCCAGAAGTACCCTCATCCGGTATTCTGAGTAAATTGATCTCAGCTAGACTCACAAACACTTGACGGGATCTCAGCAGTAGAAGCCTGAGTAGTTGGCAAGATGACTAATCGAAGAGATGACGAATCAGTGAATGACCGTTGGCATGGATGTCCACCCTGGTTTACTGATGCTACGATATATGATATGGTTGGAAACAAAGAAAAGTCTCTGCAATGAAAAGAAAAGAAAAAATGGACCGCCTATAACCGATAAGCGTGAAGCTACCCATGAGCAAGTATTAGGACCACCATGAGGAGAAATGCTACCTTAAAGGGTAGGTATGTCGAAAAAAAAAAGTTCAAAATGGAAAGAAGGGCAAGAAAGAGACAAAAGAAAAAAAAAAAAGACCCTATCATGTTGAGTATGCCGAAGTAATCACAGAGAGTGATCAAGACATTTAGATTGGTTAGACCCATTGGTCCGATTCTCCGAGACGAAATCATCAAGTCGGCTTATTTAAGGACTAAGCTGCGAAAGAGCCCTGACACACACACACTTGGAGTCTAGTTCAGATCATTCACTCAGACGGTCGGATTTGAGTTGTATCAGATACTTTGAAGATTCTCTGGTTTCGACACGAAGCATCCGTTGAGGACAAAAATATGTTTAGCTATCAAGATTATCTCGTGAGAGGCAGTGCGGTATGTTGGGATGAACCATCACATCAGCATCAGTATCAGTTTTGGGGATGAGTCCCAGGGTTTAGGCCCATATCAGCAGTTTTGGGGATGAGTCACAGGGTCGAGGCCCACTGTATATCATTCGCCGGGAATGGCGCTCCGGGAATGGAGCACGGGTTGAGGCCCACATCATCATCAGTTTCGAGATACGTCCCAGGGTCGAGGCCCACACATCAGTTGCAGTTTCGGGATGAGTCCCAGGGTCGAGGCCCACTGCATCATCAACTCAGTTCGAAGCAACAGGCAAGTCAGGTGGCGGCTGAGGGTTGTTGACTCACGCTGTTTGGCTTGGTGAATTCGGTTGATGGCAGTGCTTTTGTTGATTCGTTTTGGTCAAATGGGCAGCTTGGTTTTTATGGGATTTGTTGAGAAGGACGTGTATATGTGAGGGCTGTTTACTTGGCCATTAACGTGGCTGTGTATTAGTAGAGTGTCGTGAATGAGTGAGGGTTGCTTTGTCGAGAGTGAGGGCTGTGCGTGTAGGGCAGTTAACTTGGCTTTGTTTGTTGGCGTTGGTGGCTGATCCAGTGGGCGTGAAGGAGGGCTTGTGAGCTGTGTTGAAGGGTACGTGAGCTGTGTGGTTATTGATTTGTGATCGGTGAGAGGGCTTTGGTCTTTAGGGCAATGTTGGCGTAAGGAAGCTTGAGATGAGAGGTGTCTTTGTGATGTCTTTGTGCTATGAAGGTGCTAGGGGAAGGATGGTAGGATTTGGGTTGTTTTTATAGGCAAAAATGGGTGCATTTATTGGGTAGGCTACCATTAATGGGGATGCATTAATTGGGAGGCTTGCTTTGTTGAAACAAATGGGAAAGAAGGTGTCTTAGTCATGGGCGTGGGGCTTGGTGAGTTAAATGGTGTGGGGAAATGTCATTAATGGCTTGAAGACTTTGTTGAAAATGGAAGGTAGGGTAAATTTGATGTCAAATGTGTGGGGCATGCTTATTTGTTGCTGGATTGGCGTGAACATGTGCATTGTGGAATTTGTGTGTGAAGGAGAGAGAAAAGTTAGGTTTATTTAATTGGTTTTGTTTCTTGTGTGAAGTGTTGGGTGTGAGGTGCTAGTGAGTGGGGTTCAATTAATTTGTTCACGTGGGGGAGTTGCTTGGTTTATTTAATGAGCTTATTTTGTTTGTGATGTGTCTTATTTGTTTTGTTGAATTTGTGTAGTGACGTGGGGTATGTGGGTAGGTTTAATTAATTGATTTGTTGAATTTGTGTGGGTAGTGGTGTGTGTTAGGGTTTTGGTTTAAGGTTCGGACCGGGGATAAGTTTTAAAACATAGGCCTAACGAGCAAACCCGAAGCTAAGCGAGCGAAGTAAATCCAACAAGATATCAATTCTTGACTCTTCCCTTCCGACGTCCGTTTCCCGCAACTTCTGCGACTTAAAAAGTAGTGCCTCCGCACGAGGCTCATCATCGGGACTTACATGCAAAAATGCAGTGCCTACAGTCGCCCCCACTTTGATGGGACTTGTGCAGTGTGTGACAATGACAATCTTATCAAAGTCATGCAATGCATTTTTACTTACCTAGCTCGCCAGCTGCCACCTGACTTGCCTGCTGCTTCGAGCTGAGTTGATGATGCAGTGGACCTCGATCCTGGGACGCATCCCAATAACTGCAACCGACAACGGGGGCCTCGACCTTGGGACGCATCCTAATACCGCTATCATGTTGAGTATGCCGAAGTAATCACATAGAGTGATCAAGACATCTAGATTGGTTAGACCCATTGGTCCGATTCTCCGAGACGAAATCATCAAGTCGGCTTATTTAAGGACTAAGCTGCGAAAGAGCCCTGGCACACACACACTTGGAGTCTAGTTCATATCATTCACTCAGACGGTCGGATTTGAGTTGTATCAGATACTTTGAAGATTCTCTGGTTTCGACACGAAGCATCCGTTGAGGACAAAAATATGTTTAGCTATCAAGATTATCTCGTGAGAGGCAGTGCAGTATGTTGGGATGAACCATCACATCATATCAGTAGCAGTTTTGGGGATGCGTCCCAGGGTTGTAACCCACTTCATCAGTATCAGCAGTTTTGGGGATGCGTCCTAGGGTTGTAACCCATTTCATCAGTATCAGCAGTTTTGGGATGCGTCCCAGGGTCGAGGCCCCCGTTGTCGGTTGTAGTTATTGGGATGCGTCCCAGGATCGAGGTCCACTGCATCATCAACTCAGCTCGAAGCAGCAGGCAAGTCAGGTGGTAGCTGGCGAGCCAGGTAAGTAAAAATACATTGCATGACTTTGATAGGATTGTCATTGTCACACACTGCACAAGTCCCATCAAAGTGGGGGCGACTGTAGGCACTGCATTTTCGCATGTAAGTCCCGATGATGAGCCTCGTGCAGAGGCACTACCTTTTAAGTCGCGGAAGTTGAGGGAAACGGACGTCGGAAGGGAAGAGTCAAGAATTGACATCTTGTTGGATTTACTTCGCTTGCTTAGCTTCGGGTTTGCTTTGTTAGGCCTCTGTTTTAAAACTTATCCCCGGTCCGAACCTTAAACCAAAACCCTAACACACACCACTACCCACACAAATTCAACAAATCAATTAATTAAACCTACCCACATGCCCCACGTCACTACACAAATTCAACAAAACAAATAAGACACATCACAAACAAATAAACTCATTAAATAAACCAAAGCAACTCCCCCACGTGAACAAATTAATTAAACCCCACTCACTAGCACCTCACACTAGACCCGGCCTCGGTTCCGGTTGAACCGGAACCGAACCGGAAGGTTCCGGTTCCAACCGGTTTCGGTTCCGGTTCCAACCGGTTTCGGTTCCGGTTCCAACCGGTTTCGGTTCCGGTTCCGGAACCGAACCGGAATTGGACCGGTTCGGTTGGGGTTCCACCCCAACTCGAACCGGTGGAACCGTCCACCGTACGGTTCCACCGGTTCGGACGGTTCCAACCGGAACCGAACGGTTCCGGTTGGAACTGTCGGGTTCCAACAGGAACCTTACGGCCCCCAACGGCTAGTAGCCGTTGGGGGATGCAGGGAGCCGCCTCCCTGCCAAAAAAAAAAACAAATAATTAAAAAATATATATTTTTATTATATAAAATAAAAATTACTAATGTACCCCTAATAACGGTTATATTTAGGGGCATTTTTGTATCAAAAAAATTCTAAAATTTTATAAATAGGATTCATTTTTCATAATTTCATCACACCAAATGCTCAACTCTCTCATTTTCTATAATTCTCTTATTCCCAATCTTACTTCAATACAATTCTCTTATATTCTTATTCTCAATCTCAATTTATTTAGTTGTTAATTTGTTATCATTCGCATCGCAATTATTCAATTTTCTTATTTTCTTCCTAATTTCTCATTTTTTTTAATTAATAATTTCTTTTTTTTATTTAAGCTTTGATTCCTCTCATTTTTTTATTTTAATTAATTAAAAAAAAAAAACAGAACCGAACCGGTTCGGTTTTAGGTCCGGTTCCACACTCGTGGAACCGGAAACCGGCCGGTTCGGTTCGGTTCCAAACCGGAATCGAACCGCCGCCGGGTCTTCCTCACACCCAACACTTCACACAAGAAACAAAACCAATTAAATAAACCTAACTTTTCTCTCTCCTTCACACACAAATTCCACAATGCACATGTTCACGCCAATCCAACAACAAATAAGCATGCCCCACACATTTGACATCAAATTTACCCTACCCTCCATTTTCAACAAAGTCTTCAAGCCATTAATGACATTTCCCCACACTATTTAACTCACCAAGCCCCACGCCTATGACTAAGACACCTTCTTTCCCATTTTTTTCAACAAAGCAAGCCTCCCAATTAATGCCTCCCCATTAATGGTAGCCTACCCAATAAATGCACCCATTTTTGCCTATAAAAACAACCCAAATCCTACCATCCTTCCCCTAGCACCTTCATAGCACAAAGACATCACAAAGACACCTTTCCTCTCAAGCTTCCTTACGCCAACATGGCCCTAAAGACCAAAGCCCTCTCACCGATCACAAATCAATAACCACACAGCTCACGTACCCTTCAACACAGCTCACAAGCCCTCCTTCACGCCCACTGGATCAGCCACCAACGCCAACAAAACAAAGCCAAGTTAACTGCCCTACACGCACAACCCTCACTCTCGACAAAGCAACCCTCACTCATTCACGACACTCTACTAATACACAGCACGTTAATGGCCAAGTAAACAGCCCTCACTTATACACATCCTTCTCAACAAATCCCATAAAAACCAAGCTGCCATTTGACCAAAACGAATCAACAAAAGCACTGCCACCAACCGAATTCACCAAGCCAAACAGCGTGAGTCAACAACCCTCAAGCAGCCTTGATCCCACGTAAACAACAACAAAAATAATAAACCCTAAAACATAGCTTCTTTGACCTTCTCTCTCTCAAGCTGTGAAACAGCACCCAGCCCTTTAAATTGCCACACAACTCCTCAACAACCGAGCAAACACGTAGCCCATAAACAAAGCCACAACCGACGCATATAACCGACAAAATAAAGCCAAACCTGACCGAAAAAATAAAGCCAAACCGACCTTCAACAGCCTCCACATCTGCCCAAAAATTGCCTAGAAAACCCGCGAACTGCACCCACAAAATCTGCCTAAATACCGTGAAACAGCAAGCCTAATACCGCGACCAGAAACACCGTGAAACGGAGTGAAAACAGCGACCTGAACAGCGAAACAGCGAGGAAAAACGCCAAACCAGTGAACCGGAGGAGTTGCGGATCATCAACCCTTCCGACGGCCGTGTAACGTGCTTTCGAGAGACGACAAAAGAGGTTAGACCTGAGGGCACCCATTTTATTTATTATCCTTTATTTTTAGTTATTCCATCACTTTATCTCGCATGAATATTGTGAATTAGTGTATGATGTGATTCCGGGTGAATGAAATAGGTGTTCCCTCTTGTGGTATATTGGATGGAAACCCGGACATAAATTTCGTAGCCGAATCCGAATGGACGGTATTATGGTTTGCACTCGGGATACAATGCCCCGTACCACTTGAGAGATTCACATATTTCATTTCATCAAAACTTGTATTTAAGCATGATTAGGCCGTTAGGAGGTTATTTTTATTTTCAGTATGATTTAGTTTTAGTACGTTATTTTTTTTATGCATGATTAGTCATTTACCTTTCACAATAGGAATTTAATTTACATTATGTTTAGATCGTTATTTATTCAACATGTTTATTGTGTGATATTGTATGTTTGTCTTTATGAGAACTGTACGGGCCAAATTTGGCCCAAGGGTAACTTCGACCTTTCGCTTCGGGCCCACTACTGGATGCACCCCCTAACCAAACCCCAAAGGCGTAATACAGGCCCAGCCCAATGATTTTCAACACCTGTGACCAAAGGATCATCCAATGGCCAGTCCACTTAATGCTCGGTCTCATAAATGAGAACCAGTCGTTCCAGCCTACAACGGGCAAAGCACTAATGCTCCTCATGAAGTCGATCGTAATGGATCCCAACGGACAAGTAATCAAAGAGCAGTAAATGCATATGCACCCTTAAAGGCATGTATATAAACGAAGAGTATACAGGAGGAAGGGGGGATTCAACGTCTGGCTCTCCTACCCATAGCTTTGGGACATCCTCAGGTTCGCCACTCCTGCCACTTACCGCCCTCATGGCATTTAACGGAGTTCAAGGTAGTATCTAACCTTGACCTTCCATCTACAACTACCTTTGTTCATTTACTGACTTGGGCGTCGGAGTGCCCCCGCACCCACCACACCGGTGGGCAGTACTCCCGCTCATTCTACATTTGTGTTTGCAGGATCGCTAGTGCCTCATCCTCACGAATTCTCGATTGTGGACCTCGGGCGAAAACCAGCGTCTACAAGAATTTACTTTTAAATCATACAAACTTACATTTAGGCTGTATATGAACTTAGATGTAAATTACTTTGCAAATGTATGTTGTGTAGACTTGGTTAAATTATTGCACAAATCCGTCATTACAAGTGGCATAAGTAAGAGACCATTCTGAACCCAACGGTTTGAGGTCTTCCCTTGCGAGGGTGAGTCGGCCTTAATGAAGATATATCATGGACACGCCAGATCCGCCGCATCACCCACTCAACTTCAGTGTCCTCCATTAGACTGAATTGAAATTGAGCAAGAGCTAAAAGAGAACAACATGTCGTCTCACCATATGGACCAGCCCACAAACCTGTTCCATTATAATACATATCCTTAAGCCCACCCGACAACAATCTAGCTGAGGCAAGGGGGCGACCAAGCTAAAAAAAAAAAAGGGGGTTCTTAGCATGCTCAGAACGTGGAACCACGAAGTTTGCCGCGCAGAGAGTTACAATTAAGAGTCGACTAAGTATGGGTTTGTATATTCACTGCCGAGTCTGAAAAATTGTAGCCGAAGGCATTAATCTCCCAAGCACCCTCTTTGATTACACCTGAGACCTTTACACCCTAAGGTCGGTTGAAAGAAAATGATGGGAAGAAAAGTGCCGCAGATACCGTAACTTTGCCACGCGAAGCGAACAACTCGGGCTTTTCGCACCTTCCCGCTGGCAGTAGTCGAATCGCTCGTAGAGTAGCTTGTTGTTTGAACCCGCCTTCGATTTGAACGAGAGCCAGGAAACGGTGTCGGAAGGGAGAAGCGAGTTTGTTATTGGCGGGTATTGAGGGCTTTCTAAAGATCCATTGTGCCTTCAAAGAATCCAAGCAACACAGAGAGTGCGCACAAAGGTCGAATGAAGACCTAACTTCAGGTGGCAATATCACTCGACGGTTCACCGAAAGAAATAGCAAAATTCAACATCGATTCAGCTTGTTCATGTGGTGCTGGAAGACTTTGTGGTTGATCAGCTTCTGGATTTACTCCGCCTGTAGACTGGGCAAAATCGGTGTGTGGGGCCGTCGGGCTCACGAGCAGGAAGATCCAAGAATTCTTGGCATCTCAGATTACTATTTCTTGAGGTCGTGGTTCTATGATTGAGGTATTTTCCCAGTTTGGTCTTGCTCAACTTTCGGACCCTTAGATTTTGGTTTGGGTGGTTCCTGGACCAGTGTATTCCTGATCCATTCGAGATGGCTTCAATTTGGTTTTATATGGAGGCTCCTTCTAGTGACCCATACTTAGTATGGTTGAAAGAAACAAGACTGCCTTATGATGCTAAATGGGCGGTAGAATTTCCCTAGTAGCTTCAAAGTTCTAATGGAAGTTTGGGGATCCATCAATTTCCAGCCTGCTATGGGACTGCCTGATCAGCTTGAATGGAAGGGTAGTGGCACACTATAGTTAGTGCTTGGGGCTTTTTGCGACGTAAAGGGAGTCCAAACTCTCCTCACCGTTTATTGTGGTATTCGGGCCACATTCCTAGATACTCATTTATCCTGTGGCTAGCCTCATTGGGAAGGTTAACAACAATGGACAGACCGGTGGTCTCAGCAAGGACTTCCATTCGCTGGCCTTCGCTGGACCGGCAAAACCTTATTCAATGGGTAGTAGTAGTAAACTTAAAGAGGAAAAATGATTTGAGGAATGTTCAGCCAGACTAACTCTAGCAGCAGCGTCTGTATTACATTCGGTTTGAAAAAATAAGAGGGTTTTTGATAAAAGCTCAGAGTAGTGGAGGAAATTTATTCCACTGTTAGGTGTAGATTGAATTTTCTTCAATCTCATCAAGTCTTCCCTGTTTCAATTAGGCAAACCGAGGGCTTATGCTGTTTTTGGCAAAGAATTACGGTTTTACTAGCTTCAGAATGAAGCTGGGTTGTCTCTGACGGCATTTGGTGTCTTCACTGCACCAATCGATATAGGTCTGTTTTTTTTTTGTGGACGCTCCTCTTGCAAAAACTCGATATGGGCTTGTTTTTTGTGTTTTGCCTAAGACGCTACTCTTGCAAAATATTGGGACAATGGTCTTCTGATGTCAGACTTGTGGCTCTACATGTGCTTTCTCGGTTTTGTGTGTCTTATGAGCTTATGGCCTTTTGAATTTATGATTCTTTGAGAGGGCTTCCATGGGCCTTGGCACTAATCTTGGACCCGGCTCAAAGGAGGAGAAATGCTTAGTGGGCTACTATCTGATTCATTTAAACGAAATGGTTGGGGGTTGCTCATGGGCTGGGCTTGGAGTTGGGAGTCCGGTTTCTTTGTACGGATTTCCATTTCGCTTGGTGGTTTTCATTGTATTGACAGCTTGTCTGTTGTTCGTTCATGCGTCATTTGGGGTATGATTGAGCCAATGGTTTTAATTTGGGGCTTACTTCTTTATTCTAAGCTCTGGGCTTGTTCTGGGTATTGGTGTTCGGTTAATCCAACCATCTTCTTCATTTAAGGATGCCATATCAAAATTCTCTTTCATGGCCACTTCCTCATATACAGGCTTTCTTCAATTACAAAGCTTCCATCATTCGGACCCCTTGACGAATGATAGCAGCATTTGCAGCAGCAACAATCCGGGAGATAAAAGAATAAAAACTTTTCCTCAACTATTAATAGAGTCGTCTGTCTCAGCCGACATGCACTTTATATGTCAGGTACTAATATTTTCCCTACTGGCATACCAAATATGCGGCTCGCAAGCATTGTCATACAATCCAGTTCATGGACCTCCCTCCGGTCCACACGACATGTAGCCTCATCAAGTCCAGTCGACCGGGGACAACCCCCATAGACTCATGTCGAGTCAAAGTTGTAGACATGGATTACACATGTCGTATGACTTATATCTTCCTGGACTCATCAAGTCCAGTCGACCGGGGACAACCCCCATAGACTCATGTCGAGTCAAAGTTGTAGACATGGATTACACATGTCGTATGACTTATATCTTCCTGGACTCATCAAGTCCAGTCGACCGGGGACAACCCCCTGACTCATGTCGAGTCAAAGTTGTAGACATGGATTACACATGTCGTATGACTTATATCTTCCTGGACTCATCAAGTCCAGTCGACCGGGGACAACCCCCATAGACTCATGTCGAGTCAAAGTTGTAGACATGGATTACACATGTCGTATGACTTATATCTTCCTGGACTCATCAAGTCCAGTCGACCTGGGACAACCCCCATAGACTCATGTCGAGTCAAAGTTGTAGACATGGATTACACATGTCGTATGACTTATATCTTCCTGGACTCATCAAGTCCAGTCGACCGGGGACAACCCCCATAGACTCATGTCGAGTCAAAGTTGTAGACATGGATTACACATGTCGTATGACTTATATCTTCCTGGACTCATCAAGTCCAGTCGACCGGGGACAACCCCCATAGACTCATGTCGAGTCAAAGTTGTAGACATGGATTACACATGTCGTATGACTTATATCTTCCTGGACTCATCAAGTCCAGTCGACCTGGGACAACCCCCGTAGACTCATGTCGAGTCAAAGTTGTAGACATGGATTACACATGTCGTATGACTTATATCTTCTGGACTCATCAAGTCCAGTCGACTGGGACAACCCCCGTAGACTCATGTCGAGTCAAAGTTGTAGACATGGATTACACATGTCGTATGACTTATATCTTCCTGGACTCATCAAGTCCAGTCGACGGGGACAACCCCCATTGACTCATGTCGAGTCAAAGTTGTAGACATAGATTACACATGTCGTATGACTTATATCTTCCTGGACTCATCAAGTCCAGTCGACCGGGGACAACCCTCATAGACTCATGTCGAGTCAAGCTGTAGACATGGATTACACATGTCATATGACTTATATCTTCATGGACTCATCAAGTCCAGACGACCGGGGACATCCCCCTTAGACTCATGTCAAGTCAAGTTATAGACGTATATTACGCATATCGTATGGCATATATCCTGACCTTCATCTGGTTCAGTCGACTGGGCATTTCCCCAATGACTCTTGTAGAGTCAAGTTCATGATATTGACCTTCATCTAGCTTATTCGGCTGGACACATCCACGATGGATCTTGTAGAATCAAGTTCATTACTTGACATTCGTTTTGGTTCAGTCAATAAGCAGCACCGAAGCTCATGTACACCTTCATCATATGGTCTCGACACGCGCGTCATATACTCTCCAAGCCAAGGACCCATTGACTTAGAGAGTAGGGGACAAACTGTACGGGCCAAATTTGGCCCAAGGGTAACTTCGACCTTTCGCTTCGGGCCCCCTACTGGATGCACCCCCTAACCAAACCCCAAAGGCGTAATACAGGCCCAGGCCCAATGATTTTCAACACCTGTGACCAAAGGATCATCCAATGGCCAGTCCACTTAATGCTCGGTCTCATAAATGAGAACCAGTCGTTCCAGCCTACAAACGGGCAGAAGCACTAAATGCTCCTCATGAAGTCGATCGTAATGGATTCCCAACGGACAAGTAATCAAAGAGCAGTAAATGCATATGCACCCTTAAAGGCATGTATATAAACGAAGAGTATACAGGAGGAAGGGGGGATTCAACGTCTGGCTCTCCTACCCATAGCTTTGGGACATCCTCAGGTTCGCCACTCCTGCCACTTACCGCCCCACGGCATTTAACGGAGTTCAAGGTAGTATCTAACCTTGACCTTCCATCTACAACTACCTTTGTTCATTTACTGACTTGGGCGTCGGAGTGCCCCCGGCACCCACCACACCGGTGGGCAGTACTCCCGCTCATTCTACATTTGTTTTGCAGGATCGCTAGTGCCTCATCCTCACGAATTCTCGATTGTGGACCTCGGGCGAAAACCAGCGTCTACAAGAATTTACTTTTAAATCATACAAACTTACATTTAGGCTGTATATGAACTTAGATGTAAATTACTTTTGCAAATGTATGTTGTGTAGACTTGGTTAAATTATTGCACAAATCCGTTCATTACAAGTGGCATAAGTAAGAGACCATTCTGAACCCAACGGTTTGAGGTCTTCCCTTGCGAGGGGTGAGTGCAGCCTTAAATCATTTCCAGTTCACACTGGGTGGCGACTCTTTTATTCTCCGGTTTAGTCCCCCGCGAGCTACTCCGTACTCCCGACCAGGCCGCGAGCCTGGAACAGCGTCGCCGAGAGTGCAACATACATGAAAACAAATCAATTAATTAAACCTACCAAGCCACCCCACGTAACCCACCAACAAACACAAGACAAACCCATTAAATAAACTCAAACCCCACGTGAACAAAAGTCAAGCTCACAAACTCATTAAATAAACCATGACACCTCACGCCCAACAAATTCCACATGCTTCACATCTCCTTTCAACAAATAACAAGTCACAAGCAACAAATAACAAATCACAAGAAGCCAAAGCCACCTCATATCACTTTCAACAAATACAAGACAGCTCACGTAATAACAAGAATAAATGCCTCACCTCCCTTTTCAAAAAGCCAAACCCTAACACTCTCTCCATTAATATTGCCCCCTAATAAATTATCTGACCCCCACACAAATAACAATAAATGATCCACCCAACCTCAACCCTCAACCATTATAAATAAGAACAAAGAACCTTTGCTCCCTTGGCTAAGATACATGTGGCTCTCCCTCTCTCATACCTCATCTTCACAAAACAAAATAATGAAACCAGGTTCCCTCATGCACACGTAAAGAACCCTCACCTTCTCTCTCAAAACAAAAAAAAACAAATAAACCTACCTGCGCACCCTATTCCCTCTTTCACCTCTCTCTGACAAACTACCATCAACCGAATAAAACAACCAAAGCAGCAGCTGGCCTTCATCGAATCCCTCTCGGCACCCAGACCTCAAACTCTCACGACCATTGCTCTCTCTCGGCAATAAACCACAGAGCATCCATTTTCTCTCTCTGGCCTTCATCATCTTCTCTCCTCACTAACACAAGAAAATAAACCCTAAATAAGAACCATCTTCACCCTTGCACTCTGATTGACAACCTCACCAAATAATAGCCCCTTCATAACGCCATTACCCATGCACGCCTATATCACGTAATAACCCCTTCAACGCCAACATCCCCTAGCACCCAACGTAGCAGCCCTTGACTCCCCACTAATTCACGCCAACAGCCCACCAACACGTCCCCACTATTTCACGCCAACAACCCCTAGCACCCAACGAATCAGCCCCAATTCACGCAGACCACAACAACACCACCATGTCTTTCACGTTGAAGCCTTCATGCACAACAGCCTCATCACGCTAAACTGATTGCCACTCACGCAAGACCTCATGCCTCTGGCTTCACCCAACAGCCCCTTCACATCACACACCCCTTAAACTCAGCCAACCAACGCCACTAACACACAGGTCACTCACGGCCCCTTACTAATGTGCACGTTCTCATCCCTCTCTTCACAAAGCACCGAATCTGTCCTCAACTAATCCAAATAACCCCTCAAACTGCACCCATATAAAGCCACGTTAAACCCTCACAAACCGACAAATAACAAACCCTAACACAAACAAATCAGCCTCTGACCGAACGCAAAAACCAGTGAACAAATTAGCCTCTAAATAGTCCCCAAAACTGCACCATAAGCCGCACCTTCACTGCCACCGAAACAGCGAGCAAAACAGCGACCAAAGTAGCCGAAACCAAGACAGAAAACTACCTAAAAATCGTCCTGAGACGGGCCCAAAAATAGACTGAAAACTGCAATGAAAACAGAGAAAACAGCGAGCGGAAACCGCGAGTGAATCAGAGAAAACAGCGGGCGGAAATCGCGAGTGAAAATAGACGAAACAGCGAAAGGAAGCTTGAGAGGAGAGGTGTCTTTGTGATGTCTTTGTGCTATGAAGGTGCTAGGGGAAGGATGGTAGGATTTTGGTTGTTTTTATAGGCAAAAATGGGTGCATTTATTGGGTACATAAGAGGTAGTGCCTCCGTACGAGGCTCATCATCGGGACTTATACGCAAAAATGCAGTGTGCCTACAATTACACTCCTCACAAGGTCCCACCTTAACCCCGTTTGGGTTCGGAATGGGCCCTTATTTATGCCAGTATAATATCCATACTCAAAGGAGAATCCACATGTCTTATAATGCATAAATCACACACAAACAATTTATATCGCATACAACCACACAAACAGTAACTAATATCATAATCAAAGGAAATATATATGTTTCAGGGCAGTCAGAAGATAAAGTATAATAGATTCAGAAGCATGTTTCACGGGCCTGGACTCGCGGAGTCCTGGCCGGATTTAATAATATGGCTGGCCGAATTATATCTGAAGAAATTGAGGAAACCCTCTTTTTTATTTTCTTATTTTAAACTATACAAGAGTTGGTCATATATAGCCTTCAATCTTTTCTATAAAAGGAAGATAAATCTACCCATAATTACATACAATCAATTACCATATCTCTAGCAATCTTAAAGATATTTTCCTATTCTTAACACTCCCCCTCAAGCTGGAGCATATAGATCATATGCACCAAGCTTGTTACAAATAAAATCAATACGAGGACCGCGAAGAGACTTAGTAAGGATGTCCGCTAATTGTCCTTCAGAGTTGCGAAGCTAGTGACCATGCATCCAGATAAAATTTTCTCCCTGATATAAAGTGACAATCGACTTCTATGTGCTTGGTCCTTTCATGAAACACAGGGTTAGATGCTATATGTAGTGCTGCCTGGTTGTCACAAATTAGCTTCATTTGTGTCCCACCTCCAAACTTTAATTCCTGTGTAACAACTGTTTTAACCATACTAGCTCACATGTTGCCAAGGCCATAGCTCGATATTCTGCTTCTGCACTAGAGCTGGCAACAATTGCTTGTTTCTTACTTTTCCAGGATACTAGGTTGCCTCCAATTAAAACACAATATCCTGTAGTAGAACGCCTGTCGGACGGAGAGCCTGCATAATCTGCATCAGAATATCCAACTATCTCAGTATTGCCTTTATCTTCATACAATAATCCTTGTCCCGGCGCTTTCTTGGTATACTTAAGAATACGTATGACAGCATCTCAATGACTCTCACATGGAGTTTGCAGGAATTGACTAAGCACACTGACTGCAAATGAGATATCTGGGCGAGTAATTGTAAGATAGTTCAACTTTCCAATTAACCGCCTATATCGTCCAGGATCTTTTAGCGGCTCTCCAACTAGTTTCCTGTACTCCTCAGGGTTTTCCAATGGCTCCCCCTCTTTTGGCAGAAGTTTAACATTTGGATCCATGGGTGTGTCAACAGGTTTACAATCTAACATGCATGTTTCTTGAAGAATGTCTATAGCATATTTTTTCTGAGAGATGACTAACCAGTATGAGATTGAGCTACCTCTATGCCAAGGAAGTACTTTAGTAGTCCCAAATCCTAAGTCTGAAAATGATTAAATAAATGTGTTTTCAGCTGTCGAATTCCTTTTTGGTCACTATGACTATATCATCCACATATACAACCAAGTAAATGCATTGGCCATTGGAATGGCGATAGAAAACCGAGTGGTCTGCCTCGCTACGAGTCATACCAAATTTCTGAATGACAGTACTGAATCTCCCAAACTAAGCACGAGGAGACTGTTTGAGACCATACAGAGAGCGACGAAGCCGACAAACCAGACCATACTCTCCCTGAGCAACAAAACCAGTGGTTGCTCCATATAGACTTCCTCTTGGAGGTCTCCATGAAGGAAGGCATTCTTGATGTCCAGCTGATAGAGTGGCCAGTGACGCATAGCAGCCATGGAGAGAAACAAGCGGACGGAAGCAATTTTGGCTACAGGAGAAAAAGTGTCACCATAGTCCAAACCAAATATCTGGGTATAACCTTTAGCAACAAGATGAGTCTTGAGTCGATCAATTTGCCCATCAGGACCAACTTTCACCGCATAAACCCATCGACAACCAATTGTAGATTTCCCAGGGGGTAACGGAACCAAATCCCAAGTGCCACTTGAGTGTAAAGCAGCCATTTCATCTATCATTGCTTGTTTCCATCCTGGATCAGACAAAGCCTCATGGACATTTCTAGGAAGAGGAACAGAAGACAAGGTGGAGATAAAAGAAAAATATGGAGCAGATAAACGATGATAACTGAGAAATGTATAAATAGGATGTGGATTACGAGTGGAACGAATACTTTTACTGGTGGCAATTGGGCCAGGAAGGTCCAATGTACGGGCAGGAGCTGGAGCAGGTTGTGAGTCAGTGGCTGCAGTGTCAATGCCGGCGGAAGATAGAGAACGAGGACGACGGTGATATACCTGAAGAGGACGTGATGGTGACATAGTCTCAAGTGTAGGATGAAAGAATGGAACGGGTAGTACCGCAGAAGGGGCGGGAAGAGTCGGGGTATGAGGAGAGAAGTAAGGTGATGACTCGAAGAATGTGACGTCGGCAGAGATAAAGTAGCGGTTATTATCTGGAGAATAACATCGGTACCCTTTTTGAAGTCGGGAATATCCTAAGAAGATGCATTTAGTAGATTTAGCAGAAAGTCTATCTTGTCCCGGGGTTAGATTATGGACAAAACACACACAATCAAATATGCGAAGAGGGACCGAATAGAGAGGTTGGTTGAGAAATAAGATAGAGTGGGGGATTTGCTCTTGTAAAACAGAAGAAGACATGCGATTAATGAGATAGCAAGCAGTAAGAACTGCATCCCCCCAGAAACGAAATGGTATATGGTTATGGATTAATAAGGTACGAGCCGTCTCAACGAGATGTCGGTTTTTACGTTCAGCTATACCATTTTGTTGGGGTGTATAGACACAAGATGACTCATGTAGAATACCTTGAGATGAGATAAAGGTGGTAAAAGGAGCAGAAAAATACTCCCGAGCATTATCACTACGAAAGACACGAATGGGAACATCAAATTGAGTTTTGATTTCAGCACAAAATTTTTGAAAAATAGGAAATAACTCAGAACGATCTTTCATTAAAAATAGCCAAGTATTTCGAGAGTAATCATCAATAAATGTCACAAAATACCGAAATCCCAGAACAGAATTGACACGACACGGACCCCAAACATCGGAATGAATTAACTCAAAATGGGACGCAGCCCGATTATTGACTCGATTGGGAAATCGTACACGAGTATGTTTCCCAAGTTGACACGACTTACATGGAAGTGAAGATAATGAAGAAAGTTGCGGAACTAGCTTCTGAAGCTTAGAGAGACTGGGGTGACCCAAACGGTTGTGGAGAACATCAGCAGAATCGGTGGAGGTGCAAGCGACCGCAGGCAATGACTGCGTGAGATGATAAAGGCCTTGTGACTCACGTCCTGTACCAATCATCTGTCCCGTACCCTGGTCCTGTATAATAACATAATGATTAAGAAAGGTGACAGAACAATTCAGATCATGAGTGAGTTTACTAACAGAAATAAGATTGAAAGGACATAAAGCACAGATTTCAGAGGTAAGGAAGGAACATGAGAGGCTTGTCTAATTCCTTTAGCGATGGTTTTAGAACCATTAGCAAGAGTAACCATAGGAAGAGAATGAGAACTAGTTAAAGAATACAAAAGTTTTGGATTACCAGAAATGTGATCAGAGGCGCCAGAGTCCAAGACCCATGGGCCCAATGGTGAGGACTGAGTGATGCAGGCAACAAAATTACCAGTATGAGCAACGGAAGCAGATGACGAGGACTGAGAGGCCTGATACTAGAGGAAAGCTGCATATTCGGCTTTAGACAGAGCAACATTCTGAGAGGGCTGGTCGAAGTAGTCCGAGGACGGGTAAAGATCAACTTGAGCAACCTTAGCCTTAGGAGGATGATTACTGCTCGGTCGGCCATGGCAGGGAACAGTGGCGCGGACAGTGAACAGTGACGATGAACAGTGCGCGCGAACAGTGCTCGTGAACAGTACTCGTGAACAGTGCTCGTGAAATGTGATGCCGGAATAGTGATGCCGGAAAAAGTAAAAGGAAACCCTAGGATCAACCTACTGATACCATGAAGAAATTGAGGAAACCCTCTTTTTTATTTTCTTATTTTAAACTATACAAGAGTTGGCCATATATAGCCTTCAATCTTTTCTATAAAAGGAAGATAAATCTACTCATAATTACATACAATCAATTACCATATCTCTAGCAATCTTAAAGATATTTTCCTATTCTTAACAATATCATATGTCTGGCCGGACTTGCAGGAAGTCCGGTCGAAGTTCGCTACAAAACCAGAAATTAAGACTCATGCATACGAATAATCACATATTCGACATCCGAATGGCAAGACAATAACCAAAGCAGATAACAGGAATTAGTAATGATAACAATAAATTGCATGACAATCACATATTAAGCATAATAATAATAATGAAAACTAGGCACATTAGTTCATGGTGGTACGTGGAGTTGTGTCCCGAGTGCAAACCATACTACCGTCCATTCGGATTCGGCTATGGAATCTACGTCTGGGTTTCCATCCTATATACCACCAGGAATTCGAGGCCAGCTTTCTATAGGACGAATGTATGTCCGGCCAGATATGGGGTATGTCCAGTCGGATATGCGGCATCACCAAAACAGTGAATTTAAGATGCAAAGTTTAAGTTTTAGAGGCCCTCAGGTTATACCTTAACCATTACTCAGCTCTAAGAACACTGTTGAAAGTTTGGCCTGTTGCTTTGGTCTCTTGTTAGAAAGAATTCACGAGGTTGTTGTGTGTATGTGGTTTGGTGTTTGGTGCGGTTTGCTTTGCTTCACACTATCGTCCTCTGTTTGTTGTGTGTATGCCTTTTTTATGAACTCAAAAAGAGTATCCCAAAAAAAATATCTTCCAAAAGTGAAGAATGTATGTTCTTTTATAGTGTTTGAGTTATGACTATTAGGGAAAATACCCCCTTTATAAGGAAAACCATTATCAGGGAAAGAATTTATTTAGGAAACTGGTTAAGAATGGAGGTTTGTGTTTATAGAAACCAGTTAAAAGGGAAACCAGAAAGAATATCAAGTCGGTCTGCTATTCTGGATACGCGATAGATATCCGGCCAGACTTTAAGGACATCCAGTCGGAATTGAATGTTCATGTCAAGCCAGACATAGGTAATGTTCGGTCAGGACTCTGGCTTTGGGTTTTTTGGGTTTTTTAGGTTTTCTTCCTTTTCAACATTAGACCTTACAACATCCCTAAACTCTTGAGATGTATCCTCATAAGAGACTCATCATCGGACTGTAAAAATGCAATGTCTACGGGTTGTTTTATGTAAAATTAATCATCTTTGTTGGCTAAATTTTCATTTGTCTTATCGTGTGTTCAATTAGTATTCCTTAGTTGGTCATAGTTGAACCCGAGTTAATCTTATTTTATTTTGAGGTTTACATTTACAATGTTCCAAATTAGCATATTTTGAATGTTGTCTATTCACGATATCGTTTCTGTTTTATTTGTTAGAGTTTTCTGGAGCATGCCCTTGCCCAAAGGGGTGTGACTTGGTGGCAAAGAGTTTAGGACTTGACTGTCAGGTCTTGGGTTCAAGTCCTGAGATGCATTTCTTTGTAAGAGCCTGAGGCAGCCGTGGGTTTTATCTGCTCCGCTTAAGCCTGAAATTTCCTATGAGCACATAAACAATAACAACTATACCGGGGGGGTGAATTGGGTATGTGACAAAATAATGCGGAATTAAAAAATCTTTTCAATATTAAGCTACTTAGTAGTTTTATCAATTAAGCTTAGTAATCAATTTTCTCATTAATACACTTAATAATTAATTTTATCAATGACAAGTTTTGCTAAATAATATGGAAATACAATATGAAACTTGCAATAAATTAAAGAGATAGGGTTGGAGAAATTGACACCAGATATATAATGGTTCGGCCAACTTTTTGCCTACTACTCCAAGCTGCGCTTGAAGCTTCCATTATGTTTTCAACAAACTTACAACCGAGAGATCTTTGATTCAAGGTTCCTCTCAAACCTTTACACTATAGGTCTTTGATACAAGGCTCCTCTTAACCTTCAATTGAGTTTTCTTCCAAGGCTCCCTAACCTTTACAACCAAGAGATTTTCTTCCAAGGATTCTCTCAAACCTTTCTCACAAATCCACCCTTGAGAGTATACACCACTCACATAAGGGATTTCCACACACACAAGAGTTTGATATGAAAAGTGTTTACAACTCTTATTTGGGTGCTCACAAAAGGTAAAGAAGATTAAATGTGAGTGTTTACCCAAATATATCCAAGCTCACTAAAAATGATAATGAAGACGTATGTAATGAGCTTTTGAATTGTAGAGAGTGAACGAATATGAAGATTTGTTTTTTTTGCTTTTTAATAAGATATTAGAAAGTTAAGAACTTGTAAGAAAATGTTCAAGAGTGAAAAAGCTTAGAAAAAATGAGTTAGGGTCTCGATATATAGTGAAAATGTGAGCAGGCCTTTTTTGTCCTGAGACCGATATGCCAGTGGTCAGGTACTGGTATGTCGGTCTGCAAATTCAAACGGCTCTAAAAAAGTTACCTCTGAGCATTAAAAGCGCCAGACCTACTGGATTACTGATCGGTATGGTTCATGCTTATTCCAGAGAGTATAAAAGGATTCAGCTTAACCGGTATGGACACCGGTATGAGAGTAATTACCAGCGGTATGCCAGTCTCTCTGGATCCGACGTTTGCAAGGTGTTTACCTTGCCGTTCGAACGAAATCGTCCAGAGACTTCACGTTCGAGTATTGTTCGACATGACGTTCGAACGCAAGTGTCCAGAGACTTTTAGTCTTGTTCTGCCAATCATCGGTATGCTGGTTCCTCGTCACTGGTATGCCGGTATCGGTATGCCGGTATCAGTACATAAATCACAGAAAATACAGTTTAAAACGTTTACGTACTTGACCCTAACACCCTATATGAGTATGCATGAGTCTTATGAGTTTAGAAACATTTGAATATCAACTCACTTACATTGAGAGCCCTAAGCTATAAGTCTGTGTCATGCGATTTCTTCATTTAGCTCTATCTTCACATCCGTTGTGCTTCGACATCTTTTTGTATAGCTTTGCGAATGCACGTCGAAGTTGCGAGTGTTGCATCATCAAAATCTTTAATATGTCGCTTACAAAGCTCGAGTCGGGTGGTTTGGCGGTGGGGTTTCCGACGTTTCAAAAAAAAAGAGTTTTCTGGTGCATGCTGATAGCTAAGTTTTGAGAGAGATTTTGCAATTACACTATATAGCTGGCATAATGTTAATTAGGGAAATTTTATTCTTCTGTGATAATTGGCACCTAATGATCCTTATACTGTTATTTACCAGCTGGTTGTTTTGAATCAGAACTCCTCAAAGATAGGAAGCAACAATGGTAGAAATCCTTTGATATTGCTTGTTTCTTGGGTAGCTTGAAGTCAGAAAAGGCTAATCTCTTTCCTTATTCATTATTGGGCTTGCTTTTGATGCACGTATATATCATGTATGGCAAGAAAATAACCCAAGGTTGCATCAGTAAACTTTGAATCACGCGGATTATATCTTCCAATCAACTGCTGCAGTTATGAAGTATATGGTCATGAGCTAGTTGGAGTAATGAATTCAGATGCCCTTTTAATGCTGCCTAGGTATCTTTATGGTTAAGTTTTTGTCTGTTCATGGATTGAATTTTCTTAAAGTTTGCAATTTTAAACTTGTAATGATCTTTTAGCTTTTGTAACTGGTTAGGCCTCTGCTTTACCTTTTTTTCTTTTTGAATAAATAAATTTATGTATCTCAAACCATAAAAGAAAAAGAACATCCCTTTAAGATTCAGGTGCCCTAGAACATATGAATTAACAGATTTATAAATTAATAGTGGAATGTAAGAATTCATCATATGGCATTAAAAATTAATAAATAACTTGGAAATCAATTACCAATCTGTTTCCAATCCCTCCACAGTCCATGACTGAATCTTTCTAGAGCTTTGCAACTTGGATGTCCGCATCTGCCTCCCTCTTTTCCCTAATTTATTTTATGAGAGTGGATGCTATTTTAATTTAATTTAATGAAGATCTTGTCTGCTCATGTGCCTGTCATAGCTTTCTATTCCACTTTCTTCTTCTATTGTTTTCTTAAACTGAATACTTGACGATTATAATTGTGAGAATTTGTGAAGAAAATTGTGTATTAAAATTTGCTTAATATAAAACTTACAATGAGAGGCCTTTATATAGGCATTATACAACTACCATATTAAATACAGAACAACACAACTACCAACTACACAATTAATGCTTGGTTGAATATAATCTAACAATAAATACTAATTAGTTTCTCAACTAATTCCAACACTCCCCCTCAAGTTGGAGCATACATGTTGTATGCACCAAGCTTGTTACAGATGAAATCAGCACAAGAACCATAGAGAGACAAGGGTGTTTAAAGCGCTGCTGGAGAATGCACAGCAGGAACATATATGGTGACTTGGCTGTTTAACGTCGTTGGAGAATGCACAACGAGAACAGATGTGGAGGTTTGGATGGTTTAACATCGCTGGAAAATGCACAGCTGAAAAGTTTAAACTATTCCAGAACAACTCAAAACATCTAAAGAAAACTTGCCAAATCACCCCAAAACAAAACCCCGAAAAAAGTCAGATGTGGAACTTGGTGCAAATAAGGGATAAGAATTAGCATTTCATCGTCACTGATATTGTCAAGATTGCCAAAGAAGATGCGGCGCGTGAGGCTCACACATATATAGCGGTGTGTGTTCCCCATGCGCCGACTTGAACGACGACTCTAAAAGAGAGATACTAGAACCCAGAGAAAGATTGGCTCTGATACCATGTGAGAATTTGTGAAGAAAATTGTGTATTAAAATTTGCTTAATATAAAACTTACAATGAGAGGCCTTTATATAGGCATTATACAACTACCATATTAAATACACAACAACACAACTACCAACTACACAATTAATGCTTGGTTGAATATAATCTAACAATAAATACTAATTAGTTTCTCAACTAATTCCAACAATAATTATCTAGTTTGATGACTTTTTACTGTGCTTATAACCTAGAACTGCATTGGTATTTGGCAATTACTTATCCTTATATTGATTTCGAGGTTACCAATAAAACATTCTCTGGGCTTGGTCGGTTGTGACAACTGAAAAGGATTCTTTCCTAATTTTAGTATAGAACTTATCTGAATTCTCTTTACATTGTAATTAGAATTGCCTATTTCATTTCATTTCTGGCTGAAAAAAGGGTAAACATAACAACTCGGAATCTGGAAACATGTTCTGCAACTTTATCTCTTTGTTTGGCAACTATGGGCAACTAAAACACCAGTTGGCGGACCCGTCGTCTCTAACTGGCACCTGCTATGCAACCAATATGAAATATGGATCACTCCCAGAGTTGCCTTAACCTTAAAACTTGCTCTTATGTTATACTTAATTCTGTTGCTCTGCACCTGCTTCCGTAGTTCAACAGCATGATCCTGTGGCATGAAGACCAAGCTTGATATCATGTGAACCGATTCTAACCTCTGCTCCCTGGGTTGCTGACTGAAAGGCTGAACAATCTGAGCTGAAATGAGCCTGTTGAAGAAGTAAAGCTCTATTTCCAGAAACTCAAATCTCACACCAATTTTCCGATTTGGGTTGGAAAAATTTGCCAAGAAGGTGAAGTCGCCGTTGAAATACTCAGGTGAATCGAAGTAGATGGTGTTAAGGTTTGCATTTGGAGTGTCAAAAACAGGAGTTCTTGGTCTAATCACCAAGAAGATTATCAAGGTTGCAATTCCAAAGAATATAAGAATTAGGCTGAATATCAGACAGAGAGTAGCACAGCACCATATGAGGATGTTAGTCCGGCGAGGCCGAGAGTGCTGGAGTACTGGTGGCTTTCTTGGTCTTCTGATGTCAAAAGTTTCTGTATCTGCTGCTGGACTTTGTTGGTTTATAGATGGTTTTGATATGACAATTTGTTTAAGAGAAAGTGGGGAGGTTTGCTTCCTTGGTGGCGGGGTTAGCGTCGGCGGTGTTGATGGTGAAAGGGGAGGGGGAGGTGGAGGTGGAAGTGGAGGTGGGAGAGAGTCAGAGAGCATTTTCAGCCAAGTGCTTTGGAGCAAAAAAGGAAAATAACTTCTGTGGTAAGTAATGAGAAAGAAGATAGGAATTAAGGTGATGGTGTCTTTAAATATATTAATCCCAGTAGTGGATCAAAGGAAGTGTTGAGGAAAAGATGCTTTTGATTGAGAGGTAGTGGGACCAGTGTGTTGTTTTTGAAAATAGCAAAAGGAAGTGTAGGTGGATCTAAAGATAGAAAAATTGCACATGTTTTGAGTTTGAATTAGCTTTTTCGGCTTTTGAAATTGCTGTAAGTTGCTCAAAAAATGGTCCTGGGGAGGTTCACTCATTATAATTCATATGTTAACCTGATTAAGGAAGCATAATTCTTGTACCAGTTGAAAAGAAAAATCATATTTAGTGCATAAAATTTCCGTTATAAGTAAGAGAAGACATCAAGTCTCATTGTAATAAAAGTAATTATCGTTTGGAGACTTATTTAATTTGTCAAGGTTTTGAATATCTTTATTGTTGAAGAACAAGTAATTTTCACATACCTCACTTGAAGTTTAAGAAATTAACGTAATTTATAAGATATGTGTTAGAATAACAAGTATATCATATTCCATAGTCACTCTTAATCAATTTATTAGTATTTAATTAATTGTACATGTTGACGGCTGATTTTGGTCTCGGGGTAATATGGGAATATCAACTCCGAGGTAATCCTCCTTCAACGGTGAATTTGTTTGGTTATGGGGGACCAAAAGCAAATTTAGCGGGAGACGGGAAAACACACCAATCGACAAAGAGATTTAACGTGGTTCGGTGGATTTTGGGACCCGACCTACGTCCACGGACAAGAACAGGGTGGTACTTTTTATTACTCAAATACACTCCTCGGGTCTCTTCTTTGCTTTTACAAATCGGAACTTGATGATTCTAATCCCTCACTCTTGTGATGATTTTCAGATGCTTTCAACTTTTTTTTCTACACTCACTCTACCCTCCTATTTATAATGGTGAAGAAATCAGATTCCTATTTGTACAAGAATTCCCAATTGGAGATGGTCTCATTTTCCCATAAAGAATCCTAGTCAAAACTATTCCCTTTTCCCATAAGGATTCCTAATTAAAACTACATTTACTTCCTTTATCCTATTAGGATATTAAGTTATTACTTTACCCCATTCAAGTAGGACAACTTATCCCTTTTCCGCAAGAATATGATGCTTTATCTTCCTGAGCACGCCTCGTCATGTGCTCGGTCTTCATGAGGTCGGTCATGATAGCCATTTGAACTGAGAATGATGCTGTCGATCTGATAATGCTCGGTTATCTGATCTCAAGTGCTCGGCCGTTTAGTATAAAGTGCTCGGCCTCTTACCGTCAAGTTGTCGGGTCGGCTTTAACGGTCTCGATCAATGGAGTTACCCCTTTTACCCCTGTCGTGTTGTTTAAATAACATAGTGCCCGAAAAACACCATCAACATCTGTCCCCTAGTTCTCGGTAACAACGAGTTTGTGAGTTGATGCCGGGAACTATAAAAAAAGATGGTGTGATGATCGCCTTGCTGGTGGTCGCTCCAGAAATCACCGAGAAATTGTCTTTGCCATCAACTAAGTCTTCTGTTTCTATCTTCATATCCTCGGTTTATTGGAGATGCTGACTCTATTCAGAATGATTCTCCACCTCAAAGCAAATTGCTTACTTGGGTCGTTCCATCAGGAGATGAAGTTCCTCTTGTTGTCCAAACTAAAAAATGACTCATCCTCTGTAATATCTGTACCAGAGATTTGGGGGTCCTGACCCCTGACTGATCCAATCTCGATTGTGAGGAGAAAATTTTGCCTCTGAGCTAACGATGATGTGCTCGGTGGCATGTGATCCTGTCTCGAGCTGTGAGAGATGCTCGGGCCTGGGGGAACGTTACGTCCCCAGTCCGAAGGACTGACTCGGTGGGACGCAACCCGACCCCGAGCTGAGAACGACACTTGGACCTGAGGGAATGTTACGTCCCCAGTCCGAAGGGCTGACTCGGTGGGACGTACCCCGACCCCGAGCTGTGAAAGGCACTTGGACCTGAGGGAATGTTACGTCCCCAGTCCGAAGGGCTGACTCGGTGGGACGTACCCCGACCCCGAGCTGAGAAAGACACTTGGACCTAGGGGAATGTTACGTCCCCAGTCCGAAGGACTGACTCGGTGGGACGCAACCCGACCCCGAGCTGAGAACGACACTTGGACCTGAGGGAATGTTACGTCCCCAGTCCAAAGGCAGACTCGGTGGGACATCGCCCGACCCCGAGCTGTAAAAATCACTTGGTCCTGGGGGAATGTTACGTCCCTAGTCCAAAGGCAGACTCGGTGGGACATCGCCCGACCCCGAGCTGTAAAAATCACTTGGTCCTGGGGGAATGTTACGTCCCCAGTCCAAAGGCAGACTCGGTGGGACATCGCCCGACCCCGAGCTGTAAAAATCACTTGGTCCTGGGGGAATGTTACGTCCCCAGTCCAAAGGCAGACTCGGTGGGACATCGCCCGACCCCGAGCTGTAAAAATCACTTGGTCCTGGGGGAATGTTACGTCCCCAGTCCAAAGGCAGACTCGGTGGGACATCGCCCGACCCCGAGCTGTAAAAATCACTTGGTCCTGGGGGAATGTTACGTCCACAGTCCAAAGGCAGACTCGGTGGGACATCGCCCGACCCCGAGCTGTAAAAATCACTTGGTCCTGGGGGAATGTTACGTCCCCAGTCCAAAGGCAGACTCGGTGGGACATCGCCCGACCCCGAGCTGTAAAAATCACTTGGTCCTGGGGGAATGTTACGTCCCCAGTCCAAATGCAGACTCGGTGGGACATCGCCCGACCCCGATCTGTAAGAATCACTTGGTCCTGGGGGATGTTACGTCCCCAGTCCAAATGGCAGACTCGGTGGGACGTCGCCCGACCCCGAGCTGTAAGAAACACTTGGTCCTGGGGGAATGTTACGTCCCCAGACCAATGGGCATGACTCGGTGGGACGTAACCCGACCCCGAGCTGTAACAAACATCGATCTCGACGGTACAAGAGCATACCTGAGCCGGAAAGAGACATCGGTCTCGGCGGTACAAGAGCAGACCCGAGCCGGAAAGAGACATCGGTCTCGGCGGTACAAGAGCATACCTGAGCCGGAAAGAGACATCGGTCTCGGCGGTACAAGAGCAGACCCGAGCCGGAAAGAGACATCGGTCTCGGCGGTACAAGAGCAGACCCGAGCCGGAAAGAGACATCGGTCTCGGCGGTACAAGAGCAGACCCGAGCCGGACAGAGACATCGGTCTCGGCGGTACAAGAGCAGACCCGGGCCGGAAAGAGACATCGGTCTCGGCGGTACAAGAGCAGACCCGAGCCGGAAAACAAATTTCAAAATCATTGTGTGAGCCATAACAAACAAGCATAATCAAATGTCAACCTAAGTCAGAAGAGGTTTACTCGCCTTTTTGGGATCTGTTGCCTTTCTTGCAACTCTACACTAGTCACTACAAGTAAGGCTCTTCTTAATATATCATCTCTGCATCTCAGCATTCCACGCATCCGACCGGATGACTTCCGCTATCGACTTGGTCGACCTGAAAAACCGAATGGTCTATGTACACACCGAGATAGCCTTCTTTTACCAAGTCTTCCACCTGCTCCCGCAGGTCTCTGCGCCCGTCCGTTGCATGTCCTCTGGAGTTGTGGTGTATGCAATAATCCTTTTGGTTCCTCTTATCCGGGGAAAATCTTCTTTGGTCGGGTTCTACTAAGAGGCATTTCCCTTGGATCTCCACGACAATTTTTCCCAATGGTTTATTTAGAGGAATGTATGCATTTTCCCCGACCACATGGTTTACTTGGGTCGACGCCCTTCTCTATTGGTTGTCACGGTGCAGTGGTTTGAACTCCTTGTGCTTCAGGGGTGGTTTTCTGGGTTCTCTTTCTATACGGCGGGGGGCGCCCTCCCTTGTGGTTCTTTCTCTGATGGTGTTCCCTTATCGGGATATTTTCTCCTCGTTCTCCAATAAAACGAATTTTCGGGCCACCTCCAGGGCAGTGGCGTAGTCCGGGGTGTCTTGGATCCTTAGATGGGTCCATAGTCTTCCGACCCTCAAGGCTCCTTTCAAGCTTTCCAGGGCCTCAGGGGATTCATACCCTCCGACTTCGAGTACCATATTATGGTACCTTTCAATAAATATCTTCAGAGGCTCATCGTCTCTTTGCTTCATAAGTCTTAGTTCTCCAATTGTCTTTCTGGGGACACAAGCCCCCTTGAAGTGTCGTATGAATGACTTTCTCAGTTGTGCGAAGCTGCTGATGCTTCTTGGGGCTAGGCTTCTATACCATAGGATGGCCGGTCCGGCTAGAGTTAAGGGGAACACTTTGCAAATGGCGTCCCCTGTTACCCCTTGTACCTCCATTAGTAGGACGAAGTCTTCGATGTGGGTTTTGGGATCTGTACGGCCCTTGTATGGTGTCATGGTCGGCATGCTGAATCTTTTTGGGAATTTCTCCGATTTTATTTTCTCCGTGAGGGGGGGCTCATCTTTGATGTCCTGGACATCTCCCCTGTTTGTATTGAGGTATACTCCCCATTTGACCAGCTCCTCCCGTAACCAAGATTTCATGCTGCTGTCTTTGATTCCATGCCGCCCCCTGTGGTTTCTTTTCTTTCTGCTACCTCGGGAGTGGCGCTTCTCAGGGTCGGTGTCGTCCCGCACTTCTTTGGTATGTTCTTTTCCTCTCCTCCGGGTACTGTGAGGGCTATCGTAGGAGGGATCTGGTGATGATTTGTCATCTTCCTCTTCCCATGTGTCCTCGGTTTGGGAATCCCTTTGTACTACCACGGATCTCACCCTGTAGGGTTCCCTCCTTTGAGGTCTGTCGTCTTCGCTTGTATCAACAATTCTCTTTCCTTCCGCTATCTCACTCCTTCGCCGGCTAGTCCCGGCCTCGAATTTTTCGTCGCGTGCTCCTTCCATCCTTTCCAACCGGTCTACTATGGTTTTTAGTAGAGTTTGGTTTTCCTCCCTTCCTTCCTAAGGTTTTCCTCGATCTTTTCCATCCAGGCTGCAGCCGAGCTCCCTGATGATTGTTGGTTTCCGCCTTCCGCCATTTGTCTTATTACGCGAGTTGTTTTTCGTAGAGTTCCCCACAGACGGCGCCAACTGTTGACGGCTGATTTTGGTCTCGGGGTAATATGGGAATATCACCTCCGAGGTAATCCTCCTTCAACGGTGAATTTGTTTGGTTATGGGGGACCAAAAGCAAATTTAGCGGGAGACGGGAAAAACACACCAATCGACAAAGAGATTTAACGTGGTTCGGTGGATTTTGGGACCCGACCTACGTCCACGGACAAGAACAGGGTGGTACTTTTTATTACTCAAATACACTCCTCGGTCTCTTCTTTGCTTTTACAAATCGGAACTTGATGATTCTAATCTCTCACTCTTGTGATGATTTTCAGATGCTTTCAACTTTTTTTTCTACACTCACTCTACCCTCCTATTTATAATGGTGAAGAAATCAGATTCCTATTTGTACAAGAATTCCCAATTGGAGATGGTCTCCTTTTCCCATAAGGATTCCTAGTCAAAACTATTCCTTTTCCCATAAGGATTCCTAATTAAAACTACATTTACTTCCTTTATCCTATTAGGATATTAAGTTATTACTTTACCCCATTCAAGTAGGACAACTTATCCCTTTTCCGCAAGAATATGATGCTTTATCTTCCTGAGCACGCCTCGTCATGTGCTCGGTCTTCATGAGGTCGGTCATGATAGCCATTTGAACTGAGAATGATGCTGTCGATCTGATAATGCTCGGTCATCCGATCTCAAGTGCTCGGCCGTTAGTATAAAGTGCTCGGCCTCTTACCGTCAAGTTGTCGGGTCGGCTTTAACGGTCTCGATCAATGGAGTTACCCCTTTTACCCCTGTCGTGTTGTTTAAATAACATAGTGCCCGAAAAATACCATCAACAGTACATGAATAAATTTCAAAAAGTAATTTTAAGTTGAAAGCTAGCTCGTCACGAGCCTATCAAATCCTACCATAAGATGATTTGTAACATATAGATAGTAAATAGAAGAGCTATGTGTGAGTGAAATACCAACTAACAATTTATCATTTGATGAGGTATAATTGCAAGAAATTGAAAGAGAGAGAGCATTTTGGTTTTGCAATTTGCTCTCTTGCATATGCAAGCATTAGTTGAGAGTATGAATGTTTATTTGATTTGTAGCTTGTAAGATAAATATTTTGTTTTGTATTATTGACTTATTGTTGTTGTTAGTAAATATTTATAGTATTAAAAGATTTTTTTTTAAAAGGAAAATAGTGATTTTCATTAATTCACCATTACGAATAAATACGAATTATATTGAGAGATTCTCCAGCCATATAACAGTTTCATTCCTATTTCAAACTACCTTAACTAAAGAGTGGATAAAAGCTTTACAAAGTCTCTGTACTTAAATTTTTTAAAATATCCACAGTCGATGAATTCACACATGCCATTTTAGCTAATTGTAAACCCCAGTTTACAGCTTCAACCTCAGCAAAAACTACATCACCGTTAAATTGAGAAATTTCAATAGCTGAAGTTATAAAGTTTCCATTCAAATCTCTAATAATAACTCCTGACCCAAATAAATTTTTTTTATCCAGATTGATAACCTCATCAACATTAATTTTGAACCGTTCAGAGGAGGGAGACACCATGAATTCTGTGTAGCTACTGCTTTTCTTGGACTGCAAGCACTACAAAAAAAAAGGGTCTTTAGCGTCGAAATTTTTCGACGCTAAAGTATAAATTTTTGACGCTAAAGGTTATTAGCGTCGACTAATTTTCGACGTTAAAACTTGGACGAGAAAGACAATTAGCGTCGAAATAAAAAATTTCGACGCTAAAGTACAATATTTGCGTCAAAAATATTTCGACGTTAAAACATGTATTTGGCGACGAATAATTTCGACGCCAAAAAGTTGACCTTTAGCGTCGAAATATTCGACGCTAAATGTGATATAATATTAAAATATATATATCATTTTATTACCTTTAGCGTCGAATATTTCGACGCTAAAATGTATAAGAATATTATTATTACAAATTAATCTCAAACTAATTTCATTACAAAAGTAATTAGATTTGTTATAAAAATTATTACAAATTTGTTACTAAAAATTTATAATAATGACATTTTTATTGATATAAAACTAAAATTACAAAATTTATCACAACAAAAAAATATAAAATGATAAAATACAATGATAAAATACAATTTTCCATCTTTACTTTCATTTTCTTCATTATCATCATTTTCACCATTTCTTCATCTTCATATTCCCCTACAAAAATAAATAAATAAATATTAGATGTGAATATAAAATACAAAACAAAACAAACAAACAAAACATTTAAGGAAAAATAAATTTATTGAGGAAATAAGAGTATGAGAGAAAGAAAGTGATAATAAAAGAATGAAATAGCAAATGAATTTATAGGCAAAAAAAAACCTTTAGCGACGAAAGAGATTTCGTCGCTAAAAATCCTCAAATAGCGGGAATTTTTCCGCCAAAATTTTGATCTTTAGCGTCGAAATATTTGACTTTTAGCGTCGAATATTCGTCGTTAAATGTAAAAATTTAAATTTAAATTTATTAGGCGGTAAATTCAAATTTTTTAAGGGGGAATTCTAAAATTTTAAAATTAACCTTTAGCGTCGAAACTTAGATTCGACGCTAAAGGTTGAACCTTTAGCGTCAAATTTTTTGACTTTTAGCGTCGCAAAATTTAGTCGCTAAATGTCAAAATTTAAATTTGAATTTATTAGTCGATAAATTCAAATTTTTTAAGGGGGAATTCGAAAAATTAAAATTAAACTTTAGCGTCGAAATTTAGATTCGACGCTAAAGGTTGAACCTTTAGCGTCCAAATAATATTTCGACGCTAAAGGTTCATCCTTTAGCGTCTAAATAATTTTTTGTCGCTAAATGATGGAACCTTTAGCGTCGAATCTAAATTTCGACGCTAAATCATCAATCCTTTGGCGTCAAATAATTATTTCGACACTAAAAGATAAAACTTTAGCGACGAATCTAATTTCGACGCTAAAGAGTTTATTGGCGTCGAAAAAAATTCCGACGCTAAATGTTTGGACGCTAAAGGTCTATTTTGTTGTAGTGAAGATACACTGGACAACTTTGCTCTTGTGTAAAAATTTACCACTACTTCAGCTTTAGCAACAACTATTAGAGTGTATACTCTAAAATGAGTTATGGATGTTATGATTTAAGGCATAATATTTGTAATAGGCATTTATTCTTTCACATTGTTACATCCATATTTCATGTGTATGTCCCGAGACATTGTGTCAAATAAAAATCGTTAATCCAAAATAGTTTGTGATTATGAGGGTCAACGATATTTATACGAATAAGTCTCAAAGTAAATTCTTGATAAAATGTGAATATTATACAAGAGAATAATGTATCACTCGACCAATATTATTGTGTGTCGCCTAAATTGACATTTGATGTTAATAGAATAGATGATGAGTCTCGTATCATAAGTACGCAAACAATAGATGTTTCATTAGTAAAATGAAATATCAAATACGACCATAGAAGCATAAGATCACATGATAATATTATCTTAAGATCATTGATTTTCATAATAATACATTAGTGTCGTCATATCCTCTGACCTGAGATCATATGATACTTGTACTATAGTACTTTTGGTTTACCAGTATATTCTCATTAGACTATCCACGTCATTTGAATAGATGCTAGATGACCTTGAACTAATAACGTACGAAGTCACATGTGCTTCAAGATGAGATCTGATATATTTGATAATAAAAGTTAGAGATATTCCAAGGAAACTCTAAGTTGTGGATATAAGTCTTTGGTCAAAACAGACGATATCTTAGAGATATCAAATCCATAAGATATAGTTTAAAGATATATCGAGTAGAAGGATTTGACCTTACCATGTTTGCAAACTCGATAAGAAACATAAATATTAGATGGAATGTGATGACATGATCGAAGTGTATTCTAACGTATTCATATGTTTCTCACTTCATTCATTGACCAGATGTCATGACTTGCTGCTAGGCGATTACTCATGATATGTGAAATATTATAAAGATTAAATATTAAAGAGTTAATATTATTCCACTGCTACTCGATGATGAACCTATGGCGTTCACACTAATATAGTTCTCGTCTATGTTACAAATTTAAGGATGTTTATTAAAAATTAATAAATGATTATTTGGTAAAATAAGATTTACTAATTGGATTAGGACAATCGAGATATTTCGTAAATATTAATTTAATTAATAAGTTCAAAATATAAAAATTAGATTTAATTGTTTAAATAAATATTTGATATTTATATTAAATAAATTAAATTAAATGTAAATTTAATTAATTATTAATTAAAATAAATTAAGTAAGTTTGATTAATTAATTATTAGGCCAAAATAATATTTAATATATTGGGCTTTAATTTAGTGAGCTAACACCCAAATTAATTAGAGTCATAATTAAGATTAAATATGAAAGTATTTATTTAATTAGGATTTCTAATTTAATTAAGTATCCAAATTTATTTTGAAAAGAATCCTTAAGAGGCCAAAATTGATTTGGAGAGATCTACAATTAAAACAAATCCACTAACGTATCAAAAGTTGGACGTTGACGCTTAATAGAATTTACAGAGAGATAAAGATTTTGTTATTTAATTTGTTTGTTAATTTTCAGAGATATTCTATCATGGAATAATTTTATTTTTTAATTAAATGATTTTATTTTTTAATTTATTTGGTAGTTTTCATTTTCCATTAATAAATGACTTTATTCTTTAATTTATTTGGTAGTTTTCATTTTCCATTTTTATAGAGATTCTATAATGTAATGATTCTTTACCAGCCATTAGATTATAATGAAATGATCTAAGCTACCAATTAAGCCTCATAAAGATAGCCTTTAGATACATTACCTCTCTTAATTTGCAATTGATTGTAGCATGTGTGTTTAATTTGCAATTTGATCTTTCTTGTAATATTTCTGATTTTATTCCTAAAGACTTCAAAATTTAAGAAAGAAACATATTTCTTTCTTCTCAAAAGTGAGAGCAATTTGTTCGTAGAGACGTGCTAATGTGCCAACTGAAGGTGTAACGTTTGGTATACTATTATAAGAGAAAAATCAAGGAGGATATTCACAAGACCCAAGAAAAATAATAAAAACATCAATGTATGTTTTATTATTAGTCAATATTATTTATATTGATAAATAAAATTTATTGTATGCATGTTAAAATTAATATAGATTAATTTAATAGTATATTGGTTTACATCAACAACGGTATAACCATGATTTTCAAAGTGATTTTGGAATAAAATTTTAAATTACAGTCACATGGATGTTTCAACACTAATCCCAAAACCCTAGAACGACTCCTTATTGGTGTCCCCAATGGGTGTGGTTTGATAGTAAAGGGCTTATATGACTTGATTGTTAGGTCATGAGTTCGAGTCTAGGGGGTGTATTTCTTATAAGAGTCTGAGGCATCGGGGGGTTTTATCTGCTCTGCTTAGGTCGGATGGTTTTACGGCGGGATTTCCAATGTTTCCAAATAACTCCCTATTGGTCTTTTTTCTTTCCTTAAAAATATTACCTATGTTTCTAGCATGCCAATTAGCACAAAATATAGCCAATACCAGCTCAGTTTCCAGCTTGCTATGATTTCTGGCCATTTGTTGAAGAATATTTAGGATATCTTGACATAAAGATTTTTGCAGACTTTGAGCAAAAGAGGTAATTTTCCAGATCTTCCTACCTTACAATAGTGCATGCATAAGGGTAGTGCATTACACTTCTCATTTGCACACCGAGCCTAGGAGTTCCTGCATTATCTTTCTTTTCCAAAGGCTTTCCGGCCGACAGTTGACAATAAATTTGCTCTCCACGTAAAGATCATTATCTTTTCAGGAATATCAAGGATTCAAATTAATAATGTTCCACAGAAAGATAAACATTTGATTATGCATAATTGAAATAATTGAAAGAGGGAGAAAGCATTTTGGTTTTACAATTTACTCTCTTAAATATACAAACATCAGTTGGGAGTATGAATGTTTATTTGATTTGTAAGATAAATATTTCTATATGATAAATATTTTATTTCTATTATTATTGTTATTATTAGTAGTAGTAATAAATGTTTATGATACCGGTGAGAAAATGCTCATGATAAATACAGTAAAGTTATTATTATTATTTTTATTTTTGTTATTATACATATTAATCAACTTATTTTTTGCTCAACTAAATGATGGTCCATTCACGTAGATATTAATACATTCCAATCTTGGCTTTTGTCCTTCGTTTGATTTTCTTGCCTTTGAATTAATGTACTTTGGTATTTTATCATATTAGATGACAAATGTACGTAAAGCTTGGGGTTGAGTAAGCTAAGTGCATATTAATTTAACATATATAGCATAGGAATTGTATTAGTTTCTCAATTCTTTTGAAAATTACTAGGTTAAAAACCATACTCCCTTATATGATTGTTAGAATCAAAGAATTTCTTTTTTGATGTTATAAGATCAAAATTCTATAATAAAGTTTCTGAAAATTATCTAAAATTTGGTACGTTATCAAAAATACACAAATCTTGAAATTTTATTAACCAGTTCACTCAAAGATTACAAAATATATCAAGAGTGTAGAGAATGTCCATCTATTTTGTATCATATATATACCCAATATTTGACACATATTTCAATTGTATACCTAAGTTTGATCAACTAAAATTTTTTCAGAGACCTGGTGTATAAAATTCTAAGATTTGTGTGTTTATCATAACCTACCAAACATTAAGTTTGATTGATAATTTCCCTAAATTTTAAGATATTGATTTTAGTTGGAAGAATTTTCATAAAATATGTCGATGACAGGAAGCCGAGATTTTTGAAAAAATATGTATATATTTTAATAAAATAATTATTTTTTATTTTTTTAATACTTAAAAATGTAAAAAAAATAAGAACGTTAATGTTTTTAATTTTTTTGTATTTGACCTTAAAAATTTAATTATAAATAGATATTTAAAATTTAAAAAAAAAATATTTTTATTAATAAAAATTGAGTCCCTCTCAAACTTGGGTTTTTTTAAACCTAAACAGACCTGGGCATAAAATTTGGCCCGGGCCGGGTGCCACCTAAGAGATGGTATTTGAATTTGAAAATTGAAAATTCAACTCAATAGTCTTAATTATGGAAAGTACACAGTTGAGGAAAAAACTTTTACAATATTTAAAAAATATAAAAGGAAAAGGGGAAACGTTTTTAATAAATCACATAAAAAAAAACCACAATGTGGGGCAGGGCCCGTGGCCTGACAATATTACCCTCCAATAATTTCAATATTTCACCTTCTTTCCCAAATACACAATTCCAAAACCCTCCAATAATTATGTGATTGTACTTTTGTGGGGTCCAATAAAGAGTAGTGTTTTATTCTTTATCATTCCCCCAATACAATCGTACAACAAACTTTTCAATATCTCACTGTTACCATGATGGCGACAATGGCTATGGCAACTGAAGAAGAAGAGAAAAAGGATATGGGTTTTGCAGAAAAAGATGAAAATAGTGAAGAAGAAGAAGAAGAAGAGAAATGGATAATGCATTATTCATCAAATCATCAAATACTGTTAGTTGGTGAAGGAGATTTCTCTTTCTCTTTTGCTTTAGCTCTGGCTTTTGGCTCTGCTTCCAACATCTGCGCTTCTTCTCTTGATTCACTTGGTAATTTTATTTCTCTCTTAATTTGCTTTTTAAGATGACAAGTATTTTTTATTTTTTTTTGGGTTTCACGTCTCTTGTATATTTGGATGCTAACATAAACTTCTATAATTGGATGGATTAGATACTGTGAAGAAGAAATACAAGAAAGCGCCATCAAATTTGGACACTCTACAGAAGCTGGGAGCATCCATTCTCGATGGAGTTGATGCAGTTAAAATGAAACATTGTCCAGAATTGAGCGAGCGGAAGTTTGATAGAATCATCTACAACTTCCCACATGCAGGCTTTCATGGGAAGGAAGACAACCGTCAACTTATTCGGTGATCTTTTTTAATCTACTCTCTTGTAGAAATTTTCTGTTTTTATTGTTTGATTTTAAGATAGGGATTCATAATTCATGATCCTGAAGACTTCATGGATAGGATTAAATCTTCATTGAATAGTATAGTTTCTAAAGGGTAATTGCTAAATTGGTGATGAAGAAATTAAAGGTTCATATAGATTTACAAAAAAGTTGTCTTGAAAGCGACAACCCCATTTGTATTTTTAGGGATTTTGGACTTGGATGATTCTTGCGTAGGATATTGTTGTATGGTTTTGCTTCCAATATTTGATAAGCAGAGTCCAATTTCAACAAATGGTCAATATAGTGACATAAAAATGGTTAAAAAAAATGAGTGAACTTGTTCTATTAAGTGATCCATATTTCTTAATAAATAAGTATATATAGTAGTCAAGAATTTGCTGTGATAATTCTACTTCACTGGTTCTTAAAATGGTGGCTCATATACCTGTTCTCATAAGCTTATTTCTGGTAATTGTAGAAAGCATAAGAGTCTTGTGGAAGGTTTCTTCAGAAATGCAAGTGGCATGCTAAGGCCTAATGGTGAAGTTCATGTAACGCACAAAACAACAGCTCCATTTTGCAACTGGAATATTGAGGAACTTGCTCGTAAATATTTTCTGTCATTAATCTACCGCGTTAAATTTAAAAAAGAAGATTACCCAGGTTACAACCACAAGAGAGGAGCTGGTTCGAAATGTGATGAGCCCTTCCCCTTGGGAGAGTGCAGTACCTTCATATTCGGATTCTTTCGTGCACATAAGAAGTCTAGAGTAATGAGTTATGATGGATTTACTAATGGAAGACCTCAGCCTGTTCAAGAGATTCCATTCCAACTGCAGAAGCATGAAATTCCATTTGGCTTAAGATATCCTCATGCAAAGTCAACTACTGGTATGGATGAATTTCCAGCCTATGTGAAGTTTGATGGTAGCACTGTGCGATACTCTGTTCATGTATCTCCTAGATTTGACAGTTTCATACATCCTCAAACAGGCTTCACCAGAAATACGACTGACCTTCCAGGATATAAGAGACCACCTCTGATTAGTGGCATCCCAAGAGAAAATGCTATGTTCCATAATGGCTGCTTTAATAGTTCCAACAAGACACTTGGAAGATTTGGTATGGATGTGGGCTATCTTGGCCGTGAATCACTAATTCCATGTGAAACATATATCTCAGAAGCACCAGGATTCCAAACAGAAAATGCTTGGAATTATGACGGCTGCTTCAATAATGCCAATAAGACAGGAAGAAGAATCAATTGTGATGTGGGTTATCATTTCTTGGGATCACCTTCTTTGGAAAGAAATATCACAGAAGAAACAATATTCCGAAGAGAAAATGCTAGGATCTATGATGGCAGCTTCAGTAATGTCAATGACACACTTAGAAGAATCGGTGATGATGCAGGCTATGCTGTCCACGAATCACTTTATCCATCCAGTAGATATGTGGCGGAATCATCAGGAAGAACCTTAAATGGATATTTGCATGCTCTGAATGAACGCTGCCGTCAGAGCAATTTGAGATCAGCATTGCTGCCAAGGAAGAGGTTGGATGTTAGTTACAATTGTGATGTGGGTTATCATTTCTTGGGATCACCTTCTTTGGAAAGATATATCACAGAAGAAACAATATTCCGAAGAGAAAATGCTAGGATCTATGATGCCAGCTTCAGTAATGTCAATGACACACTTAGAAGAATCGGTGATGATGCAGGCTATGCTGTCCATGAATCACTTTATCCATCCAGTAGATATGTGGCGGAATCATCAGGAAGAACCTTAAATGGATATATGAATGCTCTGAATGAAGGCTGCCGTCAGAGCAATTTGAGATCAGCATTGCTGCCAAGGAAGAGATTGGATGTTAGTTACCAGCTATAAGGAGTGGTGGTATTAAACTTTTGTTGCAGCTTGAACACCCTTTTGCATTTAGTTGTGAATGCTAGTTAACCATGTGGATCCTAGATTCCTAGTACAGGTGGAAATCAAGCATAGTTTTGCTTTCACTTGTGTTTCTTCAAGAATTTCAATTATGTATTGGAGTGTTGTATGGTGTTACCTGTTAGGGTTGGTGCTTCGAGTGCCAATTCGGATTGTATTTATGTCCGATTCATAAATACGAACAGTTTCGTTTTCCATAATATTACTAATTTAACGGTAGCACTCTTGTCTTTTATACACTTATTCGATCTAATTGCGATTAGATATCTGATTACGATTAGATCGAAACTGAATCTGGTTCAGTGATACGTGTATATTAGACAAAGACCCTAGGATTTACAGTATAGTGCGCAGTTACAACGAAGTTTGTAATTGACATTGGGAAGCGCATTATTAGTTGTATATCCTTAAATAAAGTTCCTGGTCAAGATTTGCTAACACAGGTCGGTTAGTAAAATCTGTTGAGACCAGTACGTGTCGTGTATCGTGACTTGGTCCGATGGTTTATCCCAATGAACCATGAGTCTCGGGAGACTCGTATAGACATGTAGGTGTTTATTTGATAAGACACTGAACGACTCATTGAAGGTTTCCTAATAGATGGTACATCAACGTCAATAGGAACCTTCTCGAGTTGAGCGAGCATAGTGGTCTTTTGACTTAAGATACCACAGTGGGATATATGAGTTATCTTCCACACTTTGATGGCAGTCACGTCACCGATCTATTCATTATCAGACCTCCGCCTGTTTGTTGGGTGTGGACTGATGCTCATGATATCCAGTGCGTATCAAGATAAGATCTGTCAGTTCTGTGTACAGGGCATAAGCATCCTCACGTGTTTACGATCTAGTAAATCCATGGCCGTGGTATAACTTCGAAAATCAGTTTCGAGTGTTATTTAGAGATCGTAAATTGAAAGTCGACTGTATTATATCGAACGGATTTGACGTTCTCATCTATATCCCAGGTATAATACGGATGGATTGTGACGGAGAGATTATACGTATGCTATGACCTCGACTTGTATAGTTTAGCGAGATTATCCGTGGTCATCATAATCCATGAGTGGATGGATTATGGACACGAAATTGGATTTCGTGACGGATAGACCTAAACTTAGAGAGTCCTACAATATGAAGTGTACTCGTTGAGCACTTGGACAACTCGATATGAATAATACAGATTATTCATTATATTTCACTGGATTAAGTGAGTTAATTCGGATCGTTTAATCGTTAAACGACAACACATGCAATTAAGGGATTTTGTCCGATAATAATTATTGTGTATTTGTATTTGATATATAATTCGATTAGATACACATTAATTATTCGTCAAATGAGATTTTGACACATGTCATAAATATATGTATTTATTATTTATTGTAAATAAAAAAATACATATATAATAATAATATTAATTGATTATTTGATATTTAATTGTTAAATATTAGAATGATTAATTAATTTACCATTTTTCATTAATTGTCATGAAATATGGTAAGTTGTTATTGGAACACATGGCATGTCTTTATATTAGGCTTCATTTGTCCAATTTTGATTTGTTGAAATAAAGTAAGCATTAAATTAATTGATTTAATTTTTTTTGGACAAAAATGCCCCAATTTTCGTGACTTTCCCTATTTAAATTGAAAAATTGTTTTCTCTCTCTTGTTCACTTCCACCATGGCCGAAACAAAGCAAGAAAATGGGTTGCAAAATTGTTTGAAAAACTATGGAAGAATTGAAGGAAAACTCAAGGAAAAGCTAGGAATTTGGATGCTTAGGAATTTGGAGATTAATAGGTAATTCTTCATTCTCTTGAGCTTAGAAACTTGTTTCTTGTTTCTTGAATTGTTAGATGTGATCTAGGGTTCCTTCAATTCTGAATTTTGGGGCTTTTGTTTGTGATTAATGGTGATAGAAGTTGAAGCATGTGTGAAGTAGAAATTGGAGCTAATTAGTGTAATTTTGTTCCAATTTGTTCAAATTATTGTTGGACATTAGAGTTGCTATTCTAGAGTGTTGTGACCACTCTTATGGCACCTATAATTGTTCTTGAGTGCTTCATGTGTGGTGATTCTAGTTGGTGTTATGATTAATTTGATTAATCTTGAATTTGTTGGATTTAAGGCATGAAAATTTAGAATTTTGGTTCCTGATCAGATTAGGCTTAACTGGAAATTATGTGATGATTTTGATGTCATATGAATGTAATGAATGTGTTTTGGGAGTTGGCACAATTGCCGGAATGTGTTTCGGACTTGAAATAAGCGAAAACGGCCAAAAACGGCGTTACCGGATGGATTTTGAGCCAACCGAGTGACGGCTGTGAAAACAGTGATTCCGTCACTGTTTGGGCAGCCCATGTACTGCCCCGACACTATTGGAGCTGACCTGGGCAGTTTCCATAGGTGTCGGGTAGTCGGTTCGGTCAAAAACATGTTTTAGGCCATTTTGCGGAAAAACCGTTTTCGTAAAATTTTCGTGACTTTCAATAATATTTATGTTAATATATGATATTAAATAAATTAGTTTAGGTGAAATATGAATTAACTATTCATATAAGATATTGAATAATTAATTCGGTAGTATGAAAAAATTTTAAAATACGATTTCGCCCGACCCGCGCTTCCACTGCGCCCCATCACCCAAAACCCCAACATTACCAACCTCCTATTTTGCAAATCACTCAATCTTCGGGTGCTGATGCTTCGATTTTCCCAGGTAAATTCATCAAACTTTTAAAGCTTTCATTGATATGGATATTACAATCACAAGGTCTCAAAAAAAAAAAAAAAAAAAAAAGTCTTATATATGCTTATATTGTTCTCATTCTCCATAACTTATTGAACCAGGATGTGCCCTATCCTGTCGGTGAATGCTAGTTAGTTGTTTATTTATATTTAACTCTGTGACATTAGTTAAGGATTTTTAAACTAATTAAAGTTAGTGTTAACTAAACCCAAAAGAAACAAGTCCATGAATAAGAGCTCCTTACTGCTTTTTCTGTCATCTGAACAAGCAAATCTGATACCCTAACATAATCCCCTAGTTTGTAATACAGATGTATAAGAGAAGTATAACTAAATGTATTTGGCTCCAGCCCTATCTCCATTGCCTATTCTAGAAGTTCGACAGCTTCATCGACCTTACCATCCTTGAACATTCATATTCAAATTCCTCTCTTTCATTTCCCTCACAAGCCCATCAATTCTCTTAAAATTCTCTCTCATGCAGAATTTACTTATAATTGTACCATAAAAACAGTAACAATTATAACATAAGTAGACATGGCAGCTCGAATTGTCTTAAAATTATTAAAACAATTTGCAAAAAAAAAAAAGAAACAATATTAATATTCACCACGAATATAAAAATGAAATTAGGTTGAGTCGTGAACTATGTTGTTCTCTTTAAGACATTTTGCAGTTCTGTTCAGAATTTTTGCTATTAGTATGATAGTCCCGCCGTTCTCAGAATAAAACAAGCCATGAAAACTCTGTTTCAATCGATTTGACACAAAACCGATTGGTATATTCACATTCAAAATATTTATTCAGGAATATCATCCATATCGATTTTTCTGATATGAACCAGAGTGTATTTGCATCTTAAACAAGAAACCCGTTACTTTGAATCCATTTATTAAAATCCACTCTTTACTTGATCTTGCTGATCGTTTGCGAGTTGATTGCTTCTTTTCCACTTTTTTAATCTCTTATTATATAACTCTCGTTATTGTATATGAAACGGCTATCGGATTGTAAGAAGATTGTCAGTCCAGATACTTGGTTTCCCTTTATCACGTATTGACTGATTGATTTTTCTTTTGATTCTAATTTTGGAAGAAGACCTAGCTTATTAGAATGGGACAAAAACTATGGGCTGCAAATTAGATTCTTCTACTGATGATGAAAGCACATAAAAATTGTGAAGAATTTGCAATTGAAGAGAGGAAGAAGATTAGTGTTTTAGCCTTGAGTGTTTCATCTTCAATCTGTTTTTTTTGGGTACACAAAACTGATGGAAGGATTAAAGGAATTGATACCCAGATCAAGAAACATGGAGATTGAAAGAAATTTCAGGAACATGCAAAGTTTTAAGAGTTGTGACTCCTTCAAATTCAAAACATGGCCAAAATGAATCACGCAGAGTGCAAATGAAAGGGAGAAGCAATAAATAGATGTTTGTTGATTGGTTTATAAATTGCAATTCATTTTAATAAAATAAAACTTATTTAATTGTGGATTTTTGTAATTTAAACAATCATAATAATTTGATTTTTTTAACTTCTCCAAAATATTTTTTATAACTCTTCAAAATTTTAAAATCAATTTTAAAATCATCAAAAACTAACAGAGTGAGATTCCGACAGGAATTGAGCATCTTAGAAGTTAGAAACGTCAAGTTTCTCCTATTTGTTAATATGTGAACACAAGTTAATGGCATGACAAAAGACAAGATGTGGGAGGAGTTTACTAAGCACATACCAGAAAGTCATGTCTCTTTAATTCGGAGGTCAGGAAATGGCGTTTACAGGACAGCTAAATTTATGTCGTCTCTGTCGCTTGAAGATTTAGACAAGTTTTTCGAAGCACTGATCCCAAACTGTCAAGTGTGCCTCTTCCCTCTTCCCTCTATATTAATTATACAAAAAGATTTTCGCGAAGTGCCAACCCTTCTAATTCAACTATATATTAAAATTTTATGTATAATTAACCCATTATATTATATTTCATATCTTCATATTCTTATGAACAGATATGTGAGTGTCTTCTAATTCAACTATATATTAAAATTTTATGTATAATTAACAAATTATTTATATTGAATATTGAATAATTTATTTGGTAATTTTAAAAGTTTTTAAAGTTGCGATTTCGCCCGAACCGTGAGCTTTCGTTGCGTCCGCGCTAGAACTCCAACAATCTTTGTTTTTGTCATCGTCGACTTTTGCTTTAGCCGTAGCCTTTTCACCTTTAGCATCTTTTGCTTTAGCTTTCGTAATAATGTTTGCTATGTGTGTAATTTATGTTCACTCTTTAATAGGGTTTCTGTCCTAATAAGATTCATTATGTTTCCTCCTCTAGCCTATATAAGGGAGATGGTTTTCATTTTGTAATCAGGTTCTAATCAAGTTTGAAGTTTGATGGTTGGTTTCCTAAAAACCTTAAGTAAATAAAATAAGAAGTTTGCTTATATGAATGTTCACTAATCATCTCTCTCTCTCTCTCAAACCCGAGTTCTATGTATATACTTCATAACCCCCCTTCCTCTTTGTTTCATCGTGGTATTTGGAGATCTTCTCCAGTATCAATTATGTTTTGATCCTTTTTCTGGTCTCTGTAGTAGGAAATAGTTACACTATCACTCAGACACTAGTGATAATTCATACACTACCAGTTTGTTTTAGTTATACTTTTACTCAGACTTGGTTCTGATCCATATACTATTTGTTTGTTCCTCCATTGAGACGTAGGTTCCTATTCATCTTCTCAGTTTGATACATAGTAAGTAAGCCAAAGCAAAATATCATACTCACAGTGGACCTTTAGGCCATGGGGAGCCGTCATGTGTCCAGACGAGAAGGCATGAGCATAGGCGGTCCGAACGTTTCATTATGAGATTCATGAAGAAGTACCCAGGGAGTTCATGGTCTAGGGTTTTAAAGAGGTTCATTTAGAGAAGTATAGAGAAGCACCCAGTGAGTTCCTGGTCATGAGTTCTAGGGAGATTCATTCCATGTTTGTATGGTGTGTTACCCAAAGAGGCCTTGGTCTTGAGATGTGTAAGGAGATCCTGCAGCAGAGCTCCCAGTGCCTGGTATCAGAGCCACATTGATAAATAAAATGTTGATCCCTTATTTTAGGGTTTTTTGCACTAGTTAATATCTCGTTATAAGGAAAATGAACTGCATCGGTTAAATTCCATTAAATGGCTCACTCCCTAAAATCTAGGAACTTTCCTATTCTAAATGATTGTCCAGCTTAAATAAACAAAAAATAATTAACTGGTTGTCTCATTCCTTATTCAATAGATTTGTGTCATTAAAAAGCTGATATCTCGTGCTCAATTTTCGCACGATCTTTGTTTGTCTCTGTTGGAACTAAACCTGAGATGGAACTCCTATAAGGTATTTTCGAATTCGGACTCTAACGGAGATCCTGATTCCAGATTCTGATGATAGATTTTGCCCTCAGATTCTGTCATCAGACTCTAATGATAGCAACTGTACCAGACTATAATGACAGACTCTGTTATCAAGCTCTGACGAGTGATGTGCCCTCAGACTCTGATCCCATTTGAAATGTATTTAACCACGTGTCATGTGCCTAATTTTTCCCCAAACAAATTCAAATTCTGTAAAAGGTCGACGAAAAAAATTAGATTTTCCCATCCTCCTACCTTTTTATATTATATATATATTGATTTGCAATATTCAGGATTCTCTAAAGGATGTATATTAAAACCTTGGTGGAAATAAAATATGTGAGCATTTAGTACCCTGATGTTTCGCTGCCTCAGTGCTTCTAACTGTACAATCCACTAAAATTCAAATTGCAAAATTACAAAATAAAGATATATAAACTTTCCTTAATTATCTAAACAGCCTTGTTTCTTCAAGGAAAACAAAATCCAATATTAATATAATCCAAGCTCTAATATCCTCTAATCCAGACGCCTGCCAATAACCTATATAATTTTTCATATTAATTCTTGCCTCCCAGACCGTTTCTTTTTCGCCAAAATTTTACAAGTAGTGGCAAAGTTTCAGAAATCACAAGAATTTCAGTAGCAGACAATGGATAATATATACATGGTCAGAATTTTTATCTCTTTTTTTTTTTTTTCTTTTCTCCGTTTCAGTGATCAGTTTTAGTATTACTATATAGTATTTCATTCTGGTCATGTAATTCCTTATTTTGTTTATTTATATTATATATATTCGAGCAGACTTGTGCTCTGAAGGTAGCAACCCCATTTCCTGGATGGAATTGGATGTTGAAAAAGGAACTCGAAAATATCGGAGGTACTTTTCTTTTCAATTTATTGTAGAAATTTAATATATCCTTGCTCTTATACTTTACTTTATTTATTTGTCTGTGTGTTAGGATTATCGTACTACATAGACTCGGATGGAACCGTGCATGTGTCTGGTAAAACAGACCCATACTTGATTGTTCATATGCTTGGAAAATCAGGGATCTATGTAGTGATTAGTCAAATTTCCGGAGACTATCAATCTAAGAACAAGCCTTTGAAGATGAGGAATCAGGGTAATATTTATGGTCATAATTATTATGGATCTTATATGCCAATGCCAATGCCATTAATTGGGAGAATGGATTATTATAGGAGTACTGATCCTACACCAAGATATTATTGGCATCATCACTACCACTATTAGTATTAATATTAGCCAATTGTGGCCATAAAACCCCCTAGTTTTGCAATATTATGTAGCTATTAGAAGAGATTGGTCTTGTCCATTAACTGATTGGAACTTATTTGCCAAATTCCCTTCTTTTTAAAATAAATAATGAAAAAAAATACAAGACATTGGTCCTGGTTGATATTTTTTGTAAGATGGATATCATCTCCATATTTTTACTCCGAATTTGCAAGGAGAAATTAATATTGATCAATGGCTTTTCTTAATTAGGTATGTTTTACTATTTATATTCTTCTGTTTAATATTATAGTGTGATATGAATCTTTTTGATAACATCTTTCACGAATTTCGCTTTTGTGTGTTTTTAATTAAAATATAGGGTTAATGTTATTTATATATTTATATTTTGGATCAATAGTTCACAACATCTCTATATTTTATAAAATAACTCAACAGTCAACACCTCCATATCACTTAATATTAACATAACTTTACAGTTTCACCACCCTTATTCAATTTACATAATTAACATTACTTACAACAACAACAACAACAACAACAAAAAAATCATATAAACAAAAAATGTAAATTATATAATTCTTTAACGAAAAATCAAATTTAATTTCTTAGAGATTAAAATATATTTCACCACTAAATTTTAATAAATAAAATTGTGAATCATTTCTTTAATTAAATTAGAAATTTTAAAAATTCTAATAATTAAAAATATGTGAAGTATTTCTCAAATTAAATTAGCAAATTTAAGAAATGATAGTAATTTTCAAAATCAAAAATTATTTTCTATGAATATTCAAATTTTTCCTCATATAAAATATATTTTACATGATTAACAATTACAATATTGATTTAAATAATAAAAATAAAATAATTTTATTTATCATTAATTCCTCTTAATTTAAATAATTTTGACTTTTTGTTATAGAGAAAGTTTTTGTCATTTATTTTAGTTATCCAAATTTATAAAGAATAAAATTATCAAATTAAATAAAAATTTTAGAAAAAATGGTGTTTTGGAATATTTTTCAAATCATAGAGATGTGATATGAACTTGAATCCAAATATATGGATATAATGATAATTTACCCTTAAAATATATGACATTTAATTGAAATATAAGGATGTATCATGCTTCAGCGGTTCGGCTCCTTTTTAACTTTTATGGTGCGTTTATTAATCGGTAATCAGAATGAGTTGTAATCAGAATGAGTAAAATCAGAAGAATGGATTGGAATCAGAATAAGTTGTATACTTGAGTTGCAGAAATCGGAATCAACAGTACTGTTATTGATGTGTTTACTTTATCTTATAGTCGGAATGGATTGTTAAAAAGTTATGAAAATACCCTTAACTAAAATTATGTAGGTTTCATTAACATTATAAATAATTAGGTAAATATGCTAATTTATTATAATATCGTGCATATATATGATTTTTATCATAATACGCTATTTTTTTTTAGAATGTTTTTTTTTTTTTGTTTGTAAATTTAATGAAAGATAAATGATTGTTGATCATGTTTTAACCCTCAATATTCAAAGAACCCAACAAAATGATATCAGTAATACAAGGTAAAATTTGTTACAAAAATATCATTGAAGTAATATTATTAATATAACTAGAGAGTTGATCCAAAATGCTTATAGTCAATCCTAAAATTTAAAATTTAAAATCCACACATAATACATTCATAATTTAAATATCATAAAGGCTAAGAAATATGATAAATGTCAAGATCAATACATCCCTTTAATTCTACAAACAAACATATATCAAACGATAGAATTAGTAAGCTCCGTTATCACAATACAAGGTCTAGCAAAATTAATAAATTCATGCTATTACAGTACATGAATTCGGTAAATCCAAGCCCCAACCTTGATTTTAATTAACAAAAATTAATTATATAAATTAATTATTAATTCTAAATACATATATTTATAATTAAATTTTTAAGGTTCTATCCAAAAATCACTAAAAATCTTTAAATTCTTAATTTTTTTTCATTTATAATATTAAAAAAATTAATATTAATATTTTTTTTCAAAAAAATAAAAATAAAAAAGTTATTTTAATAAAAGCTCGACCCAACAGAAACCTGGCCTGAGCCGGAAAAGACAAAACTCGTACTCGACTTATTGCTATCTAACGGTTAAAATTTAATTACATATGAATTCATATCTAATAATTACTAATCACTAGTTATAAGAAATTGAACGTGGAATCCAAGTCTTTAAACTATCCTCCGCTAGAATAAATTTAAGGGTCAGCCAGTGTTTGTTCTAGTCTAGGATGCAGAACGACTTTCTGTTTGCATGGTCAAGGATATTTATAATCAATCGAGGACTTATCTTTTCATCTTCTCCAACAGTTATTCTGGAGTGCTTTGCCCTAGATCATTGATATTAAGTGTTCATAATAATGGCGAAACTACAATATGTACAATGAATCTAATTGAAAATAAACAATTATTGTAAATTAATTAATGAAGATAGGAAGAAAACTAGGAGACCTCTCGAAGCTCACACTGTACATGATGAATAATTTTGTGGATATAAATTAAATTATGAGGTGCTTCTTAAGTTTTAAACAAATCCTCTTGTATCCGATTTAAACAATCAAATTATGCAGGAAGCAGTGGTTAAATTACTAGATAATGAAGTAGAAATTGAGAAATGGATACAACATTATAGCAGCCATCAGAAGATTCTCTTGGTAGGTGAGGGAGATTTCTCTTTTGCTTCTTGCTTAGCTAAAGCATTTGGCTCAGCTGCCAATATGGTTGCCACTTCAATCGACTCCAAAGGTTAAAAAAATATTTATGTTATTATTAGAACAATGTTGTATTTAAATTAGTTTGACCATGAAAGTGTTTTATGTGTAATTTTGAACCAATAACATGCATGCAAAAATGTAGAGCTATTAATGCAGAAGTATTCAAGAGCTGCCACCAACTTGAAAGAGCTGGAAGATCGTGGATGCGATATTGTTCATCAAGTTAACGCCCATACAATGAGCCATCACCCGCTGCTTAAGTCAAAATCTTTTGATAGGATTGTCTTTAATTTTCCTCAAGCCGGTTTCCATTTCTCTTATCGTTATCGTGAACATGACATGTTCGTCATTCAGTAAGTCAAGCTAAACTGAATCTACATACAATTATGATACTTTACCCAAAGTTAACTTAAAATCCGAAAATATATTAGGTTTTTTTTAAATTTTCATCAGCCCACTTAAATTATGAAACATGGATATTTTGCACTAAAAAACTAGAAATAACAGATATTTTATATCCAAAACTAGCTAGTTATTTGGATGTAAAATATTCTTTTAATAACTTGGGGTGGACATATGCAATTTTTTTTTTTAAAAAAAAAGAAAAATAAAATCTATTATATTTTTAGACTTTAACTTAACAAGAGATAGACTGTTGATAATTTCCTTTTAAAATATTACAATTGAAGAAATTTCTTTTTTAAACAGGCGTAACCAAGAATTGGTAAGAGGGTTCTTGAAAAGTGCAAGGAACATGTTGAAGGGGAAAGGAGAAGTTCATGTAACCCACAAAACTGCTTATCCATTTAATAAGTGGGAAATAGAGAAGCTGGCTGTGGAGGTTGGGCTGCGCTTGGTTGAAAGATTGTCATTTAGTATATCGAATTATCCAGGTTATGATAATAAGAGAGGAGATGGGAACAGATGCGACGAGAGTTTTCCTGTTGGTTTGTGTGCAACATTCAAATTTGGTTATTAATATGTATGTATGTATGCTCATTGAGAAATGAATCCTTATCTTCATTGGTTCTTGTTCAACAAATTTTCATTTCTTATCCTCAACAAATGTTGTATTTCACCCTGGATTAGGTCTTTTATGTGGATTACACAAGAAGAAATAAAAGAATAAAATTATACATATAAAAATTTTCATGCCAACTGATTGTTTCCTTACTTACAATTATGTTCTTAGTAGGAAATCTCGTGTAATTAGATAAGATCTTGAGTGATATTTATTCTCGCAATTAAAATAATAGTCCATCTTAATATGTTTGGTTTACTCATGATAAATATCATTATGCATGAGTAATTAATATATTTCAACTGCAGATTAGTTTATCAATCACATTAAAAATTTATCGTGCTGAAATGAGTGACTCCCTTACCACCAAATAACCAATGAAACCAAATAATATTTTGAATTCAAATTTAATGTTGAATCGTGCTATGACACAATTTAATTATTACAAGACCATGGAACAAGGGAAGCTCCCAAAGCAATCTAGAGAGAATAATAATTTGAAGGCATAAAGAGAATTAGTATTCCTCGCAATTTTAGGGTGTGATATAAAATGTTAGAAATAATTGACACGATTTCAGATGATTATGCGGTAAGTTTTAAATTTCCATAATATTTCATTTTCTAATTTTTTTAAAATAAAATAGTGACTAACTTTCTTTTTTGTAGAAAATTTATGAGTGAAACACGATGAACCGGCAAAATCTGCGGTTCAACCATGTTGAAGGCTCAAAGTCGTTTTCCGCCCATCGCGATGAGCTCCGAAGTAAGTGGATATATATTTACTTAACTATATTTTAACAATATTTAATTACTAATTAATATTTTTCGTCTGCAGCATAGCAGTAAGGTAGAGGTGATGCAGCCCCTTCTAATGCATGATTTTTTTTAAGTCACCCACTGCACTCCAAATAAAGGTTGGGTGAAAAATGTCGCCCAAGAATGCTATGTAAGTGTTCAATTATATAAATTATGTAAAATTTCAAAATTTTCCTCTAACACAAAATCTTAAAATGTAGGAACGCATGATAAACATTCATACACAAAACCTCACACAGGGCAATCAAATTTTGGCTGATGAGGAGCTTTCGCATAAGGTGTTCCAGAACGTCACCCCTTACAACGTCGGGCTTGACACTCGTCGGAAGGCGGCATGGGCTACTTCTTGATCGTCCAACTCCTCAGAGGACTTCACTGTCTTAAGGGAGCAGTTGAAGCTGACTCAAGACGACTAAAGATGTAAAATGAAGAGATAATGAGGCAGAAGCAGGAGCACGATCGGGAAATGGCGACCTTGCGGGCTCTTGTGGAGAGATCGCTTGCTTAGAGTAATGCTGCATGATCGACCTCCACAGTTCCTTCAGGCCCGACAGATGCAGCACCTATCTCGACCGATCGTCCTACGTGATTTTTTTTAATGTAATAAAACTTTATATATATATATATATATATATATATATATATATATATTAATAATAATTATATTAATTTCATTTTTTAAAATTTTAAAAAATAAAATATGATTAAAATATTTAATAATATTTTATTTTTAAAAAAAAATTAAAACTTCTTAGCGTCCTCAAAGAAGCGACACTAAATGTATTACTTTAGTGTCGACAATGCAAATTTCGACGCTAAATATATTATACATTTAGCGACGTCATATATTTTCGTCGCTATAAGATAATGATATTTAGTGTCTTCTATACTTATCAACGCTGAATTGTAAAATTTATGTGTCGTCTATTATAGGTTTTGACGACGATAAATTGGCTAAGCATAAATATTTAGCGTCATCGAATGATCTTTGACGCTAAAACATTTCCTCAATCAAATTTTAATATCAATTTTTTTGCGTCGTTTTTTTCGACACTAAAAATTTTAGCATTGGCTTTTGCCTCCTTTTGCGTCGATTTTTGGCGACGTTAAAAAATCGAATTCTTATAGTGACTTCACTCTTGTTTTTTAAATTTTAAATTTTTTCATATTAATATAGATTTAATCATATGATACTTATCATATGGTTAAATGACACAAAAATAAATAATTATTCATAATAAATATATAATGTGGGATTCCGATACATAGTTTGAGATCTAAACAAAGAGGATTTCAAATCTAAAATCCGATGACTTAATTAACAATAAATAAACAGTAAAAATATAAATAAACGATAATAAATCATAAATAAAAATAAAACATGTGCTGTGAAATAAAATTCCCGCGATCACCATCTCCTTTGTCGGATAGGAGGTGCCCCGACTCAAACACGTAAGCCACAATTAATAAAAAATATTTCTTCGGACCCCGCTACATAAAAAAATTGCTGCCACAAGGCCATTAAATCTCCATGCACCACCATTAAAGTCAAATATCAAGGACACAACTTCCTCCAACACGGCAGTATCATCCTTAATCAAATATTTGAGCAGCCTTTGTCATCAGCAGGTATTCGAGACAGGATTGAGATTGAAAAATTTCAACCCCTCTTTATCGATTGTCATCTCTAATCATCAACACCATCAAGCAACAGGAAATTAGGGAGGATGAAAGGTACAAGTGAAGCAGATAGATCCGACATCCGAGGGAGGGAGAAGAAGAAAATAAATAAAAATATATCTTTTATGAAATTTTTGTTGAAGACAGCTGCGCCGAAAGCATGCAAGTTGCATGCAGGGCAGCTAATGAAAGTTGGCAAAACGTGTAAACACGTTTTGCCAACCACCAAGGCGTGTGCACTGTAGCACACGCCTTTGAACCCTATAAAAGAGCCCCTCATCCATTGTTATTAGTATCCTAAATGTGTGAAAGTGTAGTGAGAGTGATTGGTGAGAGTTTTTTTGTAAAGCTTGTATTGGAAGTTTTGTAATTCTTTTGTGGTTATATAAAAGAAGAGTTTTCTCTCAAATTATCCTCTATTATTATTGTGTGTTTAATCACAACAAGTGGTATCAGAGCTACGGTTCCACGGAGGGATCCCGAAACTCAGAAACAGAGGTTCGGTTCAGAAAATCGGTTCCGACGAAAGTTGTCGAAAATCGATTTTGAGCATACCATCAGACGTTTCACGGCGAGACGAGCACGACAGTATTTTCCGGCAATCAAACGGAGGTCCCATCACGCCGCACGCGCCGTCCAGAGAGCAGACCACGCGCAGCGACGCGCTCCACGCGCCACACTCTCGTCTGAAGGTTGAAGACGGTGACGTCAGCCGCCACGTCAGCGCCCAGTCTGCGCACAGTCAGCGCCACGTCAGCGCACAGTCAGCAGCCCAGTCATCCGCCACGTCAGCGCACAGTCAGCAGCCGCCCAGCTGCCACGTCAGCGTGCCTGGTAAATTTCAGATAGGTCCCTAACTTTCTGGAAATTACAATTTAGCCCCTATACTTTCAGAAAGTTTCAATTTAGTCCCTGAACTTTTTGGAAATTGCAATTTAGTCCCTGAACTTTTCCGTAATTGCACTTTGGCCCCTGAACTTTCGGAAATTGCACTTTAACCCCTGTAATTTCTGGAATTTGCAATTTGGTCCCTGTGTCGGATTTTGACAAACGAAGTGTCATTTCCACCATTTTCGACCATTCGGACGCAACGGTGAGGTCCGTTTTTTGAAATTCTGCTTAGAATTTTTATGATGGAGGGGACAACGGAAAAAATGATTTTGTTAACCAGTACAAACTATTTCACATGGAGAGGAAATATGAAAGACCTTCTGTATGTGAAGGACTATGATGGATCGATTTCTGGAGGAGAAACCAGAAGGAATGACCGATGGAAAGTGGGCTAATCTTCACCAGAAAACATGCAGTACTATTCGTCAGTGGATCGACGACAGTATCGTGAACCATGTCAGTGAAGAGATAAATGCACGTGTCTTATGGAGAAAGCTGGAGGAGCTTTTTCGAGCAAAGACTGGCAACAACAAGCTGTACTACATCAAGAAGATGATGGGTTTGAAATACCAGGAAGGTACAGCTGTGGCAGACCATATCAACGATTTCCTCGGAACCATGAAGGAATTGTCTGGATTGGGCATAGACTTTGGGAGATGAGGTAAATGGCTTAATACTCCTTAATAGGTTACCAGAATCTTGGGAAACGTTCAGATCTACGGTAATCAATTCAGCCGCAGATGGGAAAGTCACTATGGAGATGGCAAAGACCAGGATCTTCGAGGAAGAAAAGAGGACGAGAATGCAGGAGTCAGCATCAGCCTCAACCTCAGAAGCTCTAGTGACAGAAAGAACACCAGAAGGGGGAGGAGTAAAAGCCGAGGCCCAGGTAGACAGACAAAAACCGGGGGAAATCAAGAACAAGGGATATTGAGTGCTATCACTGCAAAAAGAAAGGCCATATAAGAGGGACTGTTACAAGCTGAAGAACGAGCAGTCCAGGAGAGATGGTGACTCTAACCAAGAAAGAGTTGCTACTACCACCGAGAAGACCTCCAAAGACTTCTGCATAATATATGAAGAAGATGTTGTGAATCTTGCCAGCCACGAGACCAGTTGGGTGATAGATAGTGGCGCATCCATACACGCCACATCTCGCAGAGACTTCTTTTCATCTTACACACCAGGGGACTACGGTGCTGTAAGGATGGGGAATGACGGACAGTCCAAAGCCGTCGGTATTGGTGACATCTGCCTTGAAACAGAGAACGGGACAAGGCTAGTGTTGAAGGGAGTCAAGCACATCCCAGATATCCGGTTAAACCTGATCTCAACAGGCAAGCTGGATGATGAAGGTTTCTGCAGCACCTTTAGTGACGGATGCTGGAAGCTCACTAAAGGATCAATGGTCGTGGCACGAGGTAAGAAAGATTCAACTCTGTATTTGATGCATGCTAAGCTTTCAAATAGTAGCATAAATACAGTAAACAGTAATGAGGCAGCCGAGCTATGGCATAAAAAGCTCGGTCACATGAGCCAAACGGGATGGAGATACTACGCAGGCGGAATGTTCTTCCGGAATTGAAGAACTCACACTTACGGAAGTGTGAACACTGCATGGCTGGAAAGCAGAACAGAGTATCCTTCCAGAGCTCCCCGCCTCAACGGAAACCGGAGGTACTAGATCTCATACATTCAGATGTATGCGGTCCGATGCAGACACGAACACTGGTGGGTCACTGTATTTTGTGACATTTATTGATGATCATTCAAGGAAGATCTGGGCATACACCTTGAAGAGAAAAGATCAAGTGCTTGGAGTGTTCAAGGAGTTTCATGCCTTGGTGGAGAGAGAAACCGGCAAGAAACTGAAGTGCATCAGAACAGATAACGGTGGAGAATACAGAGGTCCGTTTGATCAGTACTGCAAGATACAAGGAATCAGACATCAAACGACACCTCGAAGACACCTCAGCTGAATGGCCTAGCTGAGAGGATGAACAGAACCTTGTGCGAGAGGATCAGAAGCTTGCTGTCACAAGCCAAGCTGCCGAAGACATTCTGGGGGGAGGCACTCATCACAGCAGTACATGTTTTGAACATGTCCCCAGCGGTCGCACTGAAAGGTAATGTTCCTAACCAAGCTTGGACAGGTAAAGAAGTGTCTACGAACACTTGCATGTCTTTGGGTGCAAAGCTTATGTACACATCCCAAAGGACGAGAGATCCAAGCTTGATGCAAAGACGCGACAGTGTGTCTTTATTGGCTATGGTCAGGATGATTTCGGCTACAAACTCTATGATCCTGTGGAGAAGAAGATTGTCAGAAGCCGAGATGTTGTCTTTGTTGAAGACCAGACCATAGAAGATATCAGAAAGGAATTGAAGACAATGCCCCAACAATACAGAAATGTGAATCCAGAACCTCATACACCGGTGCCAGTACGAGTTGAAGATGAGGTTCCCAGACAGGAGGGTACAGGTGATGAAGCTCCCAGAGATGATGATCATGATCAACCACCAGTACCAGAAGTTCCACCAACAGTTCCACAGAGAAGGTCTGACAGAGACAGAGCGACCTTCAACCAAATACTCTGCATATGAGTATGTGCTGCTTACTGACGGGGGAGAACCCGAGAGCTATCAGGAGGCTGTGGAAACAGAAGACAGAGAAAAGTGGGAGGAAACCATGCAAGTTGAGATGAAATCTTTGCATGACAATCACACTTTTGAGTTGGTGAAATTGCCAAGAGGCAAACGGGCTTTGAAGAATAAATGGGTGTACAGAGTGAAGCAACATGAGCACACTTCACAACCCCGATACAAAGCCAGACTAGTTGTCAAGGGATTCAATCAGAGGAAAGGCATTGACTTCGATGAAATCTTCTCTCCAGTTGTGAAGATGTCATCCATCAGAGTGGTACTCAGCTTAGCAGCAAGCCTCGACCTGGAAGTTGAGCAGATGGATGTCAAGACCGCATTTCTTCACGGAGATCTGGAAGAAGAAATTTACATGGAGCAACCAGAAGGCTTCAGAGTCAGCGGGAAAGAGGACTATGTGTGCAGACTCAAGAAAAGCCTCTACGGTTTGAAACAGGCACCGAGACAGTGGTACGTGAAGTTTGAGTCAGTTATGGGGGAGCAGGGATACAAGAAGACCACTTCAGACCATTGTGTATTCGTTCAGAAGTTTTCTGACGATGACTTTATCATCTTACTGTTATATGTAGATGATATGTTGATAGTTGGCAGGAATCAACCGAGGATTGACAATTTGAAGCAGCAACTGAGTAAGTCTTTTGAGATGAAAGACTTGAGGCCAGCTAAGCAGATTCTTGGCATCAGGATCGGACGTGATCGGAAAGCCATGAAATTATACTTGTCACAGGAGGAGTACATCGAGAAGGTACTTCAGAGATTCCAGATGGACAAGGCTAAAGCGGTTAGCACTCCTCTTGCTACCCACTTTAGATTGAGTACGAGACAGAGTCCCTCTACTGAGTCAGAGAATGAGGAAATGAAACAGGTTCCATACACCTCAGCAGTGGGAAGTCTTATGTATGCCATGGTGTGCACAAGGCCAGACTTGGCACACGCAGTTGGATTGGTCAGCCGGTTTATGTCAAACCCAGGACGGGAACACTGGAATGCGATCAAATGGATTATGCGGTATCTTCGAGGCACTTCCAAGATGAGGTTATGTTTTGGAAGCAGCGACAAACCAGTGTTGATAGGCTACACCGATTCAGATATGGCAGGAGATGTGGATACCCGAAAATCTACTTCGGGGTATCTGATTACTCTCTCAGGAGGAGCTGTGGCATGGCAGTCAAGGTTGCAGAGGTGTGTTGCACTCTCTACAACAGAGGCAGAATTCATTGCAGTTACAGAAGCTTGCAAGGAATTGCTGTGGATGAAGACATTCGTCCAGGAATTGGGTTTCAAGCAGGAGAAGTACATTTTGTACTGCGATAGCCAGAGCGCTATCTATCTCGGTAAAAATTCCACCTTTCATTCGAGGTCAAAACATATCGATGTGAGGTATCACTGGATACGGGACGTCCTGAGCTCAAGGCTGTTAGAACTCAGGAAAATTCACACCGACGACAACGGTGCCGATATGTTCACGAAGGTTTTACCGAAGGAGAAGCTTGAAATTTGTCGTGCCATAGCCGGGATGACAAAACTCTCCACATAGTCAGAGTGGGGAGATTCAGAGAACTACGATTGGCTTGATCCCAACTCAGGGTACGTAGGCAGTCATACAGATGCAGCCAGGGGTGGATCCTTTGGAGGATCCGGTTTGGATGATTGATGGTCGGCTCAGATTTTGGGAAATCTTCACCGAGGGGGAGATTTGTTGAAGACAGCTGCGCCGAAAGCATGCAAGTTGCATGCAGGGCAGCTAATGAAAGTTGGCAAAACGTGTAAACACGTTTTGCCAACCACCAAGGCGTGTGCACTGTAGCACACGCCTTTGAACCCTATAAAAGAGCCCCTCATCCATTGTTATTAGTATCCCTAAATGTGTGAAAGTGTAGTGAGAGTGATTGGTGAGAGTTTTTTTGTAAAGCTTGTATTGGAAGCTTTGTAATTCTTTTGTGGTTATATAAAAGAAGAGTTTTCTCTCAAATTATCCTCTATTATTATTGTGTGTTTAATCACAACAATTTTATGATTTCCACCCTTAAGATAGTGAAAATATAAAATTATTATAACATATTTTATTTTATTAATTTTCCAAATGAAGCTTCAATAGTATATCAATTTCAACTTTTTCATTGTGAAAAATTATAATCTCTTGCAAGGTTTTGAGGGAAAATCATGCAATTTTCACTACAAGAAAATGAACTTTTAGCGTCCAAAACTTTAGCGTCGAATTTAATTTCGACGCTAATAATCACTTTTAGCGTCGAAATTAATATTCGACGCCAAAAATCACTAAAAATCTTTAAATTCTTAATTTTTTTTCATTTATAATATTAAAAAAATTAATATTAATATTTTTTTTCAAAAAAATAAAAATAAAAAAGTTATTTTAAAAAAAGCTCGACCCAACAGAAACCTGGCCTGAGCCGGAAAAGACAAAACTCGTACTCGACTTATTGCTATCTAACAGTTAAAATTTAATTACATATGAATTCATATATAATAATTACTAATCACTAGTTATAAGAAATTGAACGTGGAATCCAAGTCTTTAAACTATCCTCCGCTAGAATAAATTAATGGTCAGCCAGTGTTTGTTCTAGTCTAGGATGCAGAACGACTTTCTGTTTGCATGGTCAAGGATATTTATAATCAATCGAGGACTTATCTTTTCATCTTCTCCAACAGTTATTCTGGAGTGCTTTGCCCTAGATCATTGATATTAAGTGTTCATAATAATGGCGAAACTACAATATGTACAATGAATCTAATTGAAAATAAACAATTATTGTAAATTAATTAATGAAGATAGGAAGAAAACTAGGAGACCTCTCGAAGCTCACACTGTACATGATGAATAATTTTGTGGATATAAATTAAATTATGAGGTGCTTCTTAAATTTTAAACAAATCCTCTTGTATCCGATTTAAACAATCAAATTATGGAGGAAGCAGTGGTTAAATTACTAGATAATGAAGTAGAAATTGAAAAATGGATACAACATTATAGCAGCCATCAGAAAATTCTCTTGGTAGGTGAGGGAGATTTCTCTTTTGCTTCTTGCTTAGCCAAAGCATTTGGCTCAGCTGCCAATATGGTTGCCACTTCAATCGACTCCAAAGGTTAAAAAAATATTTATGTTAATTATTATTAGAACAATGTTGTATTTAAATTAATTAGTTTTAGCATCAAAGCAATTATGTGTAATTTTGAACCAACCCAATATGCATGCAAAATGTAGAGCTATTAATGCAGAAGTATTCAAGAGCTGCCACCAACTTGAAAGAGCTGGAAGATCGTGGATGCGATATTGTTCATCAAGTTAACGCCCATACAATGAGCCATCACCCGCTGCTTAAGTCAAAATCTTTTGATAGGATTGTCTTTAATTTTCCTCATGCCGGTTTCGATTTCTTTTATCGTGAACATGACATGTTCCTTATTCAGTAAGTCGAGCTAAACTGAATCTACATTCAATTATGATAATTCACCCAAAATTAAGTTAAAGTTTGAAAATATATTAGGTTTTTTCAAATTTTCATCAGCCCACCTAAATTATGAAACATGGATATTTTGCACTAAAAAACTAGAAATAACAGATATTTTATATCCAAAACTAGCTATGAAAAAAAAAGACTTTTTACACTTAAACTAGTAATTTGGATGTAAAATATTCTTTTAATAACTTGGGGTGGACATGTAATTTTTATTTTATTTTTTAAATCTATTATATTTTTCGACTTTAGCTTAACAAGAGATAGAACGATGATAATTTCCCTTTAAAATATTACAATTGAAGAAAATTCTTCTTTTAACAGGCGTAACCAAGAATTGGTAAGAGGGTTCTTGAAAAGTGCAAGGAACATGTTGAAGGGGAAAGGAGAAGTTCATGTAACCCACAAAACTGCTTATCCATTTAATAAGTGGGAAATAGAGAAGCTGGCTGTGGAGGTTGGGCTGCGCTTGGTTGAAAGATTGTCATTTAGTATATCGAATTATCCAGGTTATGATAATAAGAGAGGAGATGGGAACAGATGCGACGAGAGTTTTCCTGTTGGTTTGTGTGCAACATTCAAATTTGGAGAGTAATATTTATGTATGCTCATTGAGGAATGAATCCTTATCTTCAGTGGTTCTTGTTTAACAAATTTTCATTTCTTATCCTGAATAAATGTTGTATTAATTTCACCCTGGATTAGGTCTTTTATGTGGACAACACAAGAAGATATAAAAAATTTCATGCTAATTGATTGTTTCGTTGACTTAATTACACTTGTGTTCTTATTACCCCACAAACTCAAGCTGAGTTCTGGCCAAGAAGTTGAAGCTTGGAAAAATATCAATCAATTATATTGATTTTCAAAGGAAATCTCGTGAAGTTAGATAAGATCTTGAGTGATATATATTCTCGCAATTAAAATAATAGTCTATCTTAATATATATGTTTGGTTTACTCATGATAAACATCATTATGAGTAAATAATATGTTTCAACTGAGTTTATCACATTAAAAAGTATCGTGCCACCAAATAACCAATGAAACCAAATAATATTTTGAATTCAAATTCAATGTTGAATCGTGCTATGACACAATTTAATTATTACAAGACCGTGGAACAAGGGAAGCTCCCAAAAGGCATATATAAATGTAGTAATTAAAGAGAAAACGTCATTGCCTCCATTGCAACAAATATTATTTTTGAATATCATCAACTCCACTATGTATATATATAGTCAAGTACGCAGAGAATTTTTTTATTTTTTATTTTTTGGTAATACAATATACCTGTTCAGATCATGTCGGTATAAAATGACGAGTTGTTTGATTCTTCTGGAACAAAAACAATCCAGAGAGAATAATAATTTGAAGGCATAAAGAGAATTAGTATTCCTCGCAATTTTAGGGTGTTATATAAAATGTTAGAAATAATTGACACCGGTCTATTGCGACAAATTTTGAGAATAATAAAGAGAGGATAAACTCACTATAACAAAAAGATTCTTTAACGTACAAAATTTTAACACCGCCTAAAAAATCGTCACAAAATATATATTTAGCGTCGTCAAAATTTTGCGACACTACAAGTAGCATGATAAATGCGGTTTATACCCACTTATTATGGCATTCTTAGCCTATTATTTGGTTATGTTTCGTACCATTTAATGTCATTTATAGTTTATTTTATGTTTTATTTGTAGGAGCATTAATACATGGATCTTGGGACATTTGCACGTGTTTTGGGAACTTTCGGAAGCATCGGACGTATTGGAGCATAGGAAACAGCGCGCAATGAGAAAATTATTACTGGCGCCGCGGCACCCAAGTTCAGGCGCCACGGCGCCAGCAAGCAGACGCGTCCCATCCAAAAGGCCGAGGATCAGGCGTCACAGCGCCATGCCCAGATGCCACGGCGCCTGCAAGACCACGTGTTACATACACACTCCAGAGGGTTTAGCGTCGCGGCGCCCATGCCCAGGCGCTGCGGGAGAGATAAGCATACGTTCAGGAAAGTGATTTTTAGGGTTTTTAACATGTATTATGATTCCAAGGCTCCACTATAAATACATGACTTCGTCCAAGACTAAAAGGGAGGCTAATACACAGCACAAAACACAAATATACATATTTTAGAGAGATCCAAGGAGGAGGATTGAAGAGCAACAAGAAGAGACAAATGCGGTGACATCCGAAGAGGAAGAGATCATGTCGGTATAAAATGACGAGTTGTTTGATTCTTCTGGAGACAAAAACAATCCAAAGAGAATAATAATTTGAAGGCATAAAGAGAATTAGTATTCCTCGCAATTTTAGGGTGTGATATAAAATGTTAGAAATAATCGACACTGGTTTATTGCGACAAATTTTGAGAATAATAAAGAGAGGATAAACTCACTACAAGAAAAAGATTCTTTAACGTACAAAATTTTAACACCGCCTAAAAAATCGTCACAAAATATATATTTAGCGTCGTCAAAATTTTGCGACACTACAAGTAGCACATATTGTGTCGCTAGTAAAAACGACGCTTAAATTACAATATTTAGGATCGCCAAATGACATTCAATGCTAAAATTATCACATTTAGTGTTTCAATATATATTTCGATGCTAAATATCAACTTTTTACCCCGTATATAGGTTGTGATGTTGAATGTCATAATTTTTAGTATCGCTACCTATAATCGACGCTAAAGGTTGTAACCTTTAGCGTTGATAGTTAACTTCTAAGCAAAAAAAATCTAAAATTTAGCATCGCAACCAATATTATCGATGCTAAATGTTAACTATTTAGAGTCTAATATACGTTGTGATTTTATATGTCATATATTTAGCGTCGCTATTGATACCAGCGACGCTAAACATTCTGCAAAAAAATCAGTAACCCACGCTCTCTTCTGTTATTTATATTCATTCTTCTTATTCATTTTTCAATACCCACGTTAAAAAAATACACATTTTCATCAATTTCAACCACAATCCAACACTAAGCTAATTAAGATATTTATTTTATGTAATATATCATTGTTTACCCATTATGTATTTTTAAGTAAATATTAGTTTATGAATTTAACTAATTAATTAAGGTATGTATTTTAGTTAATGAGTTTATTATTATTTTAATATATGTAGATATTTTTATTGATATGGATAGAAGTTGGATGAGCATGCCAAATACATTGAGTATCGAATACTATAAAAAGGTGGAAGAATTTATGGAAGTACCAAAACGAGTTGTTAATGCGGAAGGTCATGTGCGTTGTCCATGTAATAACTGTTTGAATATGAGAAAGAAGCATTTGAGGAATGCTGCAGCCCATCGGCCGCATGGCATCAGTGAGGAGGATTGGGGGTATCTGTGCTCCATGTGGGCTTCAGATGATTACACGATAAGTTTTAAATTTCCATAATATTTTATTTTGCAATCTTTTTGAAATAAAATAGCGACTAACTTCCTTTTTATAGAAAATTTATGAGCGAAACACGGTGAACAGGCAAAATCTGCGGTTCAATAATGTTGGAGGCTCGAAGCCCTTTTCCACCTATCGCGATGAACGCTTCGAGGTAAGTGGATATATGTTTACTTAACTATATTTTAATAATATTTAATTACTAATTAATATTTTTCGTCTGCACTCCAAATAAAGGTTGGGTGAATAATGTCGTCCAAGAATGCTATATAAGTGTTCAATTATATAAATTATGCAAAATTTCAGAATTTTCCTCTAACACAAAATCTTAAAATGTAGGAACGCATGATAGATTTTGCGTTGTCTATTATAGATTTTTGCGACGATAAATTAGCGAACGCGTAAATATTTAACTTCACCGGATGATCTTTGACGCTAAAACCTTTCATCAACCAGACTTAACATCAATTTTATGTGTCGTTTTTTTCGACTCTAAAAATTTTAGCGTCGACTTTTGCCTCATTTTGTGTCGATCTTTGGAGACGCTAAAAAATCGAATTCTTGTAGTGACTTCACTCTTGTTTTTTTTTTTAAAATGCCTCCAATACAAGGTTTATCATATGGTTAACTGACACAAAAATAAATAAGTATTCATAATAAATTTATAATGTGGGATATATAGTTTGAAATAGAGGTGGCCACCGGTTCGGTTTCGAACCGGAACTGAACCAAACGGTTCTGGTTCGGTTCCGATTCTGTGTAGTTTTTTTTTAAAAAAAAAAAATTATAATGATTTTTAAAAAATGAGATTAAAAAATTTATTTAAAATTATGAATTTGAATTTAGATTACATTAAATTAAAAATAAATTTAAAGAGCTTGAACTTAAATTTTTAAAAACTTGAGTTGTCTACGTATCTTCCAGGGGTGAGAGGAATTAAATCTCACGTAGTTCCATGATATTTTTAAGATAGTTTCCCATTATAATTTATAATTATTTACTAATCAATCATCATCATTATCAGTACATGTTGATCCTTCAGCTCCCGTTCCGCTTGCACTTGTAGATGTATTGTCGAACAAGTCTTTAAAGTCATCGAGGGTATTTTCGTGTTGCCTCAAATCAGCTCGGGTCCAATCATCCACACATGTTGTTGCTTCTAAAGTGCTTGGATGTAATGAAGGTCTTCTCACTTCCAAAATATTGTCTCCTAAGTTGCAGGCTTGCTCAACCGCAATGGTGGAAACAAGTGCTGCCAGCACTTCTATTACAATTATTGATAATCCAGGAAAGAAATTTTGATGTCGGTTCCACCAGTCAAGTACTTGAAAATTTTTACTCACAAAACTTTCAGTAGGAAACTCGAAATTGGTAGATAAATAATTATCTAATTTTGGAACATCTCGTGAAAATTTTATCGCTTTAACATGATTTAATTTATAAAACTCGGCTCATTCTCTCCTAACTTGAGAATATGACCAAATACAATTAAGTGTAATCTTAATATGATCAATGAAATGTGCTAAACAAGTGAGATCATCTTGAACACATAAATTAAGGACATGACATGTGCAACGAACATGAAAAATCGACCCCCAAATTTAGTTGGCATATTTCTTTTAAATCTCTAATTGATGCAGTATTTGCAGATGCATTGTCAAAATCAATTGTTAAAATCTTACCTAATAAACCAAATTCATCAAAAATTACTTTCATCATTTTATAAATATTTGGTGCAGTATTTTGCTTATCAAAAACTCTAAATGCAATAAGTCATTTTTGCATGTTCCATAATGCATCAATCCAATGACAAGTCACACACATGTATGATTGTGTTTGCCAATGGTCACTCCAAATATCATAACAAATAGAAAGACGACCTTTAATATTTTAAATATTTCATTTAAAATAATTTTACCATCTTTGTATAATTTAAAACTTTGACGTTTTGTTGTATTTCTAGTCATTCTACAAGTAGCAGGATTTAAAACATTCTGAACGTAATTAATAAAAGTAATTTTTTTCACCAAAACTTGAAGAAATATGTGTCATACTAGTAAATTTAGCAAATTCTTCTCTATTTTTAGCATCAGATTATTTAAATAAATCTAAAGAAATCGTACTTCTACTAGATGATGTGTACCTGGCCATTTGAGTTTGTGTTGTATCAAGTCCAATTTCAGCGGCATGATGTCTATCCGGGTGCTTGTTCATATTGCCATAGTCATCAGTAAATTTGTATAATACCTACTACAACAAAATGGACCTTAAGCGTCCAAACATTTAGCGTCGAAATTTTTTTCGACGCCAATAAACCTTTTAGCGTCGAATTTAAATTTCAACGATAAAAGGTAATACTTTAGCGTCGAATCCTAGTTTCGACGCTAAAGGATAATTAAATTTCGTCGTTAAAGGTTCTAACCTTTAGCGTCGAAATTAGATTCGTCGCTAAAGATTTATCTTTTAGCGTCGAAATTGAAATTCGACACAAAAGGGTCAACTCTTTAGCATCGAATTTTAATTTCGACGCAAAATGTTCCACCCTTTAGAGTATAAAAAAATGTTGGACGCTAAAGGGTCAACCTTTAACGTCGAATCTAAATTTTGACGCTAAAGGTTAATTTTAAATTTTTCGATTTCCCCTTTCTAATATTTGAATTCATCGCCTAACAAAATTAGATTTAAAATTTTGACATTTAGCGACGAATTTTCGACGCTAAAAGTCAAATATTTCGACGTTAAATGGTAAATTTAAAATTTTCAAATTCCCGCTTTCTAAATTTTGAATTTATCTCCTAATAAAATTGGATTTAAATTTTTGACATTTAGCGACGAATTTTCGACGCTAAAAGTCAAAAATTTCGACGCTAAATATCAAAATTTTGGCGGAAATAGTTCTCGCTATTTGAGGACCTTTAACGACTAAAGCCTATTTCGACGCTAAAGGTTTTTTTTCCTATAAATTCATTTACTCTTTCATTTCTCCTATTCTCACTTTCTTTCTCTCATACTCTTATTTCCTCTCTAAAATTATTTTTTTTGATTTTTTTGTATTTTATATTAACATCTAATATTTATTTTTATTTTTTTTAAGGGAATATGAAGATGAAGAAATGGTGAAAATGAAGATAGTGAAGAAAATGAAAAATAAATGAAAGTGAAGATGAAAAATATGAAAGTGAAGATGGAGAAAATATATAGAAAATTATATTTTATCATTTTATATTTTTTTGTTGTGATAAATTTTGTAATTTTAGTTTCAAATCAATAAAAATATTATTATTATAGTTTTTTAATAACGAATCTGTAATAATTTTTATAACAAATTTAATTACTTTTGTAATGAAATTAGTTTGAAATTAATTGTATTATACCCTTTAGCGTCGAAATATTCGACGCTAAAGGTAATAAAATAATATATATTTTTTTAATATTATATCACCTTTAGCGTTGAATATTTCGATGCTAAATGTCAACTTTTTGGCATCGAAAATATTCGTAACCAAATACGTGATTTAGCGTCGAAATATTTTTGACGCAAAATGTTGTACTTTAGCGTCGAAATTTTTTATTTCGACGCTAATTGTCTTTCTCATCCACGTTTTAGAAGACTTTTTTTTTTGTAGTGACCCCACAATGGTTGCATATTGTTCTTGGACCTTCATTTTCAGTATCGACTAAATGAAAATGAATTTTGAAAATATCAGAGGATCGAGACTTAACTTCTCTTCTCCATGTATCGATACTAGGGCCGTTTTCTTGGGTTGGCACATTGAACATGGTGTTCTCAGATGAGCTTGCCATTTTTTTAAGGAAATATTAAAGAATGAGAAAATTGAGAATGAGAGAATTGTAGATATTGAGATAATTGAGAATTAGTTTATTGAAAAAAATGAAAAATGACCCATATTTATACATTTTTGGATTATTTTTTTGATACCTAAAATGCCCCTAAAATTAGCCGTTTTATAAATGTTATTAAAGGTAATTTAATAATTAATTGATTTTTTTAAGGCAGTGAGTTGTTGCTCCCTGCCAGCCCAACGGCTACTCCGGCCTAGAACCGAACGATTCCAGCGATTCGAACCGGTTCTGGTTCGAACCGTTCGGTTCTGTTTAGTTCAGATAGGGACGAACCCTAACCGAACCGAACAATTCTGGTTCCGGTTTCGGTTTCGGAACCGTGGCCGGATTTAAGATTTAAACAAAGAGAATTTCAAATCTAAAACCCGATGACTTAATTTACAATAAATAAGCAGTAAAATAAATAGACGATGATAAATCATAAATAAAAATAAAACGTGTGCTGTGAAATAAAAATCCCGCGATCATCATCTACTTTGTCGGATAGGAGGTGCCCTGATTTTGAATTACCAGACTGTGAAGTCCAGCAAGCATCCAGTAGCTTGTTGAAAACATGCAGAAGCAACAAAGATACTTTCGGTGATTTCGTTAATTGTAGGAAATGAGTTGGCAAAAACGTGTGCTACAGTGCACGCGTTTTTTGCCCTATAAATTGAAGCATTCATTGAATGTATTGTATCCCAGTGAGAGTAGAGAAATCAGACAGAGTCTGTTAAGTGAGGTTTTTTGTAGTTTTTCCATTTGTGTAAAAACTTGTATATTATTCTTGAGAGTAATAATATTGCATTCGGTTTTCCTCAAAAACACTCCAAGAGTTATCGGTAATTCACAACAAGTGGTATCAGAGCCAGGTTCTTCATTGGGATCGAAAAATCGAAGAACGGAGCTCGGTTTGGAAAATTCGAGTTCCTGAAAAGTTGTCAAAAATCAACTTTGAGCATACCATCAGCTAGTTCACGTAGAGACGAGCACGGTGGTATTTTCCGGCGATCAAACGGAGGTCCAGAGAGCACGCACGCGCCAGACAGAGAACTCCCACGCGCCGCCACTCGCAGACACGCGCCTCACGCGCGCTGAAGGTTAAAGATGATCCGCGTGGCCGCCACGTCAGTGCTACGTCACGCCCAGTCAGCGCACAGTCAGCGCCTCGTCATCGCCCAGTCAGCAGGCACGTCAGCCGCCACGTCAGCGCCACGTGTCCGACATATCAGCAAATCGGTCCCACCTTGCCACGTCAGCAGCCTGGTAAATTTCATTTTGCCCCCTGAAGTTTTGAAATTTACAATTTTACCTCAGAACTTTTAGGAATTTACAAATCAGCCCCTGTGTCGGATTTAGACCAACGAAGTGTCTATTCCACCATTTTCGACCGTTCCGGACGCAATGGTGATCTCGGATTTATGAAATTCAGCCCCAATTTTATTGTATTTACATTTTAAACTTTAAAATTTAAAATGGAAATTGGAGATTCGTCTTCTGGTGCAATAATTAAACTGGCTGCAACTAATTACTCCCTCTGGAGACCTCAGATGATAGATTTTTTGCATTGCAAAGATTTGTTTGATGTCATCGAGTTGAAGGGAGTGAAACCAGAGTCTGTTAAGGAGTATGAATGGAATAAACTCAACAACAGAACTTTGGGTCAGATAAGGCAGTGGATCGGTCACAATGTCTTCCACCACGTAGCACAAGATTCAGATGATTACGGGATGTGGATAAAGCTGGAAGACATGTTCCAGGCCAAGACAGCTCGGAATAAAGCCTTGTTAATGAGGCGTTTGGTGAACCTGAAGCTACGGAGTGGAACTTCCGTTGCAGAACACACCAACGAGTTTCAGAGCCTGGTGAACCAGTTGTCTGCAGTAGACATGCAACTGGGAGATGAGTACAATCCCTCTTACTACTCAGTTCCCTTCCTGATAGTTGGGAGACTCTGGTGGTTACTCTCAGCAACTCAGCTCCAGGAGGCAAACTTATCATGCCTATGGTAAAGGATGCCTTGTCAAATGAAGAAGTCAGAAGAAAAGACGTGGGCTCAGATCAAACAGAAGCTCTTGTCTCGGAGCAACGAGGAAGACAACATGAGAAACATCAAGGTGGGAGAAGAGGCAGAAGCAAAAGCAGGGGCAGGTTCAAGGACGGGAAAATGACATACAAGTGCTTCCACTGTGGCATTGAAGGCCACTTGAAGAAGAATTGTCGGAAACTGCAACGGGAGCAAGACAAGGCAATAACCAGCCGAAGAAGAATGATGCGGAGACACTAGTAGTTACTACAGTGGATGTAGCTATATGCTCCGGCCAGGAAGAAGCATGCCTTCACACCGCAACTCAGGATGTCGAGTGGGTGGTAGATACTGCTGCATCCTACCGTCACTCCTCACATGGATTTCTTCACAACATACAAAGCATGAGACTTTGGAGCAGTGAAGATGGAGAATACCATTTCTTCTCAGATAGTGGGAATTGGCAAAATACAGTTGCAGACAAATGCAGGGTATACAGTAACCCTGAAGAAGGTCAGACATGTTCCAGAACTTCGGCTCAACTTACTCTCGGGGGTAGCCCTTGACAAACAGGGCTATGCTAGCCACTTCAGCAACGACACTTGGAGGATGATAAAATGTGCCATGGTCATCGCCCGAGGACACATCTGTGGAACCTTGTACAAGACTCATGTGAAGATTTGTGCAGAAAGCCTCAATGTAGCTGAACGGGAGGCTTCTCAGAATCTGTGGCACCAGAGACTCGGTCACATGATGAAAGGGGGTTGTCTACCTTGACAAAGAAAGATCTAATCACCGTCTCCAAAAATGCTAATTTGGATCCTTGCAACCACTGTCTATTCGGTAAGCAACATAGAGTCTCTTTTAATTTCTCATCTACAAAGAAATCAGAGTTACTCAGTCTGGTGTACTCTGATGTATGTGGTCCCTTGGAGGTAAACTCACTAGGCGGTAAAAAATATTTTCTGACTTTTATTGATGATGCTCTTCTCGGAAAGTATGGGTGTATTTTCTAAAATCAAAGGATCAGGTCCTGGACTATTTCAAACTGTTTCATGCCATGGTCGAGCGTGAAACAGGAAGAAACTGAAGTGCCTTCGTACAGACAATGGAGGCGAATACACTTCCAGGGAGTTCGATGCCTACTGCGGAAGTCACGGCATTCGACACGAAAGGACTGTGTCTCCACGCACCCCACAACACAATGGTGTCGCTGAAAGGATGAGCTGCACCATTATGGAGAAAGTCAGAAGCATGATCAGTATGGCCAAGCTGCCAAAGCCATTCTGGGGAGAAGCTGTTCGTGCCGCTTGCTACCTGATCAACAGATCACCATCTGTACCGTTGATCTTCGAATTCCGGAGAAAGTGTGGTCTGGTAAGAATCCCTCATATTCTCACATCAGAATATTCAGATGTTTAGCATTTGCACATGTATCCAATGAGCTCATGCAGAAGCTCGATGCAAGGACTACTCCATGCATCTTTATAGGCTATATAGAGACGAGAATTTGGATACAGGTTATGGGACCCGAAGGAAAGGAAGGTCATCAGAAGCAGGGATGTAGTATTTTTCTAAGACCAGACAATAGAAGACATTGAAAAGCCCAAGATGCCTTCTAAAACCAGTGCCGACAATGCCGATGCAAACCCAGACGCAACCCACCCCACACCAGCACCAACACCAGTAGCCACAGATGATGATGGTGTGCAAGACATACCAGAAGCAGAACCATAAGAGGAATGAGGTGTTGAGCAGGGGGAGCTGCAGCCTGCTCCATCAGAGGCTTCAGGGTCATCCACAGATCCAGATGACAACAGACAGTCAGAACCTTCATACGAAGATCCGAGAGAGGCCGGATTCCATCAGCCAGATACTCAGGATCAGAATACATTCTGCTTACTGAAGAGGGGAGCCAAACCCTCAACGAAGCAGTATCTCATAAGGACAAAGATAAATGGCTGCACGCAATGCAGGATGAGATGGAATCTCTGCAGAAAAACAACACTTATGAGATAGTCAAGCTCCCACATGGAATGAAGGCACTAAGAACAAATGAGTGTTCAAGCTCAAAAAGATGGCAGCGGAAAAGTGGTGAAACCAAAGCTCGGCTAGTGGTCAAAGGATTCCTAAGAAAAGAGAATTGACTTTGATGAGATTTTTTCACCGGTGGTAAAAATGGCTTCAATCCGAGTTATCCTAGGATTGGTAGCTAGACTGAACTTGGAGCTTGAACAGATGGATGTCAAAACATCATTTCTTCATGGTGATCTGAATGAAGAAATCTACATGGAGCAACCAAAAGGATTCAAGTTTCAGGCAAAGAAAACCTTATTTGCAAGCTGAAAAAGAGCTTGTACGGGCTCAAACAAGCACCGAGGCAATGGTACAAGAAGTTTGACTCATTCATGGTGGGTCAATGCTACAAAAGAACTGCAGCAGATCAGTGTGTAACATTCAGAGGTTTCCAGATGGAAATTCGTTGCTCTTCTACTGTATGTAGATGACATGCTGATTGTTGGACAAGAAGCAGCGAAGATCAGCCAGCTGAAGAAGGAACTCTCCAAGGCTTTCGACATGAAAGATTTGGGTCAGCTCAACAAATTTTGGGAATGGAGATTGTTCGTGACAGACAGAACAAGAAGCTATGGCTTTCACATGAGAGATATATTGAACGGGTAATCAGGAGGTTCGATATACAGAAAGCCGAACCAGTCAGCGTTCCGCTTGCGCACCATTTCAAACAAACTGAGCAAGAGTTCGTGTCCTTCATCCAAGAAAGAGATAGAGGAAATGTCAGCAATACCATATTCTTCAGCTGTTGGAGTCTAATGTATGCAATGGTATGTACCAGGCCAGATATTGCACACGCAGTGGGTGTAGTGAGTCGTTTTCCTCTCTAACCCTGGAAAGCAACACTGGGAGGCAGTCAAATGGATTCTCAGGTACCTCAAAGGTACAACGAAGTTTCGTCTGTGTTACGGGGGAGCTGATCCGATCTTGGAAGGCTATACAGATTCAGATATGGCGGGAGATCTTGATGGTAGAAATCTACATCAGGATTCATCTACACTTTTGCAGGGGGAGCGTGTCATCAAGCAAACACTACAATATATAGTGACAGTCAAGTGCTCTGGACTTGAGCAGAACTCAATGTATCATGCCCGGACGAAACACATTGATATTCGTTATCACTGGATACGCGAGGTATGGATCACAACTGCTGAGACTAGTGAAGATCCATACAGATGAGAATCCACCGACATGTTAACGAAAGTGGTTACTCGGGACAGCTAGATTTGCTTCAGATGCGCTGGAGGGGGAGAATTGTGAAGTCCAGCAAGCATCCAGTAGCTTGTTGAAAACATGCAGAAGCAACAAAGATACTTTCGGTGATTGCCTTAATTGTAGGAAATGAGTTGGCAAAAACGTGTGCTACAGTGCACGCGTTTTTTGGCCCTAAAATTGAAGCATTCAGTGAATGTATTGTATCCCAGTGAGAGTAGAGAAATCAGACAGAGTCTGTTAAGTGAGGTTTTTTGTAGTTTTTCCATTTGTGTAAAAACTTGTATATTATTCTTGAGAGTAATAATATTGCATTCGGTTTTCCTCAAAAACACTCCAAGAGTGATCGGTAATTCACAACGAGTAAGCCACAATTAATAAAAAATATTTCTTCGGAGCCCGTACATAAAAAAATTGCTGCCACAAGGCCATTAAATCTCCATGCACCACCATTAAAGTCAAATATCAAGGACGACACAACTTAATTCCTCCAACACGGCAGTATCATCCTTAATCAAATATTTGAGCGATAGCCAATGATAGATCACTAGAAACAAATGCCAAATGTATTGAGGAGTTATGGACATACCTAAGGGTTGATCACCCTTTGTCATCAGTAGGTATTCGAGATAGGATTGAGATTGGAAAATTATAACCCCTCTCTACCGATTATCATCTCTAATTATCACCATCACCAAGCAACAGGAAATTAGGGAGGATGAAAGGAAGAAGTGAAGCAGATAGATCCGACATCCGAAGGACCCGACATCCGAAGGATAGGAAGAGAGAGAAAAAGAAAATAAATAAATATATATATATATTTATGAAATTTTATGATTTCAACCCTAAAGATAATGAAAGTATAAAATTATTATAACATATTTTATTTTATTATTTTTCCAAATGAAGCTTCAAAAGTATATCAATTTCAACTTTTTCAAGATGAAAAATTATAATCTCTTGTAAGGTTTTGAGGGAAAACTATGCAATTTTGCAACTTCATGAGAAAAACGTCCACCTATAAAATATCGAGTAAAAAAAATGATAATTTAAAAAATTGTAATATATTCAAACTTTCGCTACTATAAATGAGATAATTTACTTTTTTTTTTTTTTTTTTTATATTTTAGAATTAGTTTCCGTAATTAATTAATAGACATTATTATGTTACACGGAGATGGAGTCTTCCACAATGACATTTTGTGGTGAGTGACGAAGATGGAAATTCCACGTTAGTTGACATTTGTACTTTGTAAGTTGTTGCCTAATTTCTTCGTTAATTGTCGAACAAGTTTTTGATTTTTTTTTTCCCTTTGTACTTTCATCCTTCCTTCCCCCACCCAAAAATAAATAAATAATGATAATAATAAAGAAAAGTAGAAGAAATTAATCAACCAAATAATAATATATATATATATATATAAATGTCGAGTGATATTCTTATAGAAACAATCAACAGAGATCATAACTATGTATGTTAATATATTAAAGGCTACGCTTATGGTCCATTAAATGTTTGCAATGCAATAGACTACAATACAAGTGATCATAAGAATATAAAAAGATTGCTGGGATATATATACAAAGAATCTAGTATTGATTTCAAGGAATAAAATGAAACGGTCTATTTATTGAACCGTGTCACCTTGTAAATGATTAATTAATTATACATACATTATATTATTCTCATTGATTAATTAAACGAACCATCCTAATCATTTAACGAAACGCGTAGCCCAATTCTTAAATTAAAAGAAGCAGCCATTTCTCTCCAAGCTTATACTATATATATGAACAAATTCAGTTATGATTCTCACAGTTATCATATCTATAGCTAGCAGAGAATATGGGGAAGAAAAGGATAGTAATCAAGGTGCAAGTGAGCAATGAAAAATCCAGAGTCAAAATCATGAAAATTATTGCGGACGCATACGGTAAATAGCATAATATATACAACCTTAATTTGTGTGTGATTTTTTATTTTTTATTTTGGTTATGTTCCTTTTATTAGATGTAATTATTATTATGTTTGATAAATATATAGGTGTTACATCGGTGGCAATCGAAGGGCCGGATAAAGATCGAGTGGTGGTGATCGGAGATGGAGTTGATCCAGTCAAATTGACAACAGCCATCAGGAAACATGATAGCAATGCCTCCTTGGAAAGTGTACAAAACATTAATAATAATAATAATAATAATAATAGATATAATAATACAGAGGATGAGGAAGATACGAGCTATGCAGCTGCTTCATCTAGTTATTGTAATAGTATTGGATATCCACAGCCCCCAATGTATTATTATAGAAGTTCATGGGGCTAATTCATCATTACTCAGGATTTGTTATCAGTTGATGCATGTGAGATAAAAATTTAGTTTTGTTTATTTTCAATGTTTTTTGAACAACTGTAACTCTAGGGTTTTTACTTGTGTTCGTGTTTATTGTTGTTGAAAGTTGATATTTTGTACATATATCGAAATTTTATGAATATTACTGAGTGGGATAATTATGTAGTCCGATGTTTTGATTTAATGTTGCAACTTTAATACTTATATATATATGTGTGTGGGGAGTTGACAAAGATGGAGATACAAGTAGCGGAAAATGATCAATCCGTAGTGATGGGTGATAAATCAGTAGTGAAGCTTAAAAGGTCGCAGCTGAGAAAGGGGCTCCGGCATATATTTCTATGTTGTGGAAAATATTCTACAATGGGTGAAATGAATGAATGAACGAACTTAAAATCTATCTACTCACATGTTAGTTTTTGGTTGAATTAAGTTCATAAATTTCATAACATATGTGCTTCCAAACTTTAATTTTGAGGGATTCAAAGGCATATTTGTGATACATAATGGATCACATCTCATATTATACATGTTCAGTCAATTAATCTCTTGATCAGTTTATACAGTAGCTTGTAACAACTGATCAAGGCATTAACTTCTGAGACTATTCAACATCACAATAGAATTAAATTTGTTTAAATTTCTGCTCAAGTTCATACAGTAATACTATACTTTCATACTACTGCGATTGATGAATCGAATCATTATAATGATTTACCATGCTTATAAATTCCCATTGTTGTATTTGGTTCCCAATGCCCATAGAGAATTATGGAGAATGAGCAATTTTGGTTGGTATTTTATAGGAGTGGATAGTCATGATCATTTTCTCCCTATTCTTTAATCCATTCTCTTTTGGAATATGAGAATTGTCAAACTCATATATGGAGAATCTTGTCCATTTATATAAAATACAATTGCCCTTGATGGAAATTGTTAAGGAAAGAATCAACTTGTAATTAAGGGCAACCGTTAGATTAGATGAAGGGGATATTGATTATTGGATTAACCCTAAAACTATTTCTTTCCCTTTACACCTTTTTCACTTCATGACTACTAGAAATTCCCAAGGCCGAATATGAAAATTGATATAAATCGAACCCCTTTTGTTATTTAAATTGTTACATATGTTGTGATTATTTGATCACTCTAGAGTGTGTTTGAAGGAAAAACTGAAGCTTCTATTACTTAAACTTTATAAAAAAAACCCTCACTCTCTAACACTTTACCAAGCTTTCTACACTTGAACCTTGCAAATTTGGGATGGTTTGAGCTTACCCCCAAGCTCTGTATTTATAGCCAAGGTTTGACTCAAAAATTCAACAAATCTACCGTGTCCACCATTCACTCCCTAATTTCATGGAGATGGTAATCTTCCACCGAAAGTATGTTGACGGTTTCTAGTTGATGATGCAAACTGGATTAAGCTTCCATGTTGGTTTTCACAACATATTTCATATAATTTTTCAATATAAATTGATTGTGAAAATTCATATATGTTTTAATATATTTTAGTGAAGATTATTAATGGAATCCATAAAATATATATACACTTTTCCATGCTGGGCAGGAATCTAGAATCTAGCTAAACCAAGTTGTCATTTTCCTCGTCCTTTTCTTTTTCCTCTTCATGGAAAGGGAGAATTAAATAGTTTCCATATATGAAATAAAAGTTGCTAAAGAATATTATGAAAAAAAACTTTGGTTGACACCTACATTATTCCCCATAAATAGGATGGACTGAGTTTTGAAAATCTCACACCCAATTCAAGTGTTATTTATTAATATTTTCAAAATTTTAGAAAAATTCATTTTCTTAAACTTTGAATTAACATTTTTATTATATTTTACTAAGTCAAAAATTAAATAAACAAACTTAAAATTATATAAGACTTTTCAAAGTTCGGTCCATTTATACACCCTACCCATAACACAGTCGAGACAATATAAAGAAGATCAGCCAATCAAGCAAAACAAGAAATATAAATTATTATTGTACTCTCAAGTATTAAGAAGAAAATCCTATAATCAGATAATGAGGACTAGAAAGGCAAAAAAAAAAAATCTTAACAGCACAAAAATTAAAAATTAAAATTAAATGGACCATCCTTAACAACACCAAATGCTCAAATAAGTCGCAAAAAAAATGTGGTGCAGAGAAAGTCTCAAAGCACTTAAAAGAGAGAGAGAGAGAGAGAGAGAGGAGAGAGAGAGAGAGTATAAATGGTCGTATTGCTAAAAAATTCTTCGAAAGTATATAGCATATAGAGAGATTAAAGATACTTAAGTAAATCAGACGGAAATTATATAATAAATTTTAGTGAAACTTGTACGATAGAACAAGACCATACTTTAATTGACTTGCATCCTATGAGATGCAGATTCGATTCGATTCCATGAAGTTGGTTAATATTTAAACCATATATATATATATATATATATATATAAAATTTATTAAATCATTTCCGTCTGATTTACTTAAGCATCTTTAATCACATGTGAACGGAATTTGAATCATTTATCATTTTTTCACTAAAAAAAAATTTGTGGCAGGATTAACTGAGACTCACAAATAAACCAAAAGTTTAAACTACTATATTGGACTCATGTCTATAAAATTAGTTATTGAATTTAGGGTTGCTTCAAGCTTATAATATTAACACAGTACTATTCTAAAGTAATGTTAGATAATCTCCTCATCACCATTTTTTTTTAATCGTTGGAAATCCCGCCGTTAAATCACATCTTTCAAGCTTAAGCGAAGTAGGTAAAACCATCGGTTGTCTCAGACTCTTACAAGAAATGAACTTCCTGAATTCGAACTCTGTAGACTCTGATTTCGGCCAAGGTCCACAATCGAGATTATCAATTTTTAGGGCGCGAGCAAATCCTGCAAAACAAATAGAACGAATAAGGAGCTTACTGCCCACCGGTGTGGTGGAAACCGTAGACACTCCGACGCTCAAGTTAGCCTAAGCACCGATCAGTGTAAAATAAACAGGTCAAGGCTTTTTATGTACCTCAACCTTCGGTTCTATGCCGTGAGGGCGGTGTGAATCAGTCTTGTCTTGACAATAGGGGTAGTATCTTTGCCGATCCTCCAAATGTTGTCTTTCCTTCTTCTTTTATAGGTCTTGGTATCCCGTCTCTTATCTGCCCGTTGGAGTCATTATTAATGAGGCTTTGATTCGGATGTTTCATGTTCGGTAACTGACGATCTTGTCTTCTCTTCGAAACCGTCGACTTTATGGTAGTATTCATGAATGCGGATTCTCTCTTCAAATTGTAACTGGTGCCCGTTGATCTTCTTTATGTTCAACAGGCCTGGACCTTTGTGTGACATCTTCGTATGTGGGCCCAGTCTGTAGATGGGCTTCTAGTCTCGTGGTGTAATGTCGTTTTTGCCCCTAGGGTCAATTTTGGCCCAAACAAACTCAATACCTCAAGGTGAGATCCTGAACCCTACACCACCAAATCACGCCCCGTGAAGATACTCATGTATTGTTCTTGATATTAGTATAAAAGATTTAAGCAAATCTCAACTTTTGAGTTAGTTTTTGATTATGAGTTAGGTTCATATGCTCCTATATGGTATTTGAGTCCAAATCAATATATACTGCCTTATCACATGACAATGGTCCTGCAAAAGGACCGATCTGTACGCGATGAAAATATTAGGATATTACCCTATATCGATTAAGAATTAATCATGAGTTAAGTATATAAGAATTTTGAGTATAAATTATTTAAGTTTGTTGATGGTGATTTTTGGACCCGAGAATATCTGAAATATAGAGAATGGTATTAAGTGGATCTCGCTTACCAAGGTGGGGACCCAAGGTCTTTGCGAGGATGAAGGTCCAGGCCCAAGGTCCAGATTCAGCTACCTTTGAAGACCAATCTGAGGATGTCGGTTTTGGATTTGAAGCATAGTGAAGGGGGTTCGGGATGAACCAAAAGAGGCATAGTCATATACACCCGAGGAAGGTGATCATTGGAAGATACAAGTTAGAAGAAAATCATAACGGTTTAGATTGTCATCAATGGAAGTTATTTCTCAATATTTCTACATGTCAAGGGGCTCAATGCTGGCTTGATCTTTTTGAAGAGAAAATGAGGGGAGTCAAGTTTTTTTTTTTGCCGACCCGACCTGCTAGTAATTGCAATGGAGGACGTCACTTGTTTCGGGATACCGACCCGAGGATATGGGTCGGGGTTGCAGCATTATGCTCTTAGACGGAAGTTTGAGCCTCCCAAAAAGTGATGAGATAGGAGTAGGTCAGCGGCTGATGGGACGGAAGAGGGCTTCAAGTTTATTGACTGACACAAGCAACCGCGTGAGTGGTTGGAATACAGATTGGCGCTTGGCAGAATGTGTAGCAGTTACCAAAAGGGGGTGCATTAATGAGTTTCAGATGGCAGTGAGTGGTTGTGTCAGGCAACACAGCTACTACTTATAGGTTGATTGGGGAAGAGAGCCTACGCAATAATGACTTGGTAACGTAGCTGACGTCACGAGTTGGCGGAATAGTAGGTTTAGACGCACTATATAAATGGGTTGAAAACTCATTGTAAATGGTTAGCTAATTTTTCTCACGCATAACTTGTAAAATAGAGCAAAAATGTCAAGTGTAAGCGAGAGCTAGAGCATGTCGGTCAGACCCCGAGCTTCTAATAAAAAGTTTATTTCCTTTGCATTCGTGGACGTAGGTTGAATCCATTTCGCCGAACCACGTTATATTATTTGTCTTATTTGTTGTTTCTATCTTTTGTCAAATTTGATTTTGTTCCCAACTAACCAAATATATTCACTGCTTGGGGAGTGACCGGCGTAAACACACACGTATAACGCAAGCGCACGTATCGTTCAAGTAGTATAAAAATATCGATCCCACGAGGACTTAATATCTAATCTATTAATTTTAAGAGGTCAAATGATTACTAGTATCTAACAGGTTGTTTGATTGATTTGAAATGGTGACGATTCTAAATTTAAAAACAAGTAAATAACATTGTTCGAAAGTAGATTTTAAGAAAATTTAATATTAAAAACTATCTAGGGTTGTGATTTCTTCCAATATCATTTTAAAGATGAAGTGGTTATCTTAAAGTTGGGTAATATATTGATTTTTAACCTGGAACACTAAATTATGTGTAAGCCTCTGTCGATGGTCAGACACAAATACCCAGTTTAACCCAATTGAACCATATGTCTATGTCAACCAAATTATATGGATTCATTAAGTTTAGGTTCCAATTATGGCTACCCCCGCCCGACAGGTATATTCCTATCATGTAAGGAAATCTATTAAAGGGTTATCTATCCTCAAGGAAGATCGTGGGCTATTAAGTCTAAGGTCTTAAACCTAAAATCCCTATGTCTAGTTCATTTTAGATTTACCAGTTCAATTTTATTAATGGCCAGTTAATAAAAAGCATTAGGTTTAAGACTCAATAAATAAACCTTTATATTACCCAAACTATAATTTAACCCCTTATAAACCGGTGATATTGGATTTCATCACAACCCCAGATAACTGGCTTAGTTACGACACATATTTACAGGTAGTAAAAACTTAAATAAAATAAAAGACATAAAGTAAAATACTAAAAATTAAATACTGAAAAGTAAATTGCTGAAAAGTAAAATGCTGAAAGTAAATGCTGAAATTAAATACTGAAAATTAAATGCTGAAAAGTAAATAAAGTAAAAGTACAATAAAAGAAAATGCTGAGGTAAAATGATCCGCTTTTATTACTTCTATTTTAGATATCTCCCTTAATATAATATATTAACTTTGCATGATAATTACCAACCAGCCATATAGGCGGTATCCAGATTAAGTCAAATTAATAATTAATTACCAACCGACCAATCAGGCGGTATCCAGTTTAGTCAGGTTAAAACCAATTTAAATAATTACCAACCGACCAATATGGCGGTATCCTCGTTAAGTCAGATTTTAACTAGTTTATATATATAATTAAGGGAGTAATCTAAATATTAGTCATAAAAGTTTTACCTTTTACCCCAGCAAAGGGGAGTTACCTCCTCATTACTGAAAAGTAAAAATTGAAAATTAAAGAAAGAAAAGTATTGTGCGTAAAAGTAAATTGCGGAAAGTAAAAACTGAAAAGTAAAGAAAAGAAAGTGCGAAAGCGGAAATTAATTACTGAAAGCTATAAATAAACAAACAAGATACAATCTTCTTAGTATTCTTAAGGAATTCCTTAGAAGAAAGTATGAATTTTACAAATGAAATGGCTTGGTATTTATAGGCAAAATTTTGCCTCCATCAAATCATCCACCAAATCAATTATTAATTGCTCCACTAATTGCTCCACTAATTGCTCCACCAAATCCATTATTAATTGCTCCACTAATCTCTTATCATGTTTGGTGATGATTTGATAATTTTTATTATTTATTTATTAATTTATTTTTTGCTTTGAAAATGATTGAAAGTGACTTTAATAATTACACACTACACACTTCTGGATGGTTCATCCATTTCGGGCATGAAATCTTCAGAATTCGAAATTATTTTGACTTTCAAAGTTGTAGATCTTTGAGTCTTCTTTAATCTGGAACTTGAATCAGCTCAATCCGATATTTGAGTAAATCGTTATGCCCAAAATACGACAGATGCGCAAAACTGGAATTTCCAAAACTGCACTTCGTCAAAACGTCCTTTCAAGTTTCCAATCTCCAAATTAAAATATCAAGTCCAATAATTGCCCTTATTTGACCCATATTTCGTCCTAAATGATTTCATTAAGTCCCAATATTATTTTATCTGCAAAATAAACTAAAACACATCAAAACGTTCATCAAACTCGAGAAACTAAACAAAATATAAGTAAAGGGGCGGTAAATATTGATATATTTTCCGCTCATCACACCTCCAAACCTAATATTTTGCTAGTCCTCGAGCAAAACAAAATAAAATTAAAATTAAACTAAGCCACTTTCGTAGGGATCACGGTTGCATTTAGCATATGCAACAAGCCTTTAAACCCCTAGGTGTCCCTAGTGGACGAGTTATAGTCTCGTGAGGGCTTACAGCAACGATACCCACAAACGTTTTACAAAAGTAAAAAGATAATAAAACTAATGCACACAAAAGCAAAAAGACAAGAGAAAAGAGAATAAAGAAGTTAGTGACTAATCAGGTGAAACTTCTACTCCAAGTCAATAGTTGTTTTGTTTCATTCTAAATTACAGAATAAGTAAATTCTCCGATTATTTTTATCATTCTTCATATACACAGCCAACAAAATATTAAACATCTCATTTTTTTCCCACAACAGTCATAAGTGCAGTTGATATAGAGTATATTTTTGTCCTAAAGTTCTATCAGATTTAACACCTTTTGGTAGCAATGGAATAATTTTTCTCATTTTTCTGATTTTTTTCTTTGATTTTTTTTTTCACTATTTTTTTATTTATATACAATATCTTCCATCTATGTAGCGAGTGTTGGGTCGGTAACTCCCAAACCAGTTGGCTTTAGGGCACCAGGTGTTAAGACACCCTACGGACTTAATTACTCAGACTTCAGATATATTATTTTTGCAGCATCTCGATCCATAACGAGCTTTGGGGCAATCAATGACTCCCAAACCAGTTGGTTTTAGGGCACTAGGTGTCAAAACACCCTTACAGACTAATAACTCGGATCTCGGACGTTTTTTTTTTTTTTTTTTTACTCCACTGCTTTTTGAGATGCTTCCTCCAATTAAACTAGAGCACTGAATATTACAAACTTTTCAATTTTAACTCATGTCCGTATGTTACTATATATGTTGATAATACCTGTCAACTGAGCATATGAAGATTCATTTTAGTCAATTTTATGGAGAATTTACAAATTAAATAATTCAAAAGGAAATAAACAAAAATTAACTTGTTTCGAATTAGGTTTGAGATACGTCTCAGGAGTGGAAACTCCTTACTCAGCTATCTCTTACCAATTTAACATTTTTAGTCAAAATAAAAATACAAAAACACAAATATTTTTTTGTAATTTTTGAAAATTTTTCAATTTTTTTTGTATTTTTCGAAAAAAATTTGGACTAAAAACAAAAAAACTAAAATAAATAACACACAAACTAAAAACAAGGTACTGTCAACTAATTCCCTCCCCCAACCTAAATGAGACATTGTCCCCAATGTCTTAAACAGTAGAAGAAGAGTTTAGAAGATAATATCTGGTTAGCTGAAATTCTACAAAATTAAAGGTTAAGATCCAGATTAATTCGACGCCTCTTACCACGATCGTCTTCGAACCAATTTATCTTTGAAAGGATAGGGTCAACTTGTGTTCATAGGCTATGAGTTGGTCTATTAGATCCGGAGCAGTTTTGGCAGTGAAGATGAGTTCTTTCAAAGGTTTTGACACGAACCCATTTCTCCGAGCATCATCAAGAAACACACAAATAAAATCATAAAATCCATCAACATTAAACAGTACAAGTGGTTTCTGGTGTATGTTCAGGTTCGCCCAAGATAGTACAATAAAAATTTCCTCCAATGTGCCCAAGCCACCTGGCAAAGCAATAAAAGCATCAGCACGGTTAATCATTTCTACCAATCGTTCAGACATACCTGGCACGATCAGTTCCTCTCCGTTTGATGATCCAATAAGATTTGCCTCTGCCAAGGGTTTTGGGATGATTCCCAAAACATGACTGCCTCCTTCCTGTACAGCCTTTGAAACGATCCCCATAAGTCCAAGATTTCCTCCGCCATATATTAAGTGCATATTCCTTGCAGCTAAGACTCGACCCAATTCCTGTGCTGCTTCTATGTATTGTGGCTTAGTACCAACACTACTACCGCAAAACACGCAGATGTTTTCAACTCGTCTTCTTGAAGTGGCTTCCATTTTTTTTTTGTATTTCTTTTTCAACTCTGGATGCCTTCAAAAGTGCAATGACGGCTGAATTTATAGTACCTGAAAAAGGGTGAGTAATAATAGCACAAGTATCTTCCAGAGGACGATTAGTAGCGAAATAATATCGTGATAGTCAAAAAGGTCTGGATCCTGTCGGAGAAAATAAAAGAAAACAACAAAACATATCACAAGTATTAAGAAAAGACAAAGAGATATAATATTTACAAGAAAAGTAACGGCTTGATTGACGTCTATGCGTCAGGGACAAGCTTCCCATCCAATTTTCTTATAAATTGGCAAACATGGTCTTTTGAGTCAGATTCCCGAGACTTAATTGTTGTCTTTCTTTTTGGAATTGTGTATGTAATTTGCGAATGGCAATGTGAACATATCCACTGGGATGCGTCTCAAGAGTTGAAGATATTTCATCTAAAGACTCCTTACTCAAGCCATCCCTAATGAATTTAATTTTGTTCTTCACGATTATCAGACACCATCCTAAAGAACGACAACGAGTGTTGCAATTAAATCGTGCACATTTAAAACAAACACCATTTGCTTAGCTCTTCGTTTCTTTGCATAGGTGCTTCTTCCAAAACCAGGCAGATGTGAAATAAAAGAGTCAGAAGACTCACCTGCCAATCGGACTCGTGCTTCAATTACCCAACGAATACCATTAGGAACACCGTGAATTGTCAGTAACCTCATCCGTTCCAAGCGAGCTTTGTAAACTTTCATCAGAGATTTTTGAGGGAGAGAAGGAAATTGCTTGCGAAGATTTGCGAGAGCATCTTCCATTTTGAAATGACTAATCCTGCAAAAATTAAACACACAAAAATAAAACACACCAAATCACAATATATACACAAATTGCATGGGTTGCCTCCCTGTTAGCGCTAAGTTTAAAGTCGTCAGCCAGACTTGCTTCTCGAACGTTAAGCTGGATCTGAAAGTGTAACACTTTCTTTTTGTCGCTCAAATGATTCTCCCCAGTAGTGCTTGACACGCTTGTTTTTAACCTTGAAAGTTTTGTTAGCGTCAGGATCATGTATCTCAACGGCTCAATTTGGTAAAACTTTGGTGATCACAAATGGACCTGACCACCGTGATTTTGGCTTCCATGGGAAGAATTTCACCCTTGATTTGTTTAACAGTACCTTCTGCCCTGGTTCCAGTTGTATGCGCACTAACTTCTCATCATGTCTTTTCTTGCCCTTTTCTTTGTACAATTTGGCATCCTCAAAAGGCTGATTGTGAAATTCCTCCAATTCGTTGAGTTGGTGGAACTTTTTCTCTTCTGTTGCTTGTAGTGCAAGAATTGGCTCCTTCAGTACAAAAGACGTTTTATCTTTAGGCTCCACAGGCAATTGACATGTTTTAAGTTTGTCAGTAGAACTTTGCATTGCATTGGAGTTCTGAATGGTACTGTGTATCACATCGAGTCTAAAACATTCCTCCTTCTTTTCATCATCTGGGAAATTCATGGCCTTGAAAACATTGAATGTTACTTCTTGGTCATGTACCCTCATGGTTAATTCTCCTTTTTGTACATCAATAATGGTTCGACCTGTAGCCAAGAATGGTCTCCCAATGATGATTGGCACGTCTGCGTCTTCCTCCATATCAAGGACAATAAAATCTGCTGGGAAAATGAATTTGTCAACCTTGACCAGCACATCCTCAACTACGCCTCTCGGAAATACGAGTGTTCTATCAGCAAGTTGAATTGAGACTGAAGTTGGCATTGTTTCTCCAATCTGTAATTTCCTAAAAATAGAGAAATGCATCAAGTTAACACTCGCACCTAAATCACACAAAGCCTTACCAAAGTTATGTTCTCCTATGACGCAAGGAACAGTGAAACTGCCAGGATCTTTCAACTTTGGGGGAAGTTTCCTCTGAATGATGGCACTGCATTCTTCTGTTAATGCTACTGTCTTGTAATCTCCCAATCTCCGTTTTCGTGAAAGAATATCTTTCATGAATTTGGCATAGGTGGGCATTTGTTCCAACGCTTCTGCAAATGGAATGTTGATATGCAGCTTTTTGAAGATCTCCAGGAACCGAGAAAACTGCTTATCCAATTTGTTCTTCTGAAGACGTTGAGGAAAAGGTGGAGGTGGAGTGATCTGTTCTTTTTCCTTTGCTTCTTTTCCTCCATCTGTTGCTTTGTTTTTTGGAACTTCCTCAGCAGCTGTCTTGACTCCAACATCTTTGTTAATTTCAGTACCGCTTTTTAACATGATGGCATGACATTGCTCCTTCCCCATGTTTCTTGGATTTGGCTCTGTGTTGCTAGGAAGGGTACCTGGCGGTCTGTAACTCTGAGCATTTGTCAGTTGTCCCATTTGATTCTCCAGTGCTTTAATAGAAGCAAATTGACTTTGAATTAATGCTGCTTGGGATTGAAACATAGCATCATATCTTGCTGCGTGAGAGTCGTGTTTTGCTTCTATCTTTTTCAAGTGGGTGTGGGACACAGAAACTGGACGACGCACGCTGTTCTAGGCTCGGGGGCCTAGTTGGGAGTACGGAGTAGCCACGGGGGACTAAACCGGAGAGTAATGGAGTCGCCATCCGGTGTGAACCGGAAAAATTAGATTTAAGGCCGCACTCACCCCTCGCAAGGGAAGACCTCAAACCGTTGGGTTCGGAATGGTCCCTTACTTATGCCACTTGTAATGAAAGGATTTACATAATAATTTAATCAGGCTTAAGTAACATTTATTCCTAAGAATATCATGCTTCTATATTCATGGGTACAAAATAACACTCATACATACATTTCGCATATATCTCATATCAAATAACACATGTCTAACAAAATACCCCAAAGTAACAATGAACATACAACTTCATTCAGCATATCATATTCATGAAAACACAAGCATACATAATATCCGCACAAGCATACACGTGAGCACTCTTCCAAGTGATACGTGGAATTGTATCCCAAGTACAGACCGCATTACCGTCCATTCGGAATCGGCTACGGAATTTATGTCTGGGTTTCCATCCGATATATCACAAGAAATAATACTCCAAAGTCATCATGGCATAGGCATATGAATCGTAATGCGTTAAATCAAGACTAAGGCAAACGACGCAACTAATGGAATAAACATGCTTTTCATTATTATGTGCACAAAGATAAGAATGACTATGTGTGGTTCCATAAAAATCACCTAAGAAACAATTATGCGTGGCATGTGATGAATATGTCTCAGTTCAGTGTGTTCGCGTTCGTGTAGCGTTCGTAAACGCGTTCGAACGGAAATGAAACAGAATGCTCCGTTCGTATAGCGTTTGTTAACGCGTTCGAACGGAAATGAAACAGAATGCTCACGTTCGTATGGCGTTTGTTAACGCGTTCGAACGGAAATGAAACAGAATGCTCACGTTCGTATGGCGTTTGTTAACACGTTCGAACGGAAATGAGACCTGATGCATGATAAGGCAAAAATGTATGCGCGTTCGAGTTGCGTTCGTAAACGCGTTCGAACGGGAACAGACCTGATGCATGAAATGAGACACAATACATAAACAACAAAATAAAGGGGCGCGGTGAAGTACTGCCGTAAAGGTGGCCTTTTGGGGCTCTTGATCTCTCAAAGAGAGGACCTTTAGACCAACATACTAAGCCCATGCGCGTCACATCACATCATGCATACAAACATAAAGACAATCATATTATTCTAAGTATGTCCGATTGAACGTGTCTTGCATCCAACCGAACACACATCAACCGGCGCGGTAAAGCATCGTGGTAAGGGCTTTAACCCCTCCCCATAGGGGGTCTTTCATTCCACTTACTAAGCCCATGCGCTCGATTGAGTCATGCATAAATAAGCAACATGCATAATTTAAATGACGAAAAATAAATAAATAAAGGCAACACAAAACAAGAAAAGGTGACGTTTACTCAAGTGGTACGTGGAGTTGTATCCCAAGTACAGGACCGCACTACCGTCCATTCGGATTCGGCTACGGAATTTACGTCTGGGTTTCCATCCTATATACCACAAGAGACGACACTCTTCTATTTCATTCAGGCCCAACATGCATCCATAAACGACTCTCATGCGAATAGAATTCAATAATAATAAAAAAACGAATATAACTAATGAAAAGGTACCCTCAGGTCTAACCTTTTAAATCACCTCTCGGATGTACGGTACACGATCGTCGGAAGGGTGGATGCTCCGCAACTCTCTCGGTTCACTGGTTCACTGTTCTCGTTCGTTGTCTTACTGTTTTGAGTCGTCGTTCTACGTCTTTTGCTATTGTTCCTTGTGGTTTCGCTGCCGTTTCCTATTTATCTTTTGCTTACTGTTTTTTTGGGTGTCTTCTTCCTGTAATTTTCTTGTGTGTTGTCTATTAGCTAGGGACTATGGTTGAGAAGGTTGGTGAAGGGTTCTTTTTATAGGCAAAGGGTTGGGCTTGACAAGGAAAGGGATTTGGCTAATTAAAGAGGGATTGATTTGGTGTTGGACAAGGAAAGCAAGGGATTTGATTTGGTTTGGTTAGGAATACAATATTTTAGATTGGTAATTATCTTATTAGATTAGGAAGTCAAATATATGATTGGCTTTAATTGGTTGATTGATTTTAACTTGGTATGATTATATTTTTGATTTAGTATGTGATTTGTTTAATTTAGGCATGATTTTAGTTTAAGTTGGTAATTGTTTATTTTATGTTTGGTATATGTTTTATTTAATTATTTAATTAATTTAATTATATCTTATTTAGTTATGTTTTAATTAATATTTATTTATTTAAATTGGGATGTGTTTTATGGGCTTTGGGGGGCTAATTGGGCTGGATGTGAGGCTAGCAGCAAAACCAGAATTACCGACACCGTTCGAACGCTTCCTCGAACGCGGCACGAACGCCCGCAATCCGTTTGACGTTCGAACGTAAACACGAACGCAGCACTAACGAAAACAGTGAACCTTGTTTATTCTGAATTTCCCCTTCCGATGTCCGTTCCCGTGACCTCCGTGACTTAAAAGGTAGTGTCTCCAAAATGAGACTCATCATAGGGACTTATGTGTAAAAATGCAGTGCCTACAGTCGCCCCCACTTTGATGGGACTTGTGTAATGTGCAACAGTGACAATCCTATCAAAGTTATGCAATGCATTTCTACTTACCTGGCTCGCCAGCTGCCACTTGACTTACCATGTGTTGAGTTGCGTTGATTTGGTGGTGAGGTGCTGCGACCCCTGGTTCATTCCCGAACCGTGCTCTATTTTTAGAGCGCCATTTTCGGCATCTTTCGTGTATGTGCTCCATTTTGGAGCGCCATTTCCGGCATTTGTTGTGTGTGTTCCATTTTGGAACGCCATTTTTGGCATCTGCTGTGTGTGTGCTCCATTTTGGAGTGCCATTTCCGGCGTCTGTTGTGAGTGCTCCATTTTGGAGTGCCATTTCCGGCGTCTGTTGTGAGTGCTCCATTTTGGAGTGCCATTTCCGGCGTCTGTTGTGAGTGCGGTCCATTTCCTGAACTGTGCTGTGCGAGATTGCGGCTCATTTTTGAACCGTTACTTGATGAGATGGTCTTTACTGCTATAAACCTGCGAACACGAAACAAACATTGCATGTATGTGATATGTATGCATGTATGCATGTATATGTATTATATTCCGATGGGTTAGTCCTTCCTTGGTCCATTTCCGAACTGTGCTCCATTTTCGGAGTGCCGCTTCGGTGAGATGTGAAAGTAGTCCATTTTCGAACCATGCTCCATTTTCGGAGTGCCCTTTTCGGCAAGTGATGAGATGATGGTCCATTTCGAACCATGCTCCATTTTCGGAGTTCCATTTTCGGCGAGATGTGATAATGGTCCATTTCCGAACCGTTACTGATAATGATGTGGGCCTCACCCCAAAATGATACTGATATGGGCCTCGCCCCAAGACTGATACTGATATGGGCCTCACCCCAAGACTGATACTGATATGAGCCTCGCCCCCAGACTGATGCTGATATGGGCCTCGCCTCCAGACTGATACTGATACGGGCCTCGCCCCACATAATGCCATTCCCGGCAGAACTGATACTGAACTGATGTGGGCCTCGCCCCAAGCTGATACTGATGCGGGCCTCGGCCCTAAGACTCATCCCCAAACTGATACTGATTCATTTCTGAAACTGACTGTACTGTTGTTGTTCCTGAAGATTCCCCGTGTTCTAAACATCACTGAATTTCATAGTGCCAAGGTTGAATGTTTTTCTCAAACATACTCATATTGTAGGAGAGATTCAGCGAAATAATGTCTTTATTATCATTTAAAGAAAAATGATCCGAACATGTAGACCAAGTCAATGTCTATATTAAAAATGCATGATCAAATAAACTAGGAGGGATGATTTCATCATTCGCAACATTGCTTTCTTTCTTGGCCTATGGTTCTCCACCGTTGTCATCCCTTATTCCTATGAATGAAGCTGAGTGGTTGAGAGTTTGGAGGACAAGGGTTTCGGGTAGGCCAGAGTTGATCATGTAGTTGGGTAGGGGATTTCTGTATGCGTTGGGTTGTTCTCTTTCTGGGTCAGGTATTTTGTGAGCATCAATGAGGTTTTGGATTTCATGCCTAAGGCGGGTGCAGCTGTCAGTTTCGCGGCCTCTCCTCTGATGGAAGTGACAATACAAGCTTAGGTTAAGGTTGGGTGGTATAGGATCTGGAAGTGGTTTAGGCTCTAAGGGTTTTAGGAGTCCTTGTCCCTTCAACTTCTCAAGTACCTTAGATAACGGCCTCCCCAGGTTAGAGAAATGCCGGTTCTTGACGGTAGCGACCTCGGCAGTAGCGGGCTTGGTCTCAGCAGGCGCCCCAAAAGTTCTTCTATTCTAGCCATAAAACTTTCTGTTTTCAGCCTCTTCTTCCTCAATATCCATGACAATTTCCCTCAACTGTCGAAAATCAACAATCATGGAGGTCATTCTCCTCAACTTGCTGTAGATCGAGGGCTTAGTGCCCTTGATGATCACTTTAATCTGGTCCTTCTCTGAGGGCCGAGTCTGCATTTTCAGAAGCTGGCATCTCCAGCGGTCTACATACTCCTTGAAGCTTTCTTCCGGCTTCTGCTTAGTGTTCTCCAAATCACGGAGTGACAAGTCAATCTCTAAGTCTGTAACATACTGCTTCAGAAAGGCATCAGCTAGTTCCTTCCAATCTTCCTTAACCTTCTTCTCAAGGCTATGATACCAAACCACAGGTGCCCCCTCGAGTGACATCCCAAACATCTTTTGGACTTGGCGCTGTGATAGTCCCATTGAACTCATGACTGAGACATATTGCTACAGATGGACCCTCGGGTCTCCGTTCCCATTAAACTTGGCCATGTCGGGCATTTTAAACTGAGCTGGCAGCTGTTCTCCGAAGGTCATTGCCTCATAATCTAGCAAATCCTCATTCTTACCCCTCATTTTGCGGGTAACTGTTTCAACCTGATCCCGAAGCTTCTGAAATTCTGCCTGAGACCCAATCACTTTGCCTGTTACATATTCTGCCATGTCATCATCAAAAGTGGGGACATCATCCCCTAACCCATTCGGAGGCTTATCACGCCTTACATTCTCAGAATCTCCCTCGGCACGGGGTACAGCCATATTTGTCATGGCAGTAGTCAAGGCTTGCAACTGTTCAGTAATCTTGGCGAAACCATTTTCCAACTGATCTATCCGGGATACCTCAGTATCTGATTCACTCATGTCTGTTCTCGGTATTTTGGTGAGTCTTCCCTTTTCCCTAACCCAACGGGAGTCTATGATGGCTTTTAGAACACAAGGGTTAGCATGATGTATGTATGCATGGGGTGCATGAGATGCATGTAACATATATAATATACTAAATCAATTAAAATTTTCACACAGATCGGCCCATTACCATTTTAGAATTTTTCGGGCTAATTGTCACAGGAGTGAACCCATCCCAGTTTAAATGGCCCAACGAGTTCACATCTTATGACAAGGAGCCCAACTAAAATCAAATGGTAATGTTCCGAACACAAGTACAAAGTGGCCCATCAACACTTAGACGCCTTTGGCCCAATAGTCATGAGATACGTTCTTGTCCCAGTTTAAATGGCCCAACAAGCCCATATCCCATGGCAAATGGTCCAAACGGATCCAAACGATGATGTTCCCAAACACAAGCATAGAAGAAAGATAATGCAAACGTAATAATTTCTACAGTATGGCCCATCAACATTTCAGAAGCTTTGGGCCTAATAGTCATAAGGTACGAACTTACCCCAGTTTAAATGGCCCAGCAAGCCCGCATTTCTGAAAATAGTCCAACTGCATCCAAATGAGGATGGTCCACAAGCACATATTCAAGGAAATAATTGTTACTTTAGCCAACCCGATCTATGGGTGGGTTAGCAAGAGTATAGACAAAGGCTCTCACCGGCGAAGGATGGCCCACAACTAGGTCTCCCCACTCAAGGGTTCGAGCAACCAAGTGAGCGCACCCCTTTTTATACACTAAGGTACGTGCCAATGAGCTATGGTGTGTGACGGACTGTCAAATGGATTTCCCGTTGTAGATCCCCCAGAGGGAAGGTGGAGCGAGGCTCACTTAAATACCCAAGCCTCTTAGGCTCTTATCGCTTGTTGTCAGGAATAAACAACGAGTCCTCCAAATTAGTCCATCACAATAGGCTACCAGTAGATGGCTATCTAGGTGCCTTCACAGCTTTTCCTTCTAGAAAGGTAGTGAATGAAGGAAGACACCAACCATTACCTAGCCTAAAAATGCCTTTGATTAAACCCTCATTTTATCCACTATAGACACGGTCAATTAAAACATAAATCCAAACATTACAAGACAATATTCGGGGCCGATTCTCTATCCCCAGTGGAGTCGCCAGACTGTGGGACACAGAAACTGGACGACGCACGCTGTTCTAGGCTCGGGGGCCTAGTTGGGAGTACGGAGTAGCCACGGGGGACTAAACCGGAGAGTAATGGAGTCGCCACCCGGTGTGAACCGGGAAAATGAGATTTAAGGCCGCACTCACCCCTCGCAAGGGAAGACCTCAAACTGTTGGGTTCGGAATGGTCCCTTACTTATGCCACTTGTAATGAAAGGATTTACATAATAATTTAATCAGGCTTAAATAACATTTATTCCTAAGAATATCATGCTTCTATATTCATGGGTACAAAATAACACTCATACATACATTTCGCATATATCTCATATCAAATAACACATGTCTAACAAAATACCCCAAAGTAACAATGAACATACAACTTCATTCAGCATATCATATTCATGAAAACACAAGCATACATAATATCCGCACAAGCATACACGTGAGCACTCTTCCAAGTGATACGTGGAATTGTATCCCAAGTACAGACCGCATTACCGTCCATTCGGAATCGGCTACGGAATTTATGTCTGGGTTTCCATCCGATATATCACAAGAAATAATACTCCAAAGTCATCATGGCATAGGCATATGAATCGTAATGCGTTAAATCAAGACTAAGGCAAACGACGCAACTAATGGAATAAACATGCTTTTCATTATTATGTGCACAAATATAAGAATGACTATGTGTGGTTCCATAAAAATCACCTAAGAAACAATTATGCGTGGCATGTGATGAATATGTCTCAGTTCAGTGTGTTCGCGTTCGTGTAGCGTTCGTAAACGCGTTCGAACGGAAATGAAACAGAATGCTCACGTTCGTATAGCGTTTGTTAACGCGTTCGAACGGAAATGAAACAGAATGCTCACGTTCGTATGGCGTTTGTTAACGCGTTCGAACAGAAATGAAACAGAATGCTCACGTTCGTATGGTGTTTGTTAACGCGTTCGAACGGAAATGAGACCTGATGCATGATAAGGCAAAAATGTATGCGCGTTCGAGTTGCGTTCGTAAACGCGTTCGAACGGGAACAGACCTGATGCATGAAATGAGACACAATACATAAACAACGAAATAAAGGGGCGCGGCGAAGTACTGCCGTAAAGGTGGCCTTTTGGGGCTCTTGATCTCTCAAAGAGAGGACCTTTAGACCAACATACTAAGCCCATGCGCGTCACATCACATCATGCATACAAACATAAAGACAATCATATTATTCTAAGTATGTCCGATTGAACGTGTCTTGCATCCAACCGAACACACATCAACCGGCGCGGTAAAGCATCGTGGTAAAGGGCTTTAACCCCTCCCCATAGGGGGTCTTTCATTCCACTTACTAAGCCCATGCGCTCGATTGAGTCATGCATAAATAAGCAACATGCATAATTTAAATGACGAAAAATAAATAAATAAAGGCAACACAAAACAAGAAAATGTGACGTTTACTCAAGTGGTACGTGGAGTTGTATCCCAAGTACAGACCGCACTACCGTCCATTCGGATTCGGCTACGGAATTTACGTCTGGGTTTCCATCCTATATACCACAAGAGACGACACTCTTCTATTTCATTCAGGCCACAACATGCATCCATAAACGACTCTCATGCGAATAGAATTCAATAATAATAAAAAAACGAATATAAACTAATGAAAAGGTACCCTCAGGTCTAACCTTTTAAATCACCTCTCGGATGTACGGTACACGATCGTCGGAAGGGTGGATGCTCCGCAACTCTCCCGGTTCACTGGTTCACTGTTCTCGTTCGTTGTCTTACTGTTTTGAGTCGTCGTTCTACGTCTTTTGCTATTGTTTCCTTGTGGTTTCGCTGCCGTTTCCTATTTATCTTTTGCTTACTGTTTTTTTGGGTGTCTTCTTCCTGTAATTTTCTTGTGTGTTGTCTATTAGCTAGGGACTATGGTTGAGAAGGTTGGTGAAGGGTTCTTTTTATAGGCAAAGGGTTGGGCTTGACAAGGAAAGGAATTTGGCTAATTAAAGAGGGATTTGATTTGGTGTTGGACAAGGAAAGCAAGGGATTTGATTTGGTTTGGTTTAGGAATACAATATTTTAGATTGGTAATTATCTTATTAGATTAGGAAGTCAAATATATGATTGGCTTTAATTGGTTGATTGATTTTAACTTGGTATGATTATATTTTTGATTTAGTATGTGATTTGTTTAATTTAGGCATGATTTTAGTTTAAGTTGGTAATTGTTTATTTTATGTTTGGTATATGTTTTATTTAATTATTTAATTAATTTAATTATTATCTTATTTAGTTAATGTTTTAATTAATATTTATTTATTTAAATTGGGATGTGTTTTATGGGCTTTGGGGGGCTAATTGGGCTGGATGTGAGGCTAGCAGCAAAACCAGAATTACCGACACCGTTCGAACGCTTCCTCGAACGCGGCACGAACGCCCGCAATCCGTTTGACGTTCGAACGTAAACACGAACGCAGCACTAACGAAAACAGTGAACCTTGTTTATTCTGAATTTCCCCTTCCGATGTCCGTTTCCCGTGACCTCCGTGACTTAAAAGGTAGTGTCTCCAAAATGAGACTCATCATAAGGACTTATGTGTAAAAATGCAGTGCCTACAGTGGGTCAACACTTCTGTTATTCCTGATTCATTTGCTTGCTCCTGGCTTTTTTTCTGTTGCTGAAATCAGGTGGATAGTTCTGCTGTTGGCCTGAATTGTTGCTCCATGAAAAATTGGGATGATTCCTCCACCCTGGGTTGTAGGTGTTGGAATATGGATTGTTCCCTTGTCTGTTGAAATTGCTGACATAATTCACCGTTTCTTCAAGTTGGTTTGACCCTGGTGCTCCTCCATATGATGAACTTGTGGATCCAGTGATGTTCACAACTTGTGTGCTAAGTGTTTCTAGACATTTGCATATCTGATCCAGCCTGGTATTCACTGCTGTGTTTGCTCCAACTTCATAAATTCCTGCAATTCCTTGGATCATGCTCCTTTCTGTTGGCCACAAGGAATTGTTGTTGGCCATTTCTTCGATTAGGTCCCAGGCTTGATCTTCTCCTTTTGCCTTCAAGGCTCCTCCAGCAGCAGCATCGATTGTGGTTCTCATTATTCCAGAAAGTCCATTGTAGAAGGTCTGAACTTGTAGCTACTTTGGAATCTCATGGTGAGGACATTTCCGGAGTAAATCTTTGTACCTTTCCCAAGCTTCGCAGAGGGATTCTGAATCTTGTTGTACAAAGGATGTGATGTCATTCCTCAATTTTCCGGTTCTGGCTGGTGGAAAGTACTTTGCAAGAAATTTGGTGGCTAAAGTGTTCCAAGTTGTGATAGAACCTGCTGGTAGTGAATGTAGCCAAGCTTTAGCTCTGTCCTTCAGGGAATATGGAAAAACTCGTAGTCTCATTGCTTCTTCTGATGCTCTGTTGTAGTTAAAAGTGCCGCAAACTTCCAGGAAGTTGCTGTATCTTCAGTATCATTCCCCCCGAACTGAACTGACTGCTGAATCATCTGAATGCATGTTTTGATGTCACACGCATTTGCTGGTAAGGGAGGAAGTACAATACAGGAAATGAGTCTGTCAACCACCGGAATGGTTCTGTCTCGAATGGGAATTGGTGGTGCAACGTTCAAAGGTTCAGGTTCCATGTTGACTAAAGCTTCTTGGCCTTCTCGCCTATCCATTCTCAACTGTCTGATGGTTCTTTCAATTTCTGGGTCAAGCGGTCGGAGTTCAAAGCTTCTGGTTCGTCTCATGAAGTTTCTGAGAACCTGAAACACAAGAAAACAAAAACAATAAGTAAAAAGAAATTAGATACAAGTAACGTATCTAACCACTAAACTAATAGTAAAAGATAAATAAGTCCCCGGCAACGGCGCCAAAAACTTGACCGGCGTAACACACACGTATAACGCAAGCGCACGTATCGTTCAAGTAGTATAAAAATATCGATCCTACGATGACTTAATATCTAATCTATTAATTTTAAGAGGTCAAATGATTACTAGTATCTAACAGGTTGTTTGATTGATTTGAAATGGTGACGATTCTAAATTTAAAAACAAGTAAATAACATTGTTCGAAAGTAGATTTTAAGAAAATTTAATATTAAAAACTATCTAGGGTTGTGATTTCTTCCAATATCATTTTAAAGATGAAGTGGTTATCTTAAAGTTGGGTAATATATTGATTTTTAACCTGGAACACTAAATTATGTGTAAGCCTCTGTCGATGGTCAGACACAAATACCCAGTTTAACCCAATTGAACCATGTCTATGTCAACCAAATTATATGGATTCATTAAGTTTAGGTTCCAATTATGGCTACCCCCGCCCGACAGGTATATTCCTATCCTGTAAGAAATCTATTAAAGGGTTATCTATCCTCAAGGAAGATCGTGGGCTATTAAGTCTAAGGTCTTAAACCTAAAATCCCTATGTCTAGTTCATTTTAGATTTACCAGTTCAATTTTATTAATGGCCAGTTAATAAAAAGCAGTATTGTTAAGACTCAATAAATAAACCTTTATATTACCCAAACTATAATTTAACCCCTTATAAACCGGTGATATTGGATTTCATCACAACCCCAGATAACTGGCTTAGTTACGACACATATTTACAGGTAGTAAAAACTTAAATAAAATAAAAGACATAAAGTAAAATACTAAAATTAAATACTGAAAAGTAAATTGCTGAAAAGTAAAATGCTGAAAGTAAATGCTGAAATTAAATACTGAAAATTAAATGCTGAAAAGTAAATAAAGTAAAAGTACAATAAAAGAAAATGCTGAGGTAAAATGATCCGCTTTTATTACTTCTATTTTAGATATCTCCCTTAATATAATATATTAACTTTGCATGATAATTACCAACCAGCCATATAGGCGGTATCCAGATTAAGTCAAATTAATAATTAATTACCAACCGACCAATCAGGCGGTATCCAGTTTAGTCAGGTTAAAACCAATTTAAATAATTACCAACCGACCAATATGGCGGTATCCTCGTTAAGTCAGATTTTAACTAGTTTATATATTATAATTAAGGGAGATTAATCTAAATATTAGTCATAAAAGTTTTACCTTTTACCCCAGCAAAGGGGAGTTACCTCCTCATTACTGAAAAGTAAAAATTGAAAATTAAAGAAAGAAAAGTATTGTGCGTAAAAGTAAATTGCGGAAAGTAAAAACTGAAAAGTAAAGAAAAGAAAGTGCGAAAGCGGAAATTAATTACTGAAAGCTATAAATAAACAAACAAGATACAATCTTCTTAGTATTCTTAAGGAATTCCTTAGAAGAAAGTATGAATTTTACAAATGAAATGACTTGGTATTTATAGGCAAAATTTTGCCTCCATCAATCATCCACCAAATCAATTATTATTGCTCCACTAATTGCTCCACCAAATCCATTATTAATTGCTCCACTAATCTCTTATCATGTTTGGTGATGATTTGATAATTTTTATTATTTATTATTAATTTATTTTTTTGCTTTGAAAATGATTGAAAGTGACTTTAATAATTACACACTACACACTTCTGGATGGTTCATCAATTTCGGGCATGAAATCTTCAGAATTCGAAATTATTTTGTCTTTCAAAGTTGTAGATCTTTGAGTCTTCTTTAATCTGGAACTTGAATCAGCTCAATCCGATATTTGAGTAAACCGTTATGCCCAAAATACGACAGATGCGCAAAACTGGAATTTCCAAAACTGCACTTCGTCAAAACGTCCTTTCAAGTTTCCAATCTCCAAAATTAAAATATCCAAGTCCAATAATTGCCCTTATTTGACCCATATTTCGTCCTAAATGATTTCATTAAGTCCCAATATTATTTTATCTGCAAAATAAACTAAAACACATCAAAACGTTCATCAAACCCGAGAAACTAACAAAATATTAAGTAAAAGGGGCGGTAAATATTGATATATTTTCCGCTCATCAGGGAGATTTATTCGAAAAGTATTATATTTTTCCCGAATTACCCCTAGAACGAAAAACAATTATCAACAAAGCTTATAAACTGCATAAGGTCTAATTGAAGTTTTTTTAATTCAAATTTACTATTAAATCTAAAAGTTTGTTAGGTTGAAAAACACTTTCATGGAACCAAGATTGTGGTTCTAATTAAAAGTCTTTGGTCAATCTATAGCCTTATGGGGTTATGGTCTTGGTTTTGCTCGTTAAATTTTTTATAAAAAAAAAAAAAAAAAAAAAAAAAACACTTCTCGATCTTAATGGAAAATAGAATATTCAACAATTATCAAAATTTAGGGACGGGTCTAGCTTCCCTACTGCGACATAATAACATTAATTCTAAGACTTGCATTTCTTCCCATGCTAGCTATTACAACTAATACACTAATTACCCGAGTTGGATTTTTAACAGTTTAAAGCTTGCAACTCAGGTCCGAATATTCGGGATGTAAGAAATTAAATTTATCTTTGAAGTTTTCCACCCTCTTTTTTTTTTTTTTGTAAAAAAAAAAAAAAAAACTAATAGACAAATTAAACACTCAATTTTATATCGATCCATACTAAATGAAGTGATTTTATGTATTGGATTACGGAAAGAACTAATAAGTAATTTAGATGAATATCAATTCAATATAATGAAACTATATATATTGAAATATTATTTAGGAGGTGTAGTATTATTTAGATAGATTTATACAACAAAATTCTGTTTGATATTGTTCTGTGAATTGTGTTTAATAAACACGTGCAGAATTGGTTTAGAAGTTGAGTTGATTTTAGTCATAATTGTTTAATAAATAAACCATATGTAATACCTTATGATATTATTCCATAATAATAATAATAATAATTTAATTGTGAGTGTTTTAGAAGATTAAGAGAGAGATGGGGGAATAAATTCCAAGAGAAAGAGAAGCAGAGGCTTTTCTAATATAAAAATGGCAAAACAAAACTTTTGAGAGAGCATTATTTTTCTGGGGGAAGTCGTCTCTCTCTTTCTCAATTTTTCTTTTTCTCTCAATTACTCTCTCTCACTGTCAAATCTTGAAACCGCCGCCGCCGCTTCACTTCCGATCATCCTCCGCCAGATAGCTGCCGACGTCATCTTTCCAGATCCGTCGAGATCGAGCCGAACGGACGCCGGATGCGCCTCCACGCGCCGCTGGAAGGGGACGACTCGTCGTCGGTGTTTCTGCATTTTCCTGCCATCTCCGATCACTTTTGACGGTCACCTCCGGCGAGTGGGTACTTTTCAGGCCGAGATCTTTCCAACGCCAGTGGTCACTTCCTGATCCGACATCGTTTGGGTTGTTTTCCGTTTTGTAATTACCAGTAATTCGGGAATAGTATTGGAATTTGAGATCCGACCGTTGGATCGACGATCCGAACGTATCAGATTATTGCTCTCGATTATACGAACGTTTTGGTATAAATATCCACCGTTGAAAGTATTTGGTTGTGGGGCCCGATTTTCGTTGTGGGGGCCTGCTTGCCTCATTAAGCGTATCAGCAAGTTCCGAAGCCGTTCGTCGTTATTTTTTCTACTCAACATAGTCGTTTGGATATATCGAGTGGATTATCGATATCAACTTTGCATTTTGAGCATCCGATTGAGATTCTTAGCGAGGATACAGACATATTAAGACTTTTGCGTGGATAGAGGTAAGTAAACTGCATGATGATTCTCTTAACATAATTGTTTTGATAATTGATGGTTGTTGTGGAAGTATATATATATATATTATATATATATATATATATATATATTGGTATAATTATAATATATATATATATGTGTACATATTATATTGAGATATTGAAAGCATGATAAATATGAATTCATGATTAATGAGATGGGATTGGTGGATTGGATGTGAGATATGACTATATTGGATGATGAGTGTTGTATGATATGCTGCCGGGTTTCGTATAATAGTGGTCGGAGATGAGATATTTTTGCGGGTTAATATCTCCATATATTGCGGGATGATTGAGATATTTTTTGCGGGATAATATCTCTTCATATTTTGCGGGATGATATGGTGGGAAACCTTGGGAGTTGTGATGAGGTACTCTCCCATTGGTTTCAATCCACTGTTATACTGGACCCGGATTAGCAACCATGTTTGATGGATGTTTGTATTGTTGTGGGATGATTTGCTTGAGATGATATTACAGTATATGTTATTTTCATACATTATATTATATATATATATATATATATATATCCCTATTTTGTTGGTGAGGTCATGTTGAGAATATGAGTGCTTACTTGCTGAGCTCTTTAAGCTCACTCACTCTCTCTCTTCCCCCAACATTCCAGGTAGTCCGCGAGCACAGCAGGAGCAGTACTAGAATTGGATTCACGTGCCACAGTTGTATTTTCGGGTTGGTCCAGACATCCGAGTCGTCATTTGCATATTATTAAGACTTGTGTTGTAAATCATATAATTGGTGTATAATTATGGGATTTGTAATCATTGATATAATTTTGTGCACATTTATATGGTTGGTTTGACATATAGAATGCTCGAGCTAAAGCGGATCGCGAACCTCTTTCTAGGGTTGGGCCCGCTCTAGGGAGGGGGTCGTGACACTATATTACCTTACAATTTTTTCGTAACTTTAAAATTGTGGACTCCGGAATTCGCCAAGGGTCCTCAATCAGAATTTGTAAGTTGGGCACTAGCAATCCTGCAAAAAACAAAGTAGAGTAGACGAGAGTAGGCTACCACCGGTGTGGTGGATACCGGGTATACTCCGACGCCCAAGTCAGTGGCATGAAATAAATTTGTAAAGTGGGAAAGTAAGGTTGAATATTACCTATACTTCCTTTGTTTGGCCGTGAGGGCCGTGTAATATATGAGGGGATCAAGGATTAAGAGCATGAAGTGTTAGGGTGAGAGAAATGAGACTTGAATGCCTTCTTCCCGTATTCTTCTCATATTTATAGATAAAACATGATTTGAGGTTTGGTGGTAATGGTTTTGGAATAAGTGAGGATTAGTGCTAGAGTTAGGTTAAGTGGAGTGGTGGGGATTAGTGCTAGAGTTAGGTTAAGTGGAGTGGGGATTAGTGCTAGAGTTAGGTTAAGTGGAGTGGCCATGCTTTATGATTTTAATTGTAATCAAATACATAATTCTTTGGGCTTTGGTTTCGGGCCTATAATGGGCTTAAGGTGAAAGACAGTTTTACCCTTAGACCAAATTTGGCTCTTACAGTTTGTCCCTTACTCTCTAAGTCAAGAAGTTTTGTCTTAGAGAGTATATACGTTTATGTCAAATGATATTAATCACAAAAGCACGTAACAAGAATGTATTACCTTCTGTTGGATTGTTTTATAAGAGCTTTGTGCAAAATGTGGTATTTTTTTTTTTTTTGGAATATATCGCGTGTATCGCCTGGACAGATGAAGTCTTAGTCCTTCTGTTTTGACTTGACTTATGGTAATTGGTTCTTGGTCGTCTGATGAGTTTGAAGATCCATGGATACATTTGACTCGACATAAGTAATGGGGAACATTCTCTGGTCAACTGAACCGAATATAAGTTTAGGAGTCCCACTTGACTCGGCAAGAGTCATAGGGAATGTCCCTTTGTCGACTGAACCAAATGCGGGTTCAGGAGTCCAACTTGACTCGACATGAGTCTAGGGGAATGTCCCTTTGTCGACTGAACCAAATGCGGGTTCAGGAGTCTAATCTTGACTCGACTAGAGTCATGGGGAATGTCCCTTGTCGATTGAACCAAATGCGGGTTCAGGAGTCTAATCTTGACTCGACTAGAGTCATGGGGAATGTCCCTTGTCGACTGAACCAAATGCGGGTTCAGGAGTCCAACTTGACTCGACATGAGTCCAGGGGAATGTCCCTTTGTCGACTGAACCAAATGCGGGTTCAGGAGTCTAATCTTGACTCGACTAGAGTCATTGGGAATGTCCCTTGTCGACTGAACCAAATGCGAGTTCAGGAGTCCAACTTGACTCGACATGAGTCCAGGGGAATGTCCCTTTATCGACTGAACCAAATGCGGGTTCAGGAGTCTAATCTTGACTCGACTAGAGTCATTGGGAATGTCCCTTGTCGACTGAACCAAATGCGGGTTCAGGAGTCCAACTTGACTCGACATGAGTCCAGGGGAATGTCCCTTTGTCGACTGAACCAAATGCGGGTTCAGGAGTCCAACTTGACTCGACATGAGTCCAGGGGAATGTCCCTTTGTCGACTGAACCAAATGCGGGTTCAGGAGTCTAATCTTGACTCCCTTGTCGACTGAACCAAATGCGGGTTCAGGAGTCCAACAACTTGACTCGACATGAGTCTAAGGGAATGTCCCTTGTCGACTGAACCAAATGCGGGTTCAGGAGTCTAATCTTGACTCGACTAGAGTCATTAGGAATGTCCCTTGTCGACTGAACCAAATGCGGTGTTCAGGAGTCCAACTTGACTCGACATGAGTCCAGGGGAATGTCCCTTTGTCGACTGAACCAAATGCGGGTTCAGGAGTCTAATCTTGACTCGACTAGAGTCATTGGGAATGTCCATTGTCGACTGAACCAAATGCGGGTTCAGGAGTCCAACTTGACTCGACATGAGTCCAGGGGAATGTCCCTTTGTCGACTGAACCAAATGCGGGTTCAGGAGTCCAACTTGACTCGACATGAGTCCAGGGGAATGTCAGTTTGTCGACTGAACCAAATGCGGGTTCAGGAGTCTAATCTTGACTCGACTAGAGTCATTGGGAATGTCCCTTGTCGACTGAACCAAATACGGGTTCAGGAGTCCAACTTGACTCGACATGAGTCCAGGGGAATGTCCCTTGTCGACTGAACCAAATACGGGTTCAGGAGTCTAATCTTGACTCGACTAGAGTCATGGGGAATGTCCCTTGTCGACTGAACCAAATGCGGGTTCAGGAGTCCAACTTGACTCGACATGAGTCCAGGGGAATGTCCCTTTGTCGACTGAACCAAATGCAGGTTCAGGAGTCCAACTTGACTCGACGTGAGTCTAGGGGAATGTCCCTTGTCGATTGAACCAAACGGTGGTTCAGGAATTTTCTTGACTCGACGTGAGTCTAGGGGAATGTCCCTTGTCGATTGAACCAAACGGTGGTTCAGGAGTATACTTGACTCGACATGAGTCTAGAGGAATGTCCCTTGTCGACTGAACCGAACGGTGGTTCAGGAGTATACTTGACTCGACAAGAGTCATGGGGAGTGTCCCTTGTCGACTGAACCAAACGGTGGTTCAGGAGTATACTTGACTCGACATGAGTCCAGGGGAATGTCCCTTTGTCGACTGAACCAAATGCGGGTTCAGGAGTCTAATCTTGACTCGACTAGAGTCATGGGGAATGTCTCTTTGTCGACTGAACCAAATGCAGGTTCAGGAGTCCAACTTGACTCGACGTGAGTCTAGGGGAATGTCCCTTGTCGATTGAACCAAACGGTGGTTCAGGAATTTTCTTGACTCGACGTGAGTCTAGGGGAATGTCCCTTGTCGATTGAACCAAACGGTGGTTCAGGAGTATACTTGACTCGACATGAGTCTAGGGGAATGTCCCTTTTCGACTGAACCGAACGGTGGTTCAGGAGTATACTTGACTCGACAAGAGTCATGGGGAGTGTCCCTTGTCGACTGAACCAAACGGTGGTTCAGGAGTATACTTGACTCGACATGAGTCTAGGGGAATGTCCCTTGTCGACTGAACCGAACGGTGGTTCAGGAGTTTACTTGACTCGACATGAGTCCAGGGGAATGTCCCTTGTCGACTGATCCAAACGGTGGTTCAGGAGTTACTTGACTCGACCTGAGTCCAGGGGAATGTCCCTTTATCGACTGAACCAAATGCGGGTTCAGGAGTCTAATCTTGACTCGACTAGAGTCATTGGGAATGTCCCTTGTCGACTGAACCAAATGCGGGTTCAGGAGTCCAACTTGACTCGACATGAGTCCAGGGGAATGTCCCTTTGTCGACTGAACCAAATGCGGGTTCAGGAGTCCAACTTGACTCGACATGAGTCCAGGGGAATGTCCCTTTGTCGACTGAACCAAATGCGGGTTCAGGAGTCTAATCTTGACTCCCTTGTCGACTGAACCAAATGCGGGTTCAGGAGTCCAACTTGACTCGACATGAGTCTAGGGGAATGTCCCTTGTCGACTGAACCAAATGCGGTTCAGGAGTCTAATCTTGACTCGACTAGAGTCATTAGGAATGTCCCTTGTCGACTGAACCAATCGGGTTCAGGAGTCCAACTTGACTCGACATGAGTCCAGGGGAATGTCCCTTTGTCGACTGAACCAAATGCGGGTTCAGGAGTCTAATCTTGACTCGACTAGAGTCATTGGGAATGTCCATTGTCGACTGAACCAAATGCGGGTTCAGGAGTCCAACTTGACTCGACATGAGTCCAGGGGAATGTCCCTTTGTCGACTGAACCAAATGCGGGTTCAGGAGTCCAACTTGACTCGACATGAGTCCAGGGGAATGTCAGTTTGTCGACTGAACCAAATGCGGGTTCAGGAGTCTAATCTTGACTCGACTAGAGTCATTGGAATGTCCCTTGTCGACTGAACCAAATGCGAGTTCAGGAGTCCAACTTGACTCGACATGAGTCCAGGGGAATGTCCCTTATCGACTGAACCAAATGCGGTTCAGGAGTCTAATCTTGACTCGACTAGAGTCATTGGGAATGTCCCTTGTCGACTGAACCAAATGCGGGTTCAGGAGTCCAACTTGACTCGACATGAGTCCAGGGGAATGTCCCTTTGTCGACTGAACCAAATGCGGGTTCAGGAGTCCAACTTGACTCGACATGAGTCCAGGGGAATGTCCCTTTGTCGACTGAACCAAATGCGGGTTCAGGAGCCTAATCTTGACTCCCTTGTCGACTGAACCAAATGCGGGTTCAGGAGTCCAACTTGACTCGACATGAGTCTAAGGGAATGTCCCTTGTCGACTGAACCAAATGCGGGTTCAGGAGTCTAATCTTGACTCGACTAGAGTCATTAGGAATGTCCCTTGTCGACTGAACCAAATGCGGGTTCAGGAGTCCAACTTGACTCGACATGAGTCCAGGGGAATGTCCCTTTGTCGACTGAACCAAATGCGGGTTCAGGAGTCTAATCTTGACTCGACTAGAGTCATTGGGAATGTCCATTGTCGACTGAACCAAATGCGGGTTCAGGAGTCCAACTTGACTCGACATGAGTCCAGGGGAATGTCCCTTTGTCGACTGAACCAAATGCGGGTTCAGGAGTCCAACTTGACTCGACATGAGTCCAGGGGAATGTCAGTTTGTCGACTGAACTGAAGGCCAATATGCGGGTTCAGGAGTCTAATCTTGACTCCCAGAGTCATTGAGGTATTGTAATCTCGGGAATTCCCTTGTCGACTGAACCAAATGCGGGTTCAGGAGTCAACTTGACTCGACATGAGTCCAGGGGAATGTCCCTTGTCGACTGAACCAAATACGGGTTCAGGAGTCTAATCTTGACTCGACTAGAGTCATGGGGAATGTCCCTTGTCGACTGAACCAATGCGGGTTCATCAGAGTCCAACTTGACTCGACATGAGTCCAGGGGAATGTCCCTTTGTCGACTGAACCAAATGCGGGTTCAGGAGTCTAATCTTGACTCGACTAGAGTCATGGGGAATGTCCCTTTGTCGACTGAACCAAATGCAGGTTCAGGAGTCCAACTTGACTCGACGTGAGTCTAGGGGAATGTCCCTTGTCGATTGAACCAAACGGTGGTTCAGGAATTTTCTTGACTCGACGTGAGTCTAGGGGAATGTCCCTTGTCGATTGAACCAAACGGTGGTTCAGGAGTTACTTGACTCGACATGAGTCTAGAGGAATGTCCCTTGTCGACTGAACCGAACGGTGGTTCAGGAGTATACTTGACTCGACAAGAGTCAGGGGAAGTGTCCCTTGTCGACTGAACCAAACGGTGGTTCAGGAGTATACTTGACTCGACATGAGTCCAGGGGAATGCCCCTTTGTCGACTGAACCAAATGCGGGTTCAGGAGTCTAATCTTGACTCGACTAGAGTCATGGGGAATGTTCTTTGTCGACTGAACCCAATGCAGGTTCAGGAGTCCAACTTGACTCGACGTGAGTCTAGGGGAATGTCCCTTGTCGATTGAACCAAACGGTGGTTCAGGAATTTTCTTGACTCGACGTGAGTCTAGGGGAATGTCCCTTGTCGATTGAACCAAACGGTGGTTCAGGAGTTAACTTGACTCGACATGAGTCTAGGGGAATGTCCCTTTTCGACTGAACGGTGGTTCAGGAGTATACTTGACTCGACAGAGTCATGGGGAATGTCCCTTGTCGACTGAACCAAACGGTGGTTCAGGAGTATACTTGACTCGACATGAGTCTAGGGGAATGTCCCTTGTCGACTGAACCGAACGGTGGTTCAGGAGTTTACTTGACTCGACATGAGTCAGGGGAATGTCCCTTGTCGACTGATCCAAACGGTGGTTCAGGAGTTTACTTGACTCGACCTGAGTCTAGGGGAATGTCCCTTGTCGACTGAACCGAACAGTGGTTCAGGAGTTTACTTGACTCGACATGAGTCTAGGGGAATTCCCTTGTCGACTGAACCAAATGGTGGTTCAGGAGTTTATTTGACTCGATATGAGTCTAGGGGAATGTCCCTTGTCGACTGAACCGAAAGTGGTTCAGGAGTTTACTTGACTCGACATGAGTCTAGGGGAATTCCCTTGTCGACTGAACCAAACGGTGGTTCAGGAGTTTATTTGACTCGATATGAGTCTAGGGGAATGTCCCTTGATCGACTGAACCAAACACTGATTCAGAATTGCCCAATTATCATTTGTCGAGTGATTATAAGGCATGCACCGGAATTGCTCATTAATTTTTCTTGAACGAAAGCGTCCTTCAATCTAATGATGTCGTGTCAAATGGTGAAGGCAGTCATGAAGAGAATTTTGTCGAGAGCAAGTGGTGTAAGAATGCATCAAAAAAATTTTATATTTTCTAGATCTTCCACGTGTCGCTTCATGAAATAAAACCTAACGCAAATAACGAGGAGTCTTTTGGCGGGAAATGAACCGCCAAAAGAAGTAGTATAAGAGTGGCTTGATGGGTTCATTTGTTTCATTAACAAGATCTACGATTTGGGAGAGAACTTCAAGGCTTCAAGGTACTTCTTTACACTCTCTTCGCGTTCTTCATTTGCTTTGAATATTCGTAGAGTAGCTTCAATCTGTTCTAAGCTAAATTAGGTTGTTTGATCTTTAGAATCATACGTTATTTGGTGGATTTATGTTTGGAGATAGGAGTAGGATTTGATCTTTAAGGAACCCAAATCTTAGAAATTATTTGTTTGTAGACTCGTTCATTAGAATATGTCGAGTGGAGACTCTTTAGAAAGTTTAGGAGAACAGATCGATACATTCGTAGGATCATCATCGAGTGAATCGACAGAAGAAAAATCATTAAGGGAATGGTCGCGTCAAGAGTTATTCGAGAAAGGACCTGTAACCGTCTTGTCGCATGAAATCCCGTTGCAGGCAATTCCTATTAGATCATTGGCAGCTGTCGAGGAATTTAGTGGAGGGGTGAGCACAAGTGAGCCTACCAACATACTAACCAAGAACCCAGCTAGTCGAATGACGGCTAGTTTGCTGATAGAACTTAGGATTAAGTATAGATTTCCTAGATCAATGGAACTGAGGGTGCCCTTGCCGTCTGAAAGGATCGATTATAAAATTCCCGGATGGATTGGTTTTTATGTAGTACCGTTTTCTACTGGGCTTAGATTCCCTATTCCGAGGTTAGCTTGGGAAATTTTGGATCATTATGGGATTGCTCCTTCTCAACTAATGCCGAATGCTTGGAGGATTTTAATGTCGATTGAATGCTTAGCATTCGAACAAGGGTTGTTGTTTGAGGTGAAAGACATTTTATATTCATACTACCTTAAAGAGCACCTAACTGAAAAATGGAGATATACTTTGTACCTTCGTCGTAAGAGGGAACAAATAGTTATGGGGCTTCCAACAAACGATAGGGGTAATTGGCAGTCGGACTATTTCTTTGCGAAAAATGAGGGTATCTATGGGTCGACTGGAATGGGTCGAGTTTCAGAATACTGGAGTGTGTTTAGTGAGTATCAACTTCTTCTATTTATTGATAATTAATCAATGTTATTGTCGTATGATACTAATGTATGGATTGTTTATTATGCAGGTCCTTTTCGAAACAGTTTATTCGACAAAACACCTCTTATTTTGTCGAATACAAAAGCTCTTCTTGATCTTCCCGTCGAACAAAGAGATTGGAGGATAATCTTGGTAGAGCAGAGATTAAGAGCAACTTTTCAGTGGAAAGAAATCTTCGAATCAGAAGGTATATCTACCCCTTTGGCACTTTCTAAAAACGTATTGGAGGTCATCTACTGTACTCGGTCGATTCGAGCTTTGTACGGAAAGGTGTTGTTTATAAAGACATTAACTCCAAAAGAAATTTTATGCGCAGAGGACATGGCGTCGAGGCAAATTAAAGTAGCATCAATTGATGAGTTGATGAGCCGAAAAAAGGCTAGGAAGCTAAAGATAAAGGAGCCAGAAGTAGAGGGTTCAGAACCACAATTGGTATCGTCGACTGGAAGTCCAAAGCATAAGGGGAAGTCGACCGAAATGGTTGTCAAAGGGGGGAAAAGGAAGGCGGATGAAATCGAAGATTTTGATAATATAGTTGTCAGGATTCCATCGGGGTCGACTGCAATTTCTGACCCATCAAGCCTTGACCCTTTTATTAAGAAGCTTCTGCTGTAAGAGGATGAACAGAGGCTATCCAAGATTGGCCCGGTCGAGTCGATGAAAAAGGCTGCGGCTTTAAATTACCAAGTAATAAAGTAAATAGAAATTTCATAGTAATTTGTAAAATGGATTCTAATCAAATCCTTTTCTCCAGGCAATGGAGTGCAGCTTATATATGCAGCGATATGTCGAATCGACTCTTAAGAAACAGAGAGAGATGGAAAAATCATTTGCGGCTATGAAAAAGGAAGTGGTCCAAAAGAAGTTGCTTGAAAAAAGAAATGCTGAATTGGAGAAGGAGTTGAAGGAAGTGAATGCAACACTTCAGATGGAAAAAGAGACTTATGTGGTTACGATTGAAGGCTATAAGGATGCGTTCGAGAATGTGAAGAAGGAGAATGAAGAATTACTTGAGAATCTTGAAGGGATTGCTCTTGAATCTATGATGAAAGAACGCAGTCATCTGATGAAGGATTTCCTTGATGGGAAGACAGGAGTTTGGGAGCCAGAGAAATGGATTCAACAGTATGATCACTATTGGCAGAATTTCCTTTTCAAACGAGGGTGATGTGGAAGAGAAAGGTGATGAGGTCGACTCGAAAGTGGTTGAGAGAGAAGTAATTGTTGGCGAGGAAGCGGCTGAAGTTCAAGAAATGGATAAGAAGAGTGAAGAATTCAGTCGAATGGAAATCGAGCCAACTATTCAAGTTCAAGATATTCCTGCACCCGAAGTTGCTGCTGAACGCATTCAGGAAGAAGCTACTCCATAAATTTAAAGCTCTTTTGTAATTTTAATTTTATTTTATCGCTTTTGTAAAACAATTTAATGACTTAATGGATTTTGGGATAATATTTCAAACGGGTCTTGTTATTAAGTCGAATCACAATACGTAAAGCAGTAAAACACTTTGAACTTTCAATTTAAATAAATGCACGCATAATTACCGATAAAATCGCTTAAGGTGAATTGCATTCCAACTGTTGTGAATTTGCCTCCCTTCGGTTGTTTGTAATTTGTAGGCTCCGTGCCCAATAACTTTAGTGATGACGTATGGACCTTCCCAGTTTGGCCCCAATTTCCCATCTCCAATTTCCTTGGTATTTTGGAAAACTTTTCGTAGTACCCAATCTCCTTCTTGAAAAGTTCTACTCCTCACATTCTGTTAAAATATCTCGCCATTCTTTGTCGATGAGATGCAAGTCGTATGGTTGCCTTTTCTCGTCTTTCGTCGATTGTGTCTAGATTCATATACATCAACTGTTGATTTGCCTCATCTCCAGAGTACTGGTAGCGTAGAGAAGGAATGGTTTTCTTCGATTGGAATTACTGCCTCTGTTCCAAATGCCAAAGAGAAAGGAGTTTCTCCAGTGAAGAACGGATGGTCGTTCTGTAGGACCACAATACTCCAGGAAGCTCGTCTGCCCATGATCCTTTCGCCTTCTCCAATCTTTTCTTCAAAGTATTCAAAAGTGTCTTGTTAGAAGACTCGGCTTGCCCATTAGCTTGTGGAAAGCGTGGGGTAGAAAAACTTAACTTGATCCCCCAATTTTTACAAAAGTCTTGAAAATGTCGGCTAATAACTGGGAGCCATTATCTGTTACAATCTTCTTGGGGATGCCGAAACGACATATGATGTTTTTCCAGACAAATGTTTGAACTTCTTTTTATCTCGTATTTTGGCAAAGGAGTCTGCTTCAATCCCTTTGAAAAATAATCTGTCAAGACTAGCATGTAGACTCGTTGTCCAGGGGCGGTTGGTAGTTTCCCTACAATATCCATCCCCCACTTCATGAACGGCCATGGGGATAGGATAGGATTCAGCTTTTCTGGTGGAAGATGTGGAATAGGAGCGAATCTCTGACACTTTTCACACTTCTTCGTGTAATTGACTGAATCAATTCTCATAGTTGGCCAATAATACCCAGTCGAATGGGCGCGTGAGGCAAGGCTTCGTCCTCCAGAATGATTCCCGCATTCTCCTTCGTGCAATTCTGATAGTACATGTTGCTTGATCAGGAGTAAGGCACTTCAAGTAGGGTCCAGAGAACGACCTTTTCAATAGTTGTCCATTAAATATGGTGAATCTTGCTGCCTGCCTTTGAATCTTTCTTGCTTCATTTCTATCTTCGGGAAGCAGTCCATCTTGCAAATATTTCATGATTGGTGTCATCCACGAGTCGTCTGAAGTGATGGTGCTGATCTCCTTGTTCCTTCCAAATTGATGGCCAATTTAAATACACTACAGGAATTGATTGTAGTTTGTCCTCATGCATCGTCGACCCAAGGGTAGCCAACGCGTCCGCCTGAGTGTTTTCACTTCTTGAAACCTGAGTTATGTTGAATTCCTGAAATGTCGCCTGGACTTCTTTAACTTTCTGCAAGTAGGATAACATTTGAGGGTCTCGTGCCTGATATGAACCTTGGAGCTGATTCACTATCAATTGGGAGTCTGATTTCACTTCGATTCTCCTTCCTCCAAGTTCTTTGACCAAGCTGATTCCTGCTATCAAAGCTTCATATTCTGCTTCATTGTTTGTAACTCGGAATCCACATTTAATTGCTTGTTGTAGTATGTCCCCATCAGGAGTAGTGATCACTATGCCAAGGCCGCACCCTTTCTTATTGCTAGAACCGTCGACTGAAAGTTTCCAAAGTGAATCAGATTGGATTGAATTGACTCCGGTACCTTCCAAGAGATTCTGAGTTGGACTGAAATCAGCTACAAAGTCAGCCAAGGCTTGAGATTTGATTGCTGTTCTGGGCTGGTATGTGATGTCGTGTTCTCCTAATTCGGCAGCCCATTTTGTTAATCTTCCAGTCAACTCTGGCTTGTGTAGTATGCTCCTCAAGGGGTACTCCGAGTAAACTGTGATAGGATGCCCTTGAAAGTATGGTCGTAGCTTCCTGGCAGACATTACCAAGGCTAGTACCAATTTCTCCAAATGCAAATATCGTGACTCCGCATCAAGTAATGCTTTGCTTACATAGTAGACTGGAAGTTGGGTGCCGTTCTCTTCTCGAATCAAAACAGCGCTCACTGCTTGGTCTGATACTCCCAAATACAAGAATAACCTTTCATTGTCGAGTGGTGGAGGTCTTTGATCAAAACCTTTTTGGAGGGGCTGATGTTCTTTCCTTGGGTGGTTCCATTTCTCTGAATGACGCTTAGGCATCATATTTGTAAATTCTTTATGTCGTTTGGTAGAATGGGCTGTTCTTTCGCTTTGCATGTTGGAGGAAATGTCTTTCCTTTTATTCCTTTTATCTTCTTCCCACCTGATTTCGACTTGGGCTCGAGCCATAACCTGGTCCATCGTGTAGCACCGGAACTTGGTCAGCTTTTTGTAGAGTCCACTTTCACAAAGTAACCCGTTCCTGAAAGCCTCCACAGCTGTTGGTTGATGAAGGTCTGGAATTGTTATTCTTTCTTTGTTAAATCGAGCAACATAGCTTCGCAATGATTCTCCCCTCCGTTGTAGGATGGCACTAAGATCATCAGTAGTTTTTTCAAGTTTGCAAGAGCTGGCGAAATGTTCAACAAATTTGTCTGCTAATTGTTGATAAGATTTGATGGATCTGTATGGTAGGTTGATGAACCATGTAAGAGCTGGACCACCCAAAGTTTCTCCAAATCCTCTGCACATTCCAGCTTCCCATTGATGAGGAGCTAAGCTTGTTGACATCATTTTGTATTTATAATGAATGACATGGTCGTCTGGGTCAGTGGATCCATCGTATAACTTCATGTCTGGTGGGCTGAACTTCCGTGGTAGCTCAACAGATGTTATTGCCTCAATAAAAGGGGTATCTGAAATGGTTCCAGCTCTACTCTTCTTCATTGGGAGTTTCACCCCTGGTAGACTGGACATAATAGCTTCTTTAAATTCTTTCATTTCCTTTCTCATTGTGATGACAATTTGCTGGGCTTGGTTGACCGGTGAACTTGGTAAGTTCCTCTGGTTCTCACCATTGATGGAACGTCGTCTGTTGTTTCGTCAAATGCTCCTTGAAGGTTAGCTGGAGTGATCCGGTTGTTGTGTTGTTCTGATGTATTGTGAAGCTGTGTGGGTGATGAAAGTAGTTCCAACTGTTTTTGGAGGTTTATGTTGGAACTACGAAACGTAAAATTCTCTTCTTCCAAAGCTTTCAATTTGTCTTGTAGTATGGCCAATTGTGATGCCACTGGATCAGGTGTTTGTTCATTGCTTGAAGTCATGATTGACTAAGCAGTGAGTGTTTGTAGGGTGGAAAGCCTTTGTCTGCAAATTATTGCTAGGGCCCCACGGTGGGCGCCAAATTGTGGACTCCGGAATTCGCCAAGGGTCCTCAATCAGAATTTGTAAGTTGGGCACTAGCAATCCTGCAAAAAACAAAGTAGAGTAGACGAGAGTAGGCTACCACCGGTGTGGTGGATATCGGGTATACTCCGACGCCCAAGTCAGTGGCATGAAATAAATTTGTAAAGTGGAAAGCAAGGTTGAATATTACCTATACTTCCTTTGTTTGGCCGTGAGGGCCGTGTAATATATGAGGGGATCAAGGATTAAGAGCATGAAGTGTTAGGGTGAGAGAAATGAGACTTGAATGCCTTCTTCCGTATTCTTCTCATATTTATAGATAAAACATGATTTGAGGTTTGGTGGTAATGGTTTTGGAATAAGTGAGGATTAGTGCTAGAGTTAGGTTAAGTGGAGTGGTGGGGATTAGTGCTAGAGTTAGGTTAAGTGGAGTGGCCATGCTTTATGATTTTAATTGTAATCAAATACATAATTCTTTGGGCTTTGGTTTCGGGCCTATAATGGGCTTAAGGTGAAAGACAGTTTTACCCTTAGACCAAATTTGGCTCTTACAAAAATCATATTTACGAGTCACTATTAACTTATATGAACGTTTGAAGAATAATTGAAGATAAATATATTTCTTATACACAAACTTTTTGGGGTCTTCCAAATCATCGTTTCGCTTGATTATTACGTTGCTCACTTCCACATGGAGTGTTCTAATAATTACTGTACAAAATGGGGGCTCTCTGGCTTTGGAAGTTTCTATTTCCTTCGATAGGATTAATGCATGAACACATGCAGTTCATTTCAGTTTTGCTCATTAGGTTGGCTTGCCCTAATTAAGGAATTAAATGGATTGGAATCTTGACGCACGTGAAATTTGGACGTGTTAAAGAATCACAGCTATGTACGTAAGTATGGTTAGAGACAAATGAACTGCACTTGGTAAAACTTAGAGGAAGAGACTTTTTCCAAGGGACATTTTTGGTTTGTCGGTACCATTAGATAAAAAAGACAATGTTACATAATCAGACGCTGAGAAACTTGTACTCTTTATAATGGAAAGGCAGCTTCTGGGTATCCTGAAATTGCAGCCATGGTTTTAAAGTTTCAATAAAACTAAGAAACATTTTTTATGGGTATTTGCCAAAACTGGCCATGAACTTCTCTAATCTCTCTGTGTGTCTGTATGTATATGCAAATGATCTTCGCCTGCTTCTATTTCTACTACCACAATAAAGAAGAAAAAAATTTATCTTTTGTCAGTTAATTTTTTATTTTCGAGTTTCTGCTTTATTTTTGGATTTTGTTTATAGGTTTTACTATTTTTTTAAAATTACTTGAGTAATTTCTTTTTCAGGAGATTTGGAGCACTTTTCCATCAAAAATTTCGATCAAAATGGTGTCCATTTTATTGAAAGAGTGTAAAATGAATCTAAATATGGTGTAAATATATCATTGTTGTTTCCTTATATTAAAATTGTTTCAGTTAGATTTTTTGAAGTTTCTAAAGTAGTTTTTATTCTTGTAAAAGAGGAGGCAAGTAGAAATCCGCTGGCTTATTCATCAACAGGGCGAGAGTTTCTTGCATTGCAATAGCCACTTGCATTGTGAAATTATCTATAAACACACACAAATAGCAATCTTTATATCCAAGAGGGAGTGAATTAGGTAACGGTCAATATTACGGAAATAAAAAATTTATCGATTTTACGCTACTAAACTACTAACTTTACCAATTAAGTTTAGTGATCAATTTTCCAAATTAATGTATTTAACAATTATACTCAAAAGCAAGTTTCCAAACAATATGCATATTTAAGATACAAATTTGCAATAAATAAAAGTTAAGAAATAGAGAAATTGACACCGGTGATTTATAGTGGTTCGGTCAACTCTTAACTTCCCCCAAACCAAGCTTGAAGTTTTCCAATGGCTCACACTTAAACCTTTACAATGAGTTTTGTTCATAAACTCACTCACAACCTTTACATAAATTGTCATTTTGAGTATACCCACTTAATAAGAGACTTCCCAACCACAAGTATTTGAATATGAAAGTTTAAAGTACAACTTGGGCACTCATAAAAGATCAGAAGTGAAAATTTGAGGTTATCCTAGGTTCTGACCCTATGCGGAATTACAAACAATAAGCAGGACAAGTCATGTTACTGCTACTATGGAATAGAAACAGACAATTACCAAATCAACCAACAATAATAAAATCCACAATATTAATTTAAAGCGAAATATAAATTGCAGAAAATAAATCAATCACACAAAATTCAACACAATAATTTTGGTGACGAAGTGGAAAACTCTTCCGAGTAAAAAACCACTCCGGGTATAGGCTACCACCCGAATCCACTATATAGAGAAAAACTTACAGCGATGGTCAAGACCTATGGTGGCAACTCCACCGACTCAAGTACCTCAATACTGCAAGAACTCAAGGCAACTCCTCAAGCCCGCGACCCACGGTTTTCTTCAGAACCTCTGAAGTCTCTGAGTAGATTTTATCACCTCTGACGCCGGAACTCCGACTACCAAACTTCCTCCTAAAGAACTCTAAAGGATTAGGGAATTTGGGTTAGGTTGTGTTGAAGGTTTAACAAAGATTGGATTTCACCAAACAAATAGAAGACAAGAGATTCAAAGAGTCTTCAAGGTGAAATCAAAGAGAGTTGAAAACTTTGAGAGGTTTTGGCTCAAAAGGAATGTGTTTCAACTATTGGGGAAGGTGGCTCAAAGTTTGTTTATATAGGTAGGACAAAAGAAAATGGTTTCATAGTGTTATTTTGGCTTAAAAACGTGTCTAAGAAAACCTACTTACGCAGGGACGTTCGAACGCAATTCAAACGCAACTCAAACGCAAAGTTTCTGCCTCGAAAACGTTCGAACTCAAGTACAAACGCAACACGAACGCAGTCGCGGACTGGTTTTCAGGTGCAACTTAAAACGCTTGTAACTTTCTCGTCTCTTGGCCAAATCATGAGTTCTTTATATGTACGCGATCGTCTTTAAGTCTAATTTCCAATGCAACTGACCTCATGTTAATTTGATCTCTAAATCTTCTGGAATATTCAAAAGAGTAAACATCGCTCGGATAACTCCATCAGATTTTGTCCAATTGCTCTGAGATCTTCAAGACTCATTACAACTCAATTGAACTTGTTTTGTTACGGACATTGCCAATAAAAATGAAACTAACAAGAAGATTAAAGTGTGAGTTGCTAACCTAAGAAATCTAAACTCACTACAAATAATATGAAGGTATAGTATGTGAGCTTGAATATGAGAGTATATGATGATGAAAGTTTTGTTTAACTCTCTATTTTTGCCTTAGAGAAATTTGTAGAAAGATGTAAGAAGTTTGCAAAAATGAATTTGGGGCTCAGTTTATGAAGAATGCGTAAAACAACTCATGCTCTCTGTCTAAGATCGGTATGTTGATCTGTCAAAGCATAACGATTATATTATCGTTGAAGATTAAAGCGTAATATCAGATTATTGACCGGTATGGAGGCCGGTATACCAGTGAGCTAACCGGTATGAACCGTCTCAGTTCCAGTGGTTGTGCAAACTCTAGTTGACCAGTATGGTAGACCGGTATGGAGCAGCCCGGTTCCAGAGAGCATGCAAATCTGCCCAAGGTAGAACAAGGTCATTAGTATACCGGTATGGGAGACCGATATACCGATCTCAGTGCAAAAAATGCAGGATTTGAAAGTTGAAAGTATTTTGCACATGATCCTAATGCATCTAAATGAATGTGCATATAAGTCTTATGAGCTTAGAAACTTAAATTAACAACTCACTTACAAAGAGAGTCATAAACTAAGACCACATAAGATTTTCTTCAATAACACCAGTCTTCACATTCATTGTTCTTCATCACCAATTGTTTCGACATCTTTTTGTAAAGTCCGCTAATGCGCGTCGAAGTTTTCTAGTATTGTATCATCAAAATCCATCTTACGAATATGTCGCTAACACACTACACTTATGTGTACAAGTAGGATATATGAGAATCTCAATTGTAAGGACCGAGAAAAGACAGTAAGTCCAAGAGTTGTTGATGCATGGAGAGGGAACCTTCACTAGTACGAGATGAACATGCACTCGTGATGTTTTTATCAATATTCCACAACTCATATAAAAATCACTTGACATGATGTTGGGGGAGGTATATTGTTGAATTATGATCACTGTGTAAATTAACTAAGGGACTAACTCAGTCATATCTTCGCTTAACATTTTATACCTTCAAGGGCATGAATATATTTTTGTCTAGGACTCTCATGGTTAAAAAATAGGATTGCTTCTACATTAGGATTGCTTCATCGAGTTTTATATAGATAGAGGATGCATGTCTTATGTCTCTTGCAGAGCTCTTGTACAAAGCCGGACTTTGAAGCTTAGTAAAGATGCAGAATCTTGAGAAGAACTCTCATGATGTAAAGATGCAGAATCATGAAGTATGTGTAAATAATGGCCAGAAATCCCATAAGCCTGAGGCTGAAGCTCATGGTAAAACACTTGTGCATTTTATTTTTATAAAGATGCCGAATCTTGAGAAGAACTCGTTTTTAGTAATCATTTCTCCTTCAAACAATAAATGAACTTTTGTATTTATTGTAGTAGTATGAGGTTTGTTGATTTAAGCTATTAATTTATAGTGTTTTATTGTAATGGTCCCCAAGGGGCGTGATTCGATGGTGTATGACTCAGGATCTCATATTGAGGTCGTGGGTTCGAATCCAGAAAGTGTGATTCTTGTAAGAGTCTGCGACATGCATTTACGGAACATTCGTCGAAGCTTTATAACTCCTAGAGGCAAAAAATTTGCTTTTGAGGGCCGTTCGAATGCCCTACTTATTTAAACAAACACTTAGTCACTTTACCCAGGTGAAGAAACACTATTTTGAGAGAGCCACAATATACTTTATTTCTTCCTTTTTGACAATCAATCTAGAAGACTTCATTGATTCCATTGTCTTCTTTGCTTTGGTAAGATTGTTTTTTGGTAACCATTAACATAGAAACACAATTCTAACCCAATTTTCTAAGTCTTCAGAGTTCTAAAGGAGGAAGATTGGTAGTCGAAATTTCGACGTTACGAGTTCGCAGGGTTGATTCACGTAGAGACTTCAGAGGTTCTGAAGAATATTGCTTGGTGCGGGCTCGATGAGTTCTACGAGTTATTAAAGTCTATTGGTATTTGAGTCGGTAGAGTTGTTGTCATCTTATACAATTGCTGTAAGTTTTTCTCTTATAGTGGATTTGTTGGTAGCTTATATACTCATAGTGATTTTTTACTCATGAAAGTTTTTCACTTCGTCAATAAAATTTGGTGTAATTTTTTCTTACGGCTTTGATTTATTATTTTGATTCATATTATTTAGACTTAAGGATGCATGTTTTTAATTCATAAAAATAATAATTATGACATATCTTAAATTATTGTGTATAATTTCGTATATGGTCAAAACCCTATAAGAAATTTGAGTTTTCAAAAGGAAAAGAGAATAATTTTTATTTAGAAACCCCAGACAGCCGGTGGTGTATGTCAAATTGTGCTAATGTTTCTCCGTTTTTGTATTTAATATTTTATAAGTTTGCACCTATTATGATGTAGTTCAAGTAAAACCCAACTCGAACTCTTAAATTAGGAAAAATATAATTCTCACAATCACATGGAAAACTGAAATTATTAATTTTAAGACTGCATGGGCTGCTATGTGTCATGTCCTCTAATAATATTTTAGGTTATGCTAACGAGTATTTTTAGGGTATTCGTTAAGAATCTATTTAAGTAAAATTTTGACATTATTTTTATGGGAAATAAAAAATATTATTAAATCAATTAATAGCTTTTCTCTTTTTCTATCAAAATTTTCCTTAAATAGATTCTTAACGAGTGCCGTAAGGACACTCATTAGCATTTCTCTAATATTTTTAAGTCTCCTATCAAACATGTAAACCTAGAAAATCAGCTTGCTTTTCAATTGAAGGAAACTCAACTAATCATGTAAACGTGTTAAAACATAAAAGGTGAAGGCTCTCTTGACTTGCGTGCTGAGTTGAAACTTGAGACTAATGCATGATCCCACAAATTTTAGCAGTCAAGGGCAGTTGCATTTTATGAAAAATGCTGGTTAGTAAATTTGTCATTTACTTAGTTTTATTAAATATTAAATATCACAGATATTTAATTATGAATGCAAAAGATGGAACATGGGGTTATTTTGATTTTATTTGCTAATTAAAAACGTAGCTGTCTCATGTCCCAATGAGCACAAACTACAACAACCATTCCAAGTTCCAACTTTGAACTGCAAGTTGATGAGAGAAAATAAATAAATTATTATATTTTGATGATGACTCAATTGTCTTTCTTAAATATAATATCTTTTTTCATTTACTGTTATCTATACATATAAGCTCCTTAGAAGGAAGAGCAAATGACCAACTGTCTGATATTTTGGTCCTTTTTTAGGCCTTAATCTTGAATATTTATTTAATGGAGATCGATTATGAGTTTAAACAACACATCATATATATAAGTCGACTCGAAGGAGTGTGTGTTTAAAATTTAATTGGCAGGTCTTTTGTTCGAGTCCAATGAATGTATTTCTTATAAGAATCTAAGGTAAATGAGATTTTATCTACTTCGTTTAAATTTAGATCAAATAATTTGATAACGGGATTTCCAACATTTTCAAAAAAAAACTCATATATATAAGTCAAGTGGTAGATATGCATATGAAGTCTTTTAAGTCTATCAAAACTTCTTATTTTTTTAACTGAATACATAATTATAGTTCAATTTCAGTATTCACATATTTTTAAGGTGTTTGTTTTTCAACTTAACACTAAAAAGCCGGTGTTTAAGTTTGAATATAATGTAAAAATGTTGACTTATCATTGAATAGAAAAACATCTTAATAAGTTAAATAGTTTTATATCCCAATAATACTCTTATAATTTTCAATAATTTCTACAGTGTAAAAATCTAATATTTGTTTTATTTGTTTCCTTGTTTGAATGTTATTTATGGAACAAATAAATTTCATCTCAAACAAATCCTAAATGCTTAATTTATTGAATTAAAAATATGTCTACACTTGATTCGGTTATGACACATTGTCTACTCTCTTTAATTTTAAAATTGTAGTGTTCCCATTGTTTAAGTTCACTATAAACACTAGAATTAGGAGAATTATTATTATTATTATTTATTTTGGTTTACCTCTTTTGTAGAGATGACTCAATATCACCTGAAAATAAAATCATAACATCTATATATAAATATGAATAATACTTAATAAGTATATTATTCAAGCATTAAAAAAATAAACAAACATGTTATTCAGATTTTAACATTCAAATATATTTTGACTTCAATTAAATTTATATTTATTCATATTTCAGTTTAAAAAAAAACGAATGATTCAAATTCAGTAGTCAGACAAAGAAATTGTTTGAAAATCATTCGATCGGAATTTATTAAAATGTCGATGAGATTATCATCGGGCTATAAATATGTTATTTTTTAAAGTCCATGGTGGTATTTTTTATGTGTTATTCATATGGTACTTTTAATATATATGAAACCATATTTATTAAAAAAGATTTTGAAGAATCAATTAGGATTATGCAATAATCAAGTTAAATTGTGCTGCAACAGGAAAAAGTAAGAATTGACAAGTAAATATATAAGCAAAATGTATAGGGCACAGCCGAAAAAAGTCCAGTGTCTTGAAGAAGAAGGCCCTTTAGGTCTATTTTTTTTTTCAAAATCATTCATTTGATCTCTAATTTGTTTGTAATTACTCATTGAGTTCTTATTGTTTAGGATTGGCATAAAATCTTGAAAGTTGATCAAATTTTGGGATCATGTACCGGTAGGAAAGAGATTAAGGGTGAAAATTTATCTCAAATAAAAATTTTGGCCACAATTCGAAATGATTTTTTATTCCAATTTAAAAAAATTAATCAGGATTGAAGATAATTTTTTATCATGAATTATAATTGAGACGAGACAGGATGAGTTTAGGAAGGACTGTAACGTTTCAATTATCATCCCTATTGTTTGTGCAATTTTCTGCTTGAAGAAACGTGTAAGGTTCAAACCTCATGAGACAAAGTCCCAGCAAGGGGTGTTTGATTAAGTGAATAAGCCTCCAAGGGGCACAAACACACAAGTTACAGTCCTAAAGACTACGAAATAAAAAATAAGATGCTCGTTTGAGTCTTCATTTGATCGGGATCTTTTTCTCTTCACATGAGTGAGCCTTTTATAGTGGAATTTGTAAACTGCTCGGACGGTTTCAGTCCGTAACTCCCCTGCAACTGCTGAGTCATGCCTTCAACCGTTGAGTTGTGCGTCATAACTACCTGATCGTGGAGGGAAATGTCCAACTGATGTAATCGTGGGATCAACTGCAGCATGTGTTCAATCGTCATGATTCCTTTATCGTCATAATCGTTGTGTCGTCTGTTGATTGATCGTTCTTCCCCTCGTTGCTCTGCTTGCCTTTGTCCTTTACTTTTTCGCTCTAAGAAGATTTCCCTCTAGGGTGATTTTCCTCTGTCAACAATTGTCCATCAAATTCACCTTGATTGATTTGGGAATGAAATCGATGTGAATTTCTTTATACCAAGGTGGTAGACGTCGGCCTACAAGTCATCGCCCTATTGTTTGTTGAGCCGCCCTTTACGTTTTCCATGCGAGCCCGTCACTTCTTCAATAAATGCGCGACCTTTCCCAACACGTTTCATCATGACTCCCATTAATGAGCCGTTTTTCACGTCATTTTAGTGTCTCCCTTCGTTACACGTCACCTTTATTCCTTCACGTCGAATCGTATCCCAACACCTGTCTAGGGCGACCCTTCATTCTTCTTATTTTCCCGTCGTTTCCTTCTTTCGACGATTTGGGTTGCGACACATGTCCCAGGTTGAGCCTTTCGTCTGTGTATATAAGAGTTTAGCCTACTCTGGTTTTCACTTTACTTTCCATCCTCTTTGCAAAGTTCCTTTCTTTCTTACTCTCAACCTTCCAGCATTAATGGCATCTTCTTCTTCTGCCCCCAAAAACAGCTCCTCAACTTTTGGTGACTATCAGATGGCATTGGGTGACTCCTCTGTGAGTGATTTTGGTTTTCATGTCCTCAATGAAAACTACGGCCAATGCACTCTAGGTCCCATCTTCATCGATGAAAATGCCATCACCACGGCCCCGTTGGCTCAACAGTTTCCTTCTACTTCTGGCCTCCCTTTTTCAGAGCCACTGAATGTTTCCCTCTTGGCTCAATCTAATCCTATCCGCACATGGTCAAAACACGATTCCTCATTTGAGACTTGGTTCCAACGTATGCTACTGCATATAGATACCCGTAACTTTCTTGAGGAACATGGCTTCATTTCTCTTATCGAACTCTCGTTGGCTTTGCCCTCTTTTGACCGAAACTTGTTTCCTACCTCACTATTTTTCTGGTCCTCTGAATACAACGTTTTCATCTTCCCTGCTGGTCCTTTCACCATCACCCTTCGCGACATCAGCGCTCTTACCGGGTTGGCCCATTTGGGTACGACCATATCGGCCTGTACAACCTTTCATTTCCCTCATCCTTCAATGGACTCTTCGTCCTTCTCGTCATACTCTCCTTTTCTCAGTACATTTTCCAAATCGACCGGTCCGGTCTCAATGCTGGAGCGTACGACCTTCCTTCATTACTGGCTTTGCAAATATATCATTTGTGCGCCAAGCCAGAAACCTGTGGCGGGTTACCTCCTCATCTCTTCCGACCTTGCCAATGGTCGTCGTCTGGACCTGACATCATTTTTGTTGGCCGCCATCTATCGAGGGTTGGTCGTTCTTCAAAAAAAACTTAGGTCAGAGGCTTCACCGATCGCCTATGGCCCTCTATGGCTTGTCCAGCTTTGGCTGAGAGCCTATTTACATGTCTTCGGCTCAATTAATACAAATCATTCTTATCATTGTGCCGGTCTTCTTTTTGCCCAACTTCGGCCGACCTCTCTCCTCCTTCGAGCTGCTTTTGAATATTTTTATACCATTTTCTCGAGTTCCTTCTTTCTTTCTTTTTTCCTTGGGCAACGGCCCTTCTTTCATCCATGACATCCCCGAGTTAGAAGAGGACGAATCAGGTTTTCGCATATGGCGCAAGTTTTTATACAGTCGCGATCTGATTCATGACATCTTCACCGGGGCCAATGGTAAGGCCGGAGTAGAGATTTATTCGCCTAACTTCGCTGTTTGCCAACTCGGTCTCGTTCAAGGATGGCCTCTTCCATTCTTCCATACGCGTTCCGCTTCATCGGACCATTTTAAAGTCCTTTCGCTCTCTGACATAGTTCAATCCTTGTTGGAGACCCATTCTTTGTTATCTTCTTTTGTTGTAGTTTTCTTTTCCCTTTGTACATCGGTCCATTCTCTTTTCGACCGTTTTTGGCCACCTGGCCGGGAGAGATTCTTTTATTTGCCCTCTATGCGGGTATTTTCTACCATCCATTTTTCTTCCAAATCATCGGAGTCGGTGGGGTCGAAGAAACCAATTAAGGCAGCCAAGCCGAAGAAAATTAAACAGGCCAAACAGAAACAGCCTTCCCCCAGTCATAGCTCCGATTCAGACGTGCCTCTCGTACGTCGTGCTAAAGTACAATCTGAAACCATGTTTCTCTTGTATATCGGGCTAAAATATAATTTAGGACTAAGTTCTGTATCTTGTGCAGGTGCTTAGGACGGGGCCGCCTTCTGTCATTCCCGAAACGACCCAAACTCCGGGGCCCGAAGTTCCCATAGTTGAAGGTCCACCTGAGGAGGTTGAACCTACCGTAGTGCCGATCGTTCAACTTCCATCAGACGACGATGAAACAGCCGAGGCTCCAATCGTGGAACAACCACCTGAAGAGGGCGAGACAGCTGTTATCAGTGCTTCGTCCGGAGCTGACCTCCAAGGTACGGAGCCATGTATAGAATTTGGCCGTTCACGTCCAAGTGTTGAGAAAATTCTAAGAGACCATCCGTTATTTGAATGCCCCTCTTTGGACGATCCTGTACCAATTGTGCAGGATCCGGATAACGAGCCTGATGTGCCAGAACCTATTTGGCCGGATGATGGGCCTTTTTGGCGTCATCTCAAACGGCTCTACCCCTTAGTACGCAGAATGGCCGCCACAGGGCTTAGGGGGAGTTATAAGGATCTAGACAGCCTTTATAGTTTGGCCGAATTTGAGTCATTAGAAGAAGCTCGGTCTATGTATAAAGACGATGTACTTCGTCGCATTTATGAAGTGACAGAGGTTATTCATGTTTGTGACTCTTCTGATTCTGATTCTTTTGCAGAAGCTCAGCCGGCAGCTATGCCGCAACAATTATCTCCTCCTCGGTGTAGGCACTGCATTTTTACACATAAGTCCCTATGATGAGTCTCATTTTGGAGACACTACCTTTTAAGTCACGGAGGTCACGGGAAACGAACATCGGAAGGGGAAATTCAGAATAAACAAGGTTCACTGTTTTCGTTCGTGCTGCGGTCGTGTTTACGTTCGAACGTCAAACGGATTGCGGGCGTTCGTGCCGCGTTCGAGGACGCGTTCGAACGGTGTCGGTAATTCTGGTTTTGCTGCTAGCCTCACATCCAGCCCAATTAGCCCCCCAAAGCCCATAAAGCACATCTCAATTTAAATAAATAAATATTAATTAAAACATTAACTAAATAAGATAATAATTAAATTAATTAAATGATTAAATAAAAACATATACCAAACATAAAATAAACAATTACCAACTTAAACTAAAATCATGCCTAATTAAAATCAATCAACCAATTATATTCCCAATCTAATAAGATTATTCCCAACTTAAAATATTGTATTCCTAATCCAAGCCAATCTAATATTCAACCTTCCCTATCTAGCCAAGATTTGTCCCCCCTCAATCTTTGACTTCCCTTAACCAAACCAAATCAAATCTCTTGCTTCCCTTATCCAACACCAAATCAAATCCCTCTTTAAATTAGCCTAACCTTTTGCCTATAAAAAGAACCCTTCACCAACCTTCTCAACCCTAGTCCTTAGCTACTAGCTAGTCCCTAACTCATACACAACACACATAAAAAATTACAGGAAGAAGACACCCAAAAACAGTAAGCAAAAGATAAAGAGGAAACGGCAGCGAAACCACAAGGAAACAATAGCAAAAGACGGAGAACGACGACTCAAAACAGTAAAGGCAACGAACGAGAACAGTGAACCAGTGAACCGGGAGAGTTGCAGAGCATCCACCCTTCCGACGATCGTGTACCGTACATCCGAGAGGTGATTTAAAAGGTTAGACCTGAGGGTACCTTTTCATTAGTTTATATTCGTTTTTATTATTATTATTGAATTCTATTCGCATGAGAGTCGTTTATGGATGCATGTTGTGGCTTGAATGAAATGGAAGAGTGTCGTCTCTTGTGGTATATAGGATGGAAACCCAGACATAAATTCTGTAGCCGAATCCGAATGGACGGTAGTGCGGTCTGTACATGGGACACAACTCCACGTACCACTTGAGTAAACGGCACCTTCTCTTGTGTGGCGTTGCTTTGGTTTATTTATTTCTTGTCATTTAAATTCTGTATATTGCTTATTCCCATATGATGTGATCGAGTGCATGGGCTTAGTGAGTGCGATGATAGGTTCCCTAATTGGAGGGGTTAAAATCCTTCACCACGACGCTTTGCCGCACCGATTGATGTGTGTTCGGTTGAATGCGATATACGTTCAATCGAGCATACCTAGTTTGATACGATTGTCTTTATTTTCGTATGCATGATTCAACCGAGCGCATGAGTTTAGTAAGTGCGATGTGAGATCCCCTATGGCGAGGGGATAAAGCCCTTTACCACGATGCTTTGCCGCGCCGGTTGATGTGTGTTCGGTTGGATGCAAGACACGTTCAATCGGACATACTTAGCATAGTATGATTGTCTTTATTTTCGTATGCATGATTCAACCGAGCGCATGGGTTTAGTAAGTGCGATGTGAGATCCCCTATGGGGAGGGGATAAAGCCCTTTACCACGATGCTTTGCCGCGCCGGTTGATGTGTGTTCGGTTGGATGCAAGACACGTTCAATCGGACATACTTAGAATATTATGATTGTCTTTATGTTTGTATGCATGATGGGATGTGACGCGCATGGGCTTAGTATGTTGGTCTAAAGGTCCACTCTTTGAGAGATCAAGAGCCCCCAAAAGGCCACCTGTACGGCAGTACTTCGCCGCGCCTCTTTATTTTGTTGTTTATGTATTGTGTCCCATTTCATGCATCAGGTCTGTTCCCGTTCGAACGCGTTTACGAACGCAACTCGAACGCGCATGCATTTTTGCCTTATCATGCATCAGGTCTCATTTCCGTTCGAACGCGTTTACGAACGCCATACGAACGTGAGCATTCTGTTTCATTTCCGTTCAAATGCGTTATCAAACGCCATACGAACGCGAGCATTCTGTCTCATTTCCGTTCGAACGCGTTATCAAACGCCATAAGAACGCGAGCATTCTGTTTCATTTCCGTTCGAACGCGTTATCAAACGCCATACGAACGCGAACCTTCTGTTTACCGTTCGAACGCGTTTACGAACGCTACACGAACGCGCACACACTGAACTGAGTCTGTCTTATCATATTCATGCATAATTGCCTCTTGGTTGATCTTTCTTGTGTTATATAGCCAACTGTATTATTTGTATTCAAGCATGATTAGGCTGTTAGCATGTTATTTGGGTTAATAGGTTCATGAGATAGTACTCAAGCATGATTATGTTGTTCTTAGTTTTCCATATCATAGGATTGAAATATGTTCATGAGATTGCCATGTGATGTTGCATGTTGTGATGAACTTGTTGATGTATGCATATGAAATTAGAAGCATGATACCTTTGGAAATAAATGTTATTTAAGCCTGGTTAAATTATCACATAAATCCTTTTTATTACAAGTGACATAAGTAAGGGACCATTCCGAACCCAACGGTTTGAGGTCTTCCCTTGCGAGAGGTGAGTGCGGCCTTAAATCTTTGTCCCGGTTCACACCGGGTGGCGACTCCATGTTATTTAGTATTTCCCAAACTAGGCCGCGAGCCTAGAAACGGCGTCGCCCAGGTCCTGTTGTCCACACTCGGGCGGAATCTCCGGTCCCTTCGGCGTAACTACCTTAGGCCTCTGAACAGCCGTCGTCCTCGGCTATTCCGCCATCTCCTCCTCGGGCGATGTCTCATGTACCTTTGGCGCATGAACTTTCTGCGTTTGACCAGCCGTCATTTTCGGTTCCTCAGTCTCCAACTCTGCGGCCGGTAGCTCATGTTTCTTCAACTCAACTATCTGCTGTTTCTAAACGGCCATCGTCTCCGGCCCCTATTTCCTCTCCTATTCGGGCATCATCTCCCACTCTCTCAGTCCAATCTCCTGGGGAAGAACCGGTGTTGCCACTGGAAACCCATATACCTTCTGTTGCTGAGCCGTCCAGTTCTGCTCGTCGGCCCGAAACTGTAAGTGATTTCTCCTTATGTTCTCTCTTCTTCCTCTATTCTGGTTTGATTTACTAACTTTGGTTTTTTGTAATCAGGCGTCAGATCAATTTTTGCAATATGTCCATGACATTTTGAGCGATTTGGACCAGATAGCTTCTGCTTCTTCCTTGCCTCCCTTATCTCCGGTCCAGGCTACATCAGACTTGGAGGGCCTTCGGGAGGTTCTCGGCCAATATGCATCGCTTATGACAAATGACATCTGCCAAGCTGCCCTGCCAGAGAACATATTTAAGTTGGAAAAAGCTTTCTCCGAGCTAGACCGACTGCTGGGTCTTCCTGTTTTGCCTATTTCAGCAGAAAGCCGACTCTCACTCCAAGACCTGCAAAGCAAGATCCCAGCCCTTATTCTTCGTTATCGGACCATAGATGGTCAGAAGGCCGGGTTGCGCGCATCAATAGCCAAAAAGGACAGGCTTCGAGGCACCATTGATAACCTTCGGTAAGCTATAAGAGAATCTACAGACGAAATGGTTATCGATGAGTCTTTGTTGCGGGACCTAGAGCGACAACTATAAGATATCCAGCGCCAGATAGAGGAAAGCAGCATGAGGAGGGATGCCAAGAAGAGTGGGCTTGCCTCTCTGGTAGCTGAGGCCACTTCTACTATGGCCGAGTTCAGGGATATATCCCGAGTTGATTTTGAGAAAGGCATGGCCGATCTAGTGAGGGTCGATGCTGAGATGCGGAGAGAGTGGCGGAACCTGGGGGAGAAGTTCTTGCTTCTAAAAGATTCGCCTGACGAGCTTCAGCGATCTTCGGCCAGCCAATATTCATGTAATAATGTAGGACGTTTCATCGTCCAAATGTTGTATTTTTTAGGACGTTTTCGTCCTGTATTAATAAAAATACATTCTTTTATTACTTAGTTTTGTCCTTATTGCAAAGACATTACGTTCTCGTGCTCCCATAATGAGGGCACATATTTTTTCAAGTATTTACCGTTTATCGCTATAACATGCACTTTTCCATTCAATTTTTTTAAATGATAGGCTTTGTTTGGCAATACGTTTTTTTACCTCGAATGGGCCTTCCCAATTAGGCGACCATTTGCCATATGTCGGATCTTTGGCACCAAGTGGCAATATAGTTTTCCACACTAATTCGCCTTTTTCTGAACGATTTAGCCATGACTCTCTGATTATATCCCTTGGCCATTTTTTTCTTTTGCGCTTCCAAACGATTTATGACATCGCATTTAATATCGTCCAATTCCAAAAATTTTTGAATCATTGCTTTGTTGTAGTCTTCCTTTGTCAATTCCTTTTGCAACATCACTCTAGTGGATTCAATATTAACTTCAATTGGTAATACGACCTCTTGACCATATACTAATTGAAATGGCGTGACCGAGGTACTTGTTCGTGGTGACGTCCTATATGCCCATATAGCCTGACTCAAACATTCGTCCCATTGTCTGGCATTGTCCGTTACCATTTTCCGAATCAACCCTTAAGGGTTTTATTGGACGATTCTGCCTGAACATTTGACTGGGGGTAATATGGAGTAGTATTTACTAGCCGGATCCCGTATTCGGCCAGGAAGCTTTTTACCTTCTCGCCATTTAACGAAGTACCATGATCCACCATTATTGTTTGTGGTATACCGAATCGGTGAATGATGTGCTCTTTTATTAACTTGATAATTTTCTCTTGAGAGATCTCCACTACCGGAATTGCTTCCACCCATTTGGTAAACAAATTTGTGGCAACGATAATGAAGGTGTGTCTCTTGCTAGATGCAGGATAGATTTTTCCTATCAAATCTATCGCCCATCCTATGAACGGTCATGGTTTAATGACAAGACCATTTCAGTTGTTGGTGCCCTCTGAATGGGCCCATGTTTCTTACAAGCGATGCACCATTTGACATACGATATGCACGACTCTCCTATTTTCGGCTAATAATATATGTTCCGTATGATCAGCCACTTCATCTTTATTCCGGCCGGGTGAGCCCCACAAACACCCTCGTGTATTTCAGCCATAATAGTTTTGGATTCCGATGGTCCTACACATTTCAACAACAGACCGTCTTGGCATTTTTTATATAACACGTCTCCCGACACTACGTAGTTCAAGGCTTTGAGTTTCAGCCTTTGATCTTTCCTATTTTCGGGCTGTCTTAAAAAGTCTTTGATCTCTCTTCTCCAATCGTCCTCATTTTGGACCTCAATGGTCATGACATCCGTCACCCTCTTTCTTCTCACCAGGGCTGGCTTGACCTTTTCGCTCATATATATATCATCTATGCTTGTCTGTTTATATCCTGAGGCCGCTTGAGCCAAATTGTTGGCCACTTCGTTCTTCGTCCTTGGAACGTGTTCTAGCTCCGCAAAGTCAAATTGAGTTAGTAACTCTTTGGCTAAGTCTGATAATGTCATGACTGATGAGCTCTGGAATTTAAAGGCTCCCGTTACCTGTTGGATTACTAGTTGCGAGTCTCCTTTAATGGACACATGTGTTACTCTCATATTGAGGAGTATTTCCAACCCAAAAATCAATGCCTTGTATTCGGCCTGGTTGTTGGTGCAATATTCGTTCAACCTGATCATGAAACGAAATGATTCTCCCAATGGACTGACTAAAACTATTCATATCCCTGCTCCTTTCGTCGTGCTAGATCCATCAAAAATACATCGTCCATGGTTTCAAACTGCATTCATCTAATTCCATTTCCATTTCTCTAATGGTACTCAAACATGGGTGATCAGCTAAAAAAATGCTAAGGCCTGATTTTTTTACTTTCTTTTGAGGTTCATGCCGTATATCGAATTCTGATAATGATAATGACCAGAAACCAACTCTTTGATGCAAAATAGGACGAGAAAACATGTACTTTATGTAGGGGTTTTAGGGGGAATATCCGGTAACGCAGCGGAAGCGGCGGAAGATCGTATCTTCCGATTTCAAAAAATTTTCTCGAATTAATTAAATAAACATATTTATTTAATATTCCAATAATCAAATTATGAAATAAAATTCAAATGAATCATATTCAAGTGAATTTACCGAAATGCCCTTACATTGGTATTTTGTCCATTTTAGTCCGAAATTGATCTAATCAATTTTGAATGATTCTAAATCATTTCTAAGATGAACTTAGCATGTTCAAAACATCAAAACACCAAAAGCACCAAAAATCCCATTTTCTTCATCAAGGCCGAATGCACCTCCAAGGTGTGCCATTTGTGCACTTTGTCATTTCATGCTTCAAAACACATCAAGATGTAATCCAATCAACATGAAACTTTATATGCATCATATACACATCCAATACACAGCATATATGAAAATCCCCAAATTTGGAATTGGTCAAGAACCCTAATTTTTCAATTTCTTCAAATTGGACAAATTAGACCAAATTGGTTAAATCCAATACTTCAATCATGTTTCTTCCATCCAATCAAAGTCTCAACACAATGAAACAACTCAAGATCAAATCTAGGTCATCTAAGAGTGGGTCAACAACTCTAGATTAGCAACAAGGTTTCCAAAACCATAAAAGAATACTTATAACTACACTAGTCACAAGCTTTCTCCATTATACATGCTCAACACTTTCACCAAACTTTTATCCATCAAAAACACAAAGAATAAAGAAAGGAATAACTTAAGAACATCATATGTTATAGCCTAGATCATAAGGAACAATTTCTTATCTAATAGTAAGTTGGTAAAACTTACTAAATCCAAGCTTTTCTTTAGTTTTTCCTTTTCTTCTTCACTTGCTTCCTTGGTTTTTCTTTAATGGAGTTTATGTCAAAGTGAATTAGGTTATCAAATGAAAGTGAAATGAAAACAATTTATACTTAGGACAAAAATTGCCCTTGGCCGAAATTGTGTATACATATATACCAAATTTCATTTCAATTTCATTTAACTTTACATTTAGTCAACTTGCATTAATATCTTAATAACACTTTATTAGATATTTAATTAAGTCAACAAATGCAACTAAGAATAATATAACTCTTATATTTAAGTGTATTGGCCGAATTTAATGAAAAATAAAAGAAAAAGATATTTTCATTTTCAAACAATTTTGAACAAATATCTTAAGAAGTCAAAATCAATTTGACAACATTTTCCTTTAATGTATAAGTCAACAATTGCAACTTATAATCATTTCCTAACTTTATCATTTGGTGATATATTTATATTTTAATTATATTAATCATTTAACAATTAAATAATTAAATAATTAATTAAATACAAATATATCAAATATATGTATTATATTTACTTTAAATATCTCAAATACATATATTAATGATATATGTCAAATACCTTTATTTGACTATTTATTAATGTGTATTTAATAATATCATATATTAAATACAAATACACATTAATTAGGAAATAACGGTTCGGCCCGTTCGCATGTATTTTTCGTTTAACGATTAAACGATTTATAAATAATCATCATTATTCATAAATGTTGCTCTAGTGCTCTACGAGTATGTTTCATTATTGAGACTCTCTAGATTCAGGTATATCCGTCACGAAATCCAATTTCATTTCCATAATCTATCCACCCATAGATTATGACGATCACGGATAAACTAGCTGAATCATAAAGGTCGAGGTCATTGCATACGTATAATCCCTCTGTCACAGGTATCCAGATAATCCCAGAGATAAAGATGTGAACGTCAAATCTCTATAGGTATTATCTCGTCGACGTATCTATTAGCAATCTCTAAATAACACTCGGAACTTACTTCCGATGTATACTGTGGCCACAGATTTAACAGACTGCTAAATATATATGGACTACCTATGCTCTGTACACAGAACTGACGGATCCTATCTTGACACACATAGGATATCCTGAGGATCGATCCACACCCAACGAACAGGCGGATGTCTGATCTAAATAGATCGGTGACGTGACTGCCATCTAAGTGTGGAGGATGTCTCATACATCCACAGTGGTGTCTCAAGTCGAAGGACCATTATGCTACTCAACCCGAGAAGATTCTTATTGACGTTGGTGTACCATCCATTAAGAATCTTCGGTGATCCGTTCAGTGTTTATCCACTATAAACACCTACACGTCTATACGAGTCTCCATAGACTCATGGTTCATTGGGATAAACCATCGGACCAAGTCTCGATATACGACATAAACTGGTCTCAACGGATTTGACTAACCGACCCGTGTTAGCAAATCTTGACCAGGAACTATGTTTGATAATATTCATATAGCAGTGACACTTCCCAATGTCAATTACAAACTAACTTTGTAACTGTGTACTGCTTATATATTATCGGGCCTTTGTTAATATATACATATCACTAAACCACATTTAGTTTCAATCTAATCGTAATCAGATCGAATACGTATATAAGAACAAGAGGTGCAACCATAAATAAGTAATATTATGGAATAAGGGGATGTTCGTATTCATGAATCAGACATAAATACGGCTCGGATCGGCGCTCTGAGCACCAACCCCAACACTTTATTATATTAACTTTGGTAATTAAATACACTGTAATCGGCCTAAGGTATGCTCGTAGTTTAGTACATGTAAAATATAAAGCCAAACACAATTTCTCCATTAGAGAATAATTACATTCATATTTCAGCAATTGTCTGCTGATGTAATAGATGGCTCTTTCGACGCCCATGTCATCGTCTTGCGCGATCATCCCAGCTATGGATTTCTCTTCGGCTGATATGTATAACTTCACTGGACGTCCTGGCACATGGGGTACCATCACCGGCGGTTGTGACAAATATCTCTTCAGGCTCTCGAAAGCCTTCTGATGTTCTTTAGTCCAAACGAAATCGTCATTATCCTTTAGCCTCAACAGAGACGAGAACACTTTAGTTTTCCCTGCACAGTTAGAGATAAATCTTCTTAAGAAATTAATTTTCCCTATAAATCTTTGCAACTCTTTCTTATTTCGGGGTGGTTTGGCTTCAGTGATTGCCCGAGATTTATTGGTATCATCTCAATTCCCCATTGGTGTACTAGAAAACCCAGGAAATTTCCTGCACTCACCCCAAAAGCACACTTGGCAGGGTTTAACTTCAATTTAAATTTCCTCATTCGCTCAAAAGACATCGCCAAGTGGCTAAAATGTTCGTCCATGGTCACAGACTTAGCCACTATATCGTCTACATAGACTTCTACGAATTTACTGATCATGTCATGGAAAATTAGATTCATGGCTCACTGGTAAGTAGCCCCAGCGTTTTTTAGACCGAACGACATCACCACCCACTAATAGCATCCCAAAGAACCTGGGCACCTAAAGGCCGTTTTATGTATATCGCTTTCGGCGATATAGATCTGATTATATCCTGCGTACCCGTCCATGAAAGAGTACACTTGATACCCCGCAGTGGAGTCTACTAAAGAATCTACTATCGGCATGAGGTATTGATCTTTTGGCATGACTAAGTTTAAATTCCTAAAGTCTATGCATATTCTTAGCTTTCCATTTTTTTCATGACAGAGACTATATTTGACAACCACTCTACATATCTGGTCGTCCTAATGAACTTCGCCTCCAAAAGGCGTTCGACTTCTTTTTTAATATCAGGCATCACATTGGATGCAAACCTCCGGGGAGGCTGTTTATACGGCCTATGGTTTGACATAATTGGCAACCTATGTTCTACTAACGTTCTATCTAAACCAGGCATTTCATTATAGTCTCAAGCAAAACAATCTTTATATTTTGTAACAAATGGATCAATTTTTCGCGTACATGGGCCTCTAGTTCCTTGCTGATGTAGGTGATATGTCTCTCGTCCTCACTTCCCATGTTTACTTCGTCCAATACATCTTGTACCCTTGTGATGCTCCTCTTATGTCGCTCGTTCAGAGCGTATTATTCCTCTTCCATTTGTTGTTCGCTCTTATGACTCATTTCCATCAAACAATCTACCTCGCATGCCTCTCTTATTCTGTCATCTATCTGGTGCGCTAACAATTTATCCCTTAAGGCCGACATCGCGGCCTGAGCCTCGGCTTCATTTTCTCGCTCCGTCACATAGGCCATTAAGTTGGCCTTGGTAGCCGCGAGTGCGGCGTGTTCTTTACTCTGCTTGTTCTTCTTCATTTGAACTGATGTGCGTCAATTCTCCAAATACCACTGTGTTTGGTCTTGTTTGTGCGAACAAATCGTTTGGCAGACCTACGGGGTATGGCTCGTCATTTTGAGTCACAATAGCCGAATTTTCCCCTTCATTTAGAACTCTGGTCGGCCCGTAATTTCCTTCATACATGAAGTATTCAGCCGAATTTATCTCTGCAGCGAAAGGCTTGTTGTCAGCATGTACTATTTCCACTTCGTCTCTCTAGTTCCAGAAAACTATGCATTGATGAAGAGATGATGGAATGCATCGGCTACCGTGTATCCAATCTCGTCCTAAAAACATGTTATATGTGGTTGGTCCATCTATAACGAAAAACACTATGATCTTCGTAATACTCCATACTTGCAAGTTTAGTAGGACGACCCCTTTGGCCGTCGTTGCCCCTCCATTGAAACTTGTTAGCACCACTTCGGTAGGGATGAGGTCGTCTTCTGACTTTGCTAAACGTCCCAGCATCCTAACCGGGATTGCATTGATGGCTGCTCCATTGTCAATCAACACTTTTGTGATGGGTATCCGTTGGCCCTTGCTTTTACATACAACAGTCGCAAGGGCTTCTTCATTTGTGGTGGTGGTTTTGGGAATATCACCTTCCCTGATAGGCCTACCTCAATTGCTTGTTCATTCTTGCCGTTGGCCCGAGGTAGTTTTCCTTCCATGTCCCACCCAAAAGGTGGTAATGTGACTGACGCATCGTGAGAGACATTATTGACGACCATTTTTTGCTTTTCCGCCCTGGTAACGGTCCGTCTTATTTTGGGAGTCCCATATAGGACGAGGTATGGGGATCGTCCCAAGTCTTCTCCTAGCGTTCCGACTGCAAGGTTGCCGGCCTCATACAATTCTTTGAGAAGCCGATTCTGTGATATTCCTCTTCTTCGTGCTTCAGTTCTGATGTCTATTTCTTCTTCCATGTCAGTCATTTCCTCTTCTGAAGCCTCTCTATCTGTTATCGAGAGTGCTGCAAATTATGTTTCATCACCATCATAAACATATTCGTTATTTCCAAACCCTTCACTGTTGTCCCCCTTGAAATTTTTGGACAACAAGTAATGATTAGCCACAACCGGTGGCATACTGCCGAACTGAATAACAATATGGGGTTCTTCATCGTCTGTCTCCTCCTGTTTTCGTCTATCAAACTTGGTGCGCTCCTTGCAGTTCGCGGTTGTCCCTTCTCTGTCGTGACTCTCTTTACTACTTACATCTGGTTTCTTCCATATATAAGCACTACGGCCTGTTGGGGCCTTCATTTCACCTTGTTGGCGCATCATACGGCCATGATTCCTCTAATGCCGCCTCAGTTGTGTCCTTGTCATTTCGTCCACATGAGGGTAGTTCCTTCCTGGACGTTGCCCCGAATGTGGCCTACGGTACGAATGCCATACATTGGGCTGATGAATTTTCGGCCTAAACGTCCTTACATTTTGGACGAAATTTGAATTCTCACCGTAGAATCTTGGTGCGAAGGTCATCGGTTGCCATGCTACTGGCTCTTTCTTTACAGGCCTTTCACAAGTATCTTTCAACTCTCTCATCCATTCTATATTGTTCTTGCACCGTACACAGAGATTTTACCGATCCTTCTGTTCTTGGGGTGTTTTAATCCTTTCTAGAGTGCTCGGACGATGACCGTCCTGATCTTCATCTAGGACCAACTTGAACTTTGGCAAGTTCATTTTGGTAAGGTCCAAGTTGATCATGTTTAGTTCTATCGGCTTTGGAAAAGGGTTGTCGTCCACTATCATCTTTTTTTCGAACGTTATTCGTCCAGATTCTATGGCATCCTGCAAAACATTCCGAAAAATGAGACAATCATTAGTTGAATGAGACCATGTATTATGCCACTTACAATATTTTTTACCACCGATTTGCTCGGCGTTTGGCAATGTGTGGCGATCGCTCAAACTAAATTACTTGTCTTTATATAATTGATCGAATATGGCATCGACTTTCGTGATATTGAAAGAGAAGTTCCTACTCTTTTATCGTTCTTCTCTTTGGCTTGGGGTTCAGCCCACGCCTTGCAAACGTACGACTTTCCTTTAACCAATTCGGCTAAGCATAAGTCGGCCGATTCGATGTCCATTTCGCCTATTTCGTAATTGATGTTCTTGTAATAAGTTCATTTGCTGGAATTTTTTATTTGTTCCTCATCTCTTAATAACTGTTCATAACGCACCACACTAGTGGTGAGTTGGGGGAGATCCCAAAATTCGCGATCTTGAAATTTCTTTTTCAGATCGAAATTTAGACAGCTTTGGGCATTCTCACAAATTCTTTTTCTGGCAAAGGCACGTAAGATCGGCATCGGGCCACTTTGAACCTGTCTCGGCCCATTCTCCTGGAAACTGTCTCAAGTTTGCCAAATCGGCCAGGGCCACTTCAGATTCGGCCTTGTAGAATTACGCATGGAACATCTGTTCCATTTGTTGCCAATTTTCTACCGAGTTGGGTGGCAAGCTAACATACCAGGAGAAAGCTACTCCTGACAGCGAGCCGTGGAATAACCTCAACTTATGGAAATCAGTTGTTTCTCCACACTGAAGGGTAAATCGTCTTATGTGTTCCATGGTAGAAACTTCTCCAGACCCTGTAAACAGAGAAAAGTCTGGTACTTTGTAATTCCTAGGCCACAGATATGCCACATCGATCCAATCTGGATATGGCTTCCGATACCTTGGCCGAATTGGCCGTACCCCAAATCGAATTGATTTTGAAGAATCTCGGTCATCTGTTCTCTCAACATAGTATTGCCATTGAATGGCATTGCTATGGGTGGCGGTTGTAGTCCTCTCACAAGTGGGACATAGTCGTGATTCTGCCCTGAGAAGCCTGGAGACTTTGGGGCAACACCACTTCATGTTGTGACATACTTGGCCCTCGGTGTAGGTTTGGCCCTAGATGTGGGCTATTGCCCCCAGGACTTATTCCCCCTAGAAGTCGTAGGGACAGTTACCCCTTGCGGATGAATATTGCTCGGACCAGCCTCCTGACTGCTTGGTGCAAGAGGAGGTGTAGTCCACGGTAGGGTTGTTCCCCCGTTTACACATTTGGCCATTAACTCATTTAATGAGCTTAGGTGTTTGGCCATATTTTCATAATGTGAGTTACTAGTCGAAGTAAACTTATCTATGATATGATCATTTTGAAGCCTAACCTGCTCGACAACATCCTGCGTGAATTCACCGAATAATGCGCGAACCGCGTTAGGGCTGAGCTCTCGCATAAGCTCATATCGACTAACGTCTGCCAGACCCTCGAAATGGCCCACTACGGCTGGAACGTGGGGCTGGTTAGTTTGCTCCAGTCCCTATTCCTCCGTACTTGAGCCAGTTTGAGTGTTTCTTTTCGGAGGCATTTCCACTTTACACCAATCCTCCCACTGTGGTCGCCAAAAACTGTTTGCGCAATTTCCTGCTTGAAGAAACGTGTAAGGTTCAAACCTGATGAGACAAAGTCCCAGCAAGGGGTGTTTGATTAAGTGAATAAGCCTCCAAGGGGCACAAGCATACAAGTTACAGTCCTAAAGACTACGAAATAAAAAATAAGATGCTCGTTTGAGTGTTCATTTGATCGGGATCTTTTTCTCTTCACATGAGTGAGCCTTTTATAGTGGAATTTGTAAACTGCTCGGACGGTTTCAGTTCGTAACTCTCCTGCAACTGCCAAGTCATGCCTTCAACCGTTGAGTTATGCGTCATAACTACCTGATCGTGGAGGGAATTGTCTAACTGCTGTAATCGTGGGATCAACTGCAACATGTGTTCAGTCGTCTTGATTCCTTTATCGTCCTAATCGTTGTGTCGTCTGTTGATCGATCGTTCTTCCCCTCGTCGCCCTGCTTGCCTTTGTCCTTTACTTTTTCGCTCTAAGGTGATTTCGCTCTAGGGTGATTTTCCTCTGTCAACACCTACTATCGTTCTAAAAATGATAATATAGAATATTACACTAATCCTTTTACGATATGAAAAAAAAATTAAAAATCTAATAAGTAATTATAAAAATAAAATAAAAACTTATGGACCCATATAATATTAATTATTTTTCCTAAAAAATAATCAAACTTTACCCCACCACTAAAATATATTCTTTTATTATCCCTAAACCAAATCTATAATCATTCCTACAGTAATAATTTAAACAATCTTCCTTTATTGGTGGACCAATATTTCTCAGTAATCGATTGTCCATGACTTATGATGCCCTAAAAATCTAATTTAATAAATTACCCTAAGAAAAAGGAAATTATGTCCATTGAAAGCCCTATGTTTCTCAATGAGTATGCGATCATTTTCTTTATTTTTAATTTTCGCTATTTATTTATAGGTGGAACTATTTTAATGTAAATTTTTCGAGCCACTGATCTTACACAAATATAATGGTGGATATTAAAAGTTAAACTAATATTTTTTTTTAAAAAAAAAGAAATGCATGGATGTCTCTTTTTTATATATTTTACTCACAATTCACTTAAATCCTAAATTAAACATATCTCTTAAGGTTTGAACTCTCGGCCTCTTATTTTCACGGTAAGAGTTAAGCTAATTAGATTAAGATAATATTTAATTATACTAATTCATTTATTATTATATTGCATAACACAAATAACTTAAAATTTGTGTAGAAAATTTAAATAAATTTTTTGATGTAAATAGTGCCCACATATATAAAAATAAGGGAAAGTAATAGAAATGAAATTGAGAAGACAAATGATTGGACCCCATCATTTGATGCTCCAGGATTCTACTATTGCATGTCCCACTTTCAGATTATTTTCTTGTCAACTTGTACACAGTATTTTAAAAATAGAATTAGTGATTTAATATTTGGTTCTTTAAAAAAAAAAAGAAAAAAAAAGAATCGATCGGATCAATTTATTGACTTTGATCGATTTTTTGAACTTATAATTTTTAGGATTTAAATTTGACCGGTGAAGGTCTGTTTCGATTTGACCGATTCAATCGATGAGTCTGATCCGATTTTTAAAAATATACTTGTAATTAAATCATTGTTCCATTACTCCCCTCCAAAAAGAATTTATTATTATTATTTTTCAAGGGTAATTTTTTCTTTGAAAAATTGTATTTTTATATATATAAACAAGAGACACGAAGAGTTGGTTTAAATCATAAACGGCCTCAAATAAGTGACTTGTAATTAGTTAGATCAATTAATTACGTGGATATAATTTTTAATATAAATAAAAGATATGGGTTCGAATTCTACTCAAATAAGAAAATTGGCTGACATCAAGCTAAATTATCAGGGAAAAAAAAAGGTGACTGAGAGTTAAATAAATTCATAAATGGTTTCAAAATTTTCTAAAATTCAATGACGATGTATGTAATGTGTGATTTCTGAAGAGTGGACTCGGATAGATTCCAATGCAAAAAATAGAATTCGAACTGTCTAAATTTAGAGAGAGAAAAATGGTGTCTTCAATTTTGTTAATCTTAAAATCTGAATTTTTAGTTCAAAATCTAACGGTTTGGATATATTGGAGCCTTTTATCTCTAGAAAAGTATTTAGTGGGGGATATTGTACCAGCCACCAGGTGATGACAAATGAGAACATTGATGTTGATGAAAGCATTAATTAGAATTGATAAGAATCAAAATTAGAGTAAATTATTTATTTAACTTAATAAATAATAATTGGAACCAAATATTATTTTCATTAAGATGTTTATTTTATTTAGTAATTGATTTGTTATTAAGTTATAAATATATATATATATATATATGTAAAAATATAAATTAATTCATAATTTTTAATATTTTAATTCATTAGTTATTATTATAGATAAATAAATTATTAATTTATTTAAGAATGGATAAAATTGACATTTCCTTTTTTGTTTGGTAATGAGATTATCATTCTCATTTTATCAGCCTCACATCTTTCATTCGTATTCCTAATTCAATTTAAACAAAAAAACACATCCAATCCCAATCACAAAAGTAAACAGTCTTTACTTTTAATGTCTTTTTCCTTTTTATTTTGTTGGCTCAAAGATAAGAGGTGACTTGTAGTATACCTTCCTAAACAGGAATGTAATTATATGCATCCTCTTTAATGTCCAAACTCCCAAGAAAATCCACTATTGGTATTGGATTTGGAGTGTGGCAATTAATAACTCAATTTATTGAATGCTTCCATAAAATATAGTTTTGTATTATATCTATCACCAATTTGGAGAAAACAATACAATAACACTTTTACTCTAACTATTTGTCCTAATTAATGCTAAAGATATTGGATTTGAATGATTCGTTCTTTCTCAGATTCAATGTTTAAATCACACTAATAGTGTGTGCAATGAGAATGGAGGAATGTGAATCATTTACAATAAGGATGTTTATTTCTTAAAATTGAATAAAAATAGGAATATGAATGGGAGTTGAGCCCACATATTTGGGAATGGGTAATGAGAATCTCATTCTCACCACCTCATGTGAATGAGATTCTCATTCCCATTATTAATGAGAAATTACAATATTACCCATAAGATAATTAATTAATATTAATTTATAATAATAAATAAAATATTAATAATTAATCAATAATTAATAAAAAAAAAAATTATTTACTATTTTAATAATAATAATTAATAAAAGAATATATTAATATATAGTATTTTAATACATTAATAATTAATTAATAAATTAATACTGAATTTATAAATAATTAATAAAATAAATTTTATATTTTAATAAAAGAATAATTAAATATTGAGTAATTTAATACATCAAAAATAATAATAAATAATAAATTAATATATAATTATAACTAAGGATATTTTTGTATTTTTTTAACAATTCATTCCGATTACTGGACATATTAAACAAATCAATGGTAATATTGCTTCATTCCGATTCTGATTCCTACAGTTAAGTAAACAACTTATTCTGATTCCGATTTACCATTCTCATTCCAGCTCATTCCGATTTCATTTCATTTCGATTCCATCTCATTCTAATTACGAATACGTAAACGCACCATAAATGTATTTTCTTAAGGTCATGTCACATTGTGTAAAAAATTAATGATTTACCCTATTTGTGTTGAAAATTTTATGAGGATACAATACACAAGTCCCATAAATTAATTGAAGTGCATGTAAGCTAACTTGTACACTTCGGTTATCAAAAAAATACAATAACACTTCTCTAAAGTGATACGCTACATATAAATAATTTTTTCGTTGTCATAAAAAAAAAATTATGATCCCAATTTAGACCGATTATAAATAAAGATAAATTCTACATTGTAAGTTATGATTTTCCTAGATATCGTCTAAAGGGACTTGTCTCTACATAATATTAATTATTTGAGATAATGATTTATTCTTTATAGTTATGACCACATCTTTGAATTTGTAGATACTTAATAACTCGACAACATTGATACATTCTTGAAAAATAATAATTTTTATAATTACATCTTTATTAAGTTATAACATCCTCGTAATGATAGAATTAGTTTCGTCCCACATTAGGATTTTAAAGAGATTTTACTGTATTATTAACTAAATTTAGGTTTAATATACTTAATACCTAGCATCAATAACAATGGTAGATTAAACCAATAAACTACGAGAGATAAATTTTATTTGACAAGGTCAATCATCAACATTTAGAGACGGAATGAAATATCGAATCTTGATCGGGATTTGAGATCCCGCACTAAATAATACGAGATTTTACATGATTTTTTATTCATAATAAATCGTTAGATAGGAAATTCAAGATCCTAAATTATTCGACTGAATGATTTTTCATCACAAATCAAAAATTAATATAAGATAGATGATGATTTTTCTTTTCGAATCCATAATCAAAATATGCCAAAATTTATCAATTTTGATATTATCTCAATGGATTATCATCTCTATCAACATCCCACCCAAAAATGCACCAATTCCCATTTACAAACAATCACTAATTAATATAAATACAAAAAAAAAAAGGACTAATAATAATAGCTGAGAGGGTAACCATCATTAATTATTCACGTGAACACAAAATAACATACGATAAAACTTATTAATAAATATATCAAATGTAACTGTCGTTATGCTGAGGACCAACATAACACAATCCTCCATAGTGTTTGTCACATATTATTTGTCAACAAATGAGACCCACATGAATTTCCATCAATTTTTTTTTTTTTTAACAACAATAATATATGCACGATCATTTGTGTATTTGAAAAAACAAAAAAAGATTAAAAATAAATAAATTTTTTTTCTAAATATACATAGAGAAAATATTTTGTTTGATTTATACATAATTATTTATCTTTTAAAATCTTCAAAAAATAGAAAATAGAAAATAGAAAATCACTCATTAATTGATGGAAAATTCCTTCTTTGTTCGGCCCTTTTTGACGGAACTGGGTTCCGGCGAATATTGTCCAAAAAATAAGTAAATGAAAAATAATAAAAATAAGGAACTGATCATAATTTCAAAAGATATTGATTAGGGGTGGTAAAATATTGAATCGAATTTGGATTCTATTAAGTTTTATGGATCTGGATCCATATATCTTTTATCCATGCCGATTTTCGGATATCCGAAAAAAATTGGATTTTCATTTTTTATTTCTAAATTATTTAGTTTTAAATAATTAAAATAAAGTATCCATAACTAAATAATAACATTTTAAAATCTAAAAAATATTTACAATTCAAAATCTATCTAAAATAATCTGAATTTTAGTGTAAAATTATAATAAAACCATAAATAAAATTAATATATTACATTTTTCTTAATTTTATATCTGAATTCAGGATTGAATTGAATCTGGATCCAGATTTGTGCAAATCCATCAAATTTAAATCCAGATCCGTATTTTTATCAATATAGATTTGGATTTTTCAGGATTCGAATATTCCGGATCCATACGGATCCGAATAAAATTTGCATCTCTAGCCTTGACAAATAAGTGTGGCAAAATATTGGACCGGGCCCAGGCTCGAAATCTATTAGACTCAAAACTGATAGAAAATATTTTTTTAAATTATTTTTCAAAATTTTTATTACTTAAAAAATTAAGAATTTTTATATTTTTAATATTTTTATATTAAATTTTAAAAAATTAATTATAAATATAAATATTTAGAATTAAAAAATAATTTATATAATTAAAAAAATATTTTTATTAATAAAAATTGTACCCTCTTTTAAAAAAGACAATCGGACGGGCGGGCGGGCGGGCTTTTGCTGACAAAGCAGCATTTGAATGACGTCAAACTATTACTATTGGCTAGGTGGGAGCTTGAATTGGGTGCACGCAAATCCATGAGTGAGATTAAGGTAAGGCACAAAAATAGATAAAGAAAACCAATTACCGTAAATTCATTCATTAAAAACAAACCAATTACATAGATTCTTTGCTTCAAACTTTAAACAAGCACAGAAGCACTCACCGAAAAAAGGAAAAAATAAAATAAAAAACAATTCTTTCCTTCTCCGATTTCGGAATATATAATATACGTACGCATACTGATACTAAGCTTATTGCCTGTCAAAAAAATTAATATAAACAAACACTTAAAGAGAAGAGAGGCAGAACAAAATCTTCTCTCTTTAAGTGAAGTGTAAGCCAACAACCTCTTACCAAATCTCTTTTTATCTTATATTCAACATCAGCTTCAATGGCGTAAAGCAACACCAACAAAAGTCCTTGCGTGTCAGAAACCCATTTCAAAGAAAAATACACACTGCCCCCAGATTGTTCTTTTGTTTCATTATAATTAATCTTTGTCGGGTTTTTGTTTTTTTGACACTAGAGGTAGTGTGGAATTTTGTTTTGTGGATATATTTATGTTTATGAGGAGAGAAGATTTTGTGATTAGCAAACCTGGGGAAGCCCGGAGAGTATTTCTTCGAAGGGATATTTGATTGCATCCATGAAATTACTACGGCTCTGGCTTTCGCTAGGATGAGCGATTCTGCTTATAGGGTTGAAACGACGTCGCGTCTTGCTCAATGGAGGATAGACAATTTGGCTTCTTGTACTTATCGCAAGTCCGATCCTTTCAAGATCGGCAAGTGGAATTGGTTAGATGTTTCCTCTCTTATTATTTTTCTCTCTTTTTTAAAAAAACTAATTTCCCATTTCTTTTTTTAATGATTTTGTTATTATAAACTGGGTTTCATATTGTTAATAGAAGTAAAATTTGGTGACAACTGAGATGATGTAAGTGAAATTTTGATGATTTGTTTGGTAGCTGAGAATATTGAGGGAAAAAGGGAAAGAAAGTATTATTGAAAACTACTCTGCTTTTGTTCTGTTTATTTTTTTCCAAGTTTGTATCTGTTCTTTTACTGGGAGAAAGCAAGTTTTAACATTATTGGCTTTTTATTTGTTTTGGTTTAACTGAAGGCATTTATCTGTGGAGAAGAACCGGATGTTATTTGTTAAATTGTATCCAGAGATCTCGAATTTAACAAGAGACAATCCCCCAATTGCTTCTTTTATTATTCGAGTTGTCTGTTCCGCTGGAGATCGCAAATCTTTGGCTCATCCAGGTAATGAATGAAACCATGGCTTCTTTTTTTTTTTGGGTTTTCATTGATCCTTTTGATACTTGATTATGTAGTTTTGTGTGCTAATTTATGCACTAGCTCTAGGTTTTAGCGTATGAAAATTTTATAGAACAGAGTTGAAAGGTAATGATGTCAGTAATTTGGGGATCGAGTAAGGCTGCTGTGTAAATTAAGAAGCTGTAAGCATAAACTTGAACAAATTAAGAAATAGTAGGCTGCTTGCAATGTTTTTGGAGATTGAATGATTGACCAATCTTATTATCCATCTGTGGGCTGCAAAGATTAGTGAATAGCTTGAAAATTCAAATATTTGTCTTGTTATATGCAGAAATTACAGACAAGCAGCTCAAGAATAACGACGATTTTGTTTGGGCAATTGAAGTCCCCTTAACTGGGAAATTCATCATTGATGTTGAATTTCTTGATTTGAAGATTGCACCTTCAGACGTAAGCAACTTTTTACTTAGATTTATTGCTCCTATTTGCTGTTAATTGATGAGGATTGCCCTGCTATAAAGATAGATCATCACCATTTATAAATAATCCGAGAACTTTCAAAAAGCCTTGACATTTTATTGAGGGCAGTAACTATTTGGGGTTTCTTTGTTTTCAGTAATTTTTGTTAAATTAAACTGAATTTTGAATTGTTATTACTAGCATATCTGTGCTAACAATTGTGATCTGTGATGAACTACACAGGGTGGTGAACCTTGCTCCATTTGGGCTGAAGGAATCACTCAAAAACGATCAAATGCAACAGCTCTTGCATCACTTGGTCGAATGTTGACAGAAAGCATCCACACAGACATCATTATCAATGCTTCCAATGGAAGCATTGGAGCTCATCTTGCTGTACTTGCTGCACGATCACCTGTTTTCGGCAGCATGTTTTTACATGAATTGAAAGAGAAAGAACTCTCTACTATTGACATACCCGACATGTCAATTGATGCTTGCCGAGTTTTTCTCAGTTATATTTACGGGAATATTGAACACGAAGAATTCTTGACCCATCGATTGGCTCTTCTGCGTGCAGCTGATAAGTATGACATCTCTGACTTGAAAGAGGCATGTCACGACAGTCTTCTAGAAGATATTGATACAAAGAATGTACTTGAGAGACTCCAAAATGCATCTCTCTACCAATTGCCAAAACTGAAGAGCAGCTGCATGCGGTATCTTGTGAAGTTTGGCAAGATATTCGACATTCGAGATGACTTTAACATCTTCTTGCAATGTGCAGACAGGGAACTTATAGCCGAAGTCTTCCATGAAGTTCTGGGTGCCTGGAAAGGTTTCTGAAATTCAGATTACAGAAGAAACAACAAACACGATTTGTTGATTGGGTTGTTTGAAAGAAATAGTGTGCGTGATTTATTGCCAAGAAGATGATTCTTTTGATCAGATGGAATTTGTTGATGCCTTTGTGTACATAAATATTGGTTTCTTGGCATAGACAATAGAATTATTGAAACAGAGGAATGCATATTGATTACATTGTAATGAATAGTTGGAAATTGGAATGATTTGATGTATAATGATTGATTTTTAATGGATTTTACTATTGCTTCTCAATGTTCATGAATATGTATCTTCCAAGAGATCAATCAAGTTGCTAAAATCTTTTATTGCTGTAACCACAATGCTTTCCATACCCTATACTGATAAAAGGTAGAAGCAGTAACAACATATAAACCGAAAATCTGTCTTGCATTGTGATTTTCTTATCATTCATTGTGTGTGCTGATGCAGAGAACCAATCTCCAATTGATACATAAAATTTCAGTTAACAGAGAGCTAAGCAAATCTAAGGGAAAATACAATCCAAATCCTACAATTGATGACATCCCAACAGAGGCAAATCTATATAACATGTAATCCTTAGATAATCAAAAAACACAATTTACATTCTGAACTTGTTTTTTCTAGAAAACTCAAGCATGCTATGTATGCAAGGATGAAGGAATAAGGATCTCTTGGTTTTCAAGATTCATGCGCAGCGGAAATTATTGTTGAAGACAATATGCAAAAGTCATGCAGAAGACGTGTGCGCCGAAAGCAAGGCAGACGTGTGAAGGCTTTGGCTTTGGCAGCCAACTCATGCAACGCGTGAAGCAAAACGTGTTGCAACAGTGCACACGTTTTGTTTCACTATAAATCTGAGCTTTAGGATCATTGTTATAGTATCCCATAAATCCCGAAATTGAGAGAATAGAGAGTAAAGAGGGTTGAGAGGTTTTTTGTAAAGTTTGTATAATAAACTTTGTAATTCTTTTGTTGGTAGTAATAAAAGAAGAGTTTTCCTCTCACATCTCCTCTATTGTGTGTGTTTTAATCACAACAAGTGGTATCAGAGCTAAGGTTACTCGGAGGGATCCCGAAACTCAGAAACAGAGGTTCGGTTTGGAAAGTCGGTTCCGACAAAAGTTGTCAAAAATCGATTTTGAGCATACCATCAGACGTTTCACGGCGAGACGAGCACGGTGGTATTTTCCGGCGATCGAACGGAGGTCCCATTCAGCCGCACGCGCCAACCAGAGACTGCCCCACGCTCGCCGACGCGCTACACGAGCAGACCAAGGAAGAAGACGAGACACGCAGGCGCCACGTCAGCGCTGAGTCAGCGCACAGTCAGCGCCACGTCAGCAGAACCCCGCCCAGTCAGCAGCCCAGTCATCTTGCCACGTCAGCGTGTCTGGTAAATTTCAGATAGGTCCCTGAACTTTCTGGAAATTACAATTTAGCCCCTATACTTTCAGAAATTTTCAATTCAGTCCCTAAACTTTTTGGAAATTGCATATTAGTCCCTGAATTTTCCGTAATTGCACTTTGGCCCCTGAACCTTTGGAAATTGCACTTTGACCCCTGTAATTTCTGAATTTGCAATTTGGTCCCTGTGTCGGATTTTGACAAACGAAGTGTCATTTCCACCATTTTCGACCATTCCGGACGCAACGTGAGGTCCGTTTTTTGAAATTCTGCTTAGAATTTTTATGATGGAGGGGAGCAACGGAAAAATGATTTTGTTAACCAGTACAAACTATTTCACATGGAGAGGAAGGATGAAAGACCTTCTGTATGTGAAGGACTATGATGGATCGGTGTTTCTGGAGCAGAAACCAGAAGGAATGACCGATGGAAAGTGGGCTAATCTTCACCAGAAAACATGCAGTACTATTCGTCAGTGGATCGACGACAGTATCGTGAACCATGTGAGTGAAGAAGTAAATGCACGCGTCTTATGGAGAAAGCTGGAGGAGCTTTTCCGAGCAAAGACTGGCAACAACAAGCTGTACTACATCAAGAAGATGATGGGTTTGAAATACCAGGAAGGTACAGCTGTGGCGGACCACATCAACGATTTCCTCGGAACAATGAAAGAATTGTCTGGATTGGGCATAGACTTCGGTGATGAGGTAAATGGCTTAATACTTCTTAATACGTTACCAGAATCTTGGGAAACGTTCAGATCTACGGTGATCAATTCAGCCGCAGATGGGAAAGTCACTATGGAGATGGCAAAGACCAGGATCTTCGAGGAAGAAAAGAGGACGAGAATGCAGGAGTCAGCATCAGCCTCAACCTCAGAAGCTCTAGTGACAGAAAAGAACACCAGAAGGGGGAGGAGTAAAAGCCGAGGCCCAGGGAGATCAGACAAAAACCGAGGTAAATCAAAACTAGAGATATTGAGTGCTATCATTGCAAAAAGAAAGGCCATATAAAGAGGGACTGTACAAGTTGAAGAACGAGCAGTCCAGGAGAGATGGTGACTCTAATCAAGAAAGAGTTGCCACTACCACCGAGAAAACCTCCAAAGAATTTTGCATAATGTATGAAGAAGCTGTTGTGAATCTTGCCAGCCACGAGACCAGTTGGGTGATAGATAGTGGCGCCTCCATACACGCCACATCTCGCAGAGACTTCTTTTCATCTTACACACCAGGGGACTACGGTGCTGTAAGGATGGGGAATGACGGACATCCAAAGCCGTCGGTATTGGAGACATCTGCCTTGAAAAACAACGGGACAAGGCTAGTGTTGAAGGGAGTCAAGCACATCCCAGACATCCGGTTAAACCTGATCTCAACAGGCAAGCTGGATGATGAAGGTTTCTGCAGCACCTTTAGTGACGGATGCTGGAAGCTCACTAAAGGATCAATGGTCGTGGCACGAGGTAAGAAAGATTCAACTTTGTATTTGATGCATGCTAAGCTTTCAAATAGTAGCATAAATACAGTCAACAGCAATGAGGCAGCCGAGCTATGGCATAAAAAGCTCGGTCACATGAGCCAAACAGGGATGGAGATACTACGCAGGCGGAATGTTCTTCCGGAATTGAAGAACTCACACTTACGGAAGTGTGAACACTGCATGGCTGGAAAGCAGAACAGAGTATCCTTCCAGAGCTCCCCGCCTCAACGGAAACCGGAGGTACTAGATCTCATACATTCAGATGTATGCGGTCCGATGCAGACACGAACACTTGGTGGGTCACTGTATTTTGTGACATTCATTGATGATCATTCAAGGAAGATGGGCATACACCTTGAAGAGAAAAGACCAAGTGCTTGGAGTGTTCAAGGAGTTTCACGCCCTGGTGGAGAGAGAAACCGTAAGAAACTCAAATGCATCAGAACAGACAACGGTGGAGAATACAGAGGTCTGTTTGATCAGTACTGCAAGACGTAAGAAATCTGACATCAAACGACACCTCCGAAGACACCTTAGCTGAATAGCCTAGCTGAGAGGATGAACAGAACCTTGTTCGAAAGGGTTAGAAGCTTACTGTCACAAGCCAAGCTGCCGAAGACATTTTGGGGGGAGGCACTCAACACAGCAGTATATGTTTTGAACATGTCCCCAGCGGTCGCACTGAAAGGTAATGTTCCTAACCAAGTTTGGACAAGTAAAGAAGTGTCATACAAACACTTGTATGTCTTTGGGTGCAAAGCATTTGTACACATCCCAAAGGACGAGAGATCCAAGCTTGATGCAAAGACGCGACAGTGTGTCTTTATTGGCTATGGTCAGGATGATTTCGGCTACAAACTATATGATCCTGTGGAGAAGAAGATTGTCAGAAGCTGAGATGTTGTCTTCGTTGAAGACCAGTCCATAGAAGATATCAGAAAGGAGATGAAGACAATGTCTCAGCAATACAGAGATGTGAATCCAGAACCTCACACACCGGTGCCAGTACAAGTTGAAGATGAGGTTCCCAGACATGACGGTACAGGTGATGAAGCTCCCAAAGATGATGATCATGATCAACCACCAGTACCAGAAGCTACACCAACAGTTCCACAGAGAAGGTCTGACAGAGAAGGCGACCTTCAACAAATACTCTGCATATGAGTATGTGCTGCTTACTGACGGGGGAGAACCCGAGAGCTACCAGGAGGCTGTGGAAACAGAAGACAGAGAAAAGTGGGAGGAAGCCATGCAAGATGAGATGAAATCTTTGCATGACAATCACACTTTTGAGTTGGTGAAATTGCCAAGAGGCAAAAGGGCTTTGAAGAACAAATGGGTGTACAGAGTGAAGCAACATGAGCATACTTCACAACCCCGGTACAAAGCCAGACTAGTTGTCAAGGGATTCAATCAGAGGAAAGGCATTGACTTCGATGAAATCTTCTCTCCAGTTGTGAAGATGTCATCCATCAGAGTAGTAGTACTCAGCTTAGCAGCAAGCCTCGACCTGGAAGTTGAGCAGATGGATGTCAAGACCGCATTTCTTCACGGGGATCTGGAAGAAGAAATTTACATGGAGCAACCAGAAGGCTTCAGAGTCAGCGGGAAAGAGGACTATGTGTGCAGACTCAGGAAAAGCCTCTACGGTTTGAAACAGGCACCGAGACAGTGGTACGTGAAGTTTGAGTCAGTTATGGGGGAGCAGGATACAAGAAGACCACTTCAGACCATTGTGTTTTCGTTCAGAAATTTTCTGACGATGATTTATCATCTTACTGTTATATGTAGATGATATGTTGATAGTTGGCAGGAATCAATCGAGGATTGATAATTTGAAGCAGCAACTGAGTAAGTCTTTTGAGATGAAAGACTTGGGGCCAGCTAACAGATTCTTGGCATCAGGATCGGTCGTGATCGGAAAGCCAAGAAGTTATACTTGTCACAGGAGGAGTACATCGAGAAAGTACTTCAGAGATTCCAGATGGACAAGGCTAAAGCGGTTAGCACTCCTCTTGCTACCCACTTTAGATTGAGTACGAGACAGAGTCCCTCTACTGAGTCAGAGAATGAGGAAATGAAACAGGTTCCATACACCTCAGCAGTGGGAAGTCTTATGTATGCCATGGTGTGTACGAGGCCAGACTTAGCACACGCAGTTGGATTGGTCAGCCGGTTTATGTCAAACCCAGGACGGGAACACTGGAATGCGATCAAATGGATCATGCGGTATCTTCGAGGCACATCCAAGATGAGATTGTGTTTTGAAGCAGCGACAAACCAGTGTTGATGGGCTACACCGATTCAGATATGGCAGGAGATGTGGATACCCGAAAGTCTACTTCGGGGTATCTGATTACTCTCTCAGGGGGAGCTGTGGCATGGCAGTCAGGTTGCAGAGGTGTGTTGCACTTTCTACAACAGAGGCAGAATTCATTGCAGTGACAGAAGCTTGCAAGGAATTGCTGTGGATGAAGACATTCGTCCAGGAATTGGGTTTCAAGCAGGAGAAGTACATTTTGTACTGCGATAGCCAGAGTGCTATCTATCTCGGTAAAAATTCCACCTTTCATTCGAGGTCAAAACATATCGATGTGAGGTATCACTGGATACGGGACGTCCTGAGCTCAAGTTGTTAGAACTCAGGAAAATTCACACCGACGACAACGGTGCCGATATGTTCACGAAGGTTTTACCGAAGGAGAAGCTTGAAATCTGTCGTGCCATAGCCGGGATGACAAAACTCTCCACATAGTCAGAGGGGGAGATTCAGAGAACTACGATTGGCTTGATCCCAACTCAGGGTACGTAGGCAGTCATACAGATGCAGCCAGGGGTGGATCCTTTGGAGGATCCGGGTTGGATGATTGATGGTCGGCTCAGATTTTGGGGAAATCTTCACCGAGGGGGAGATTTGTTGAAGACAGTATGCAAAAGTCATGCAGAAGACGTGTGCGCCGAAAGCAAGGCAGACGTGTGAAGGCTTTGGCTTTGGCAGCCAACTCATGCAACGCGTGAAGCAAAACGTGTTGCAACAGTGCACATGTTTTGTTTCACTATAAATCTGAGCTTTAGGATCATTGTTATAGTATCCCATAAATCCAGAAATTGAGAGAATAGAGAGTAAAGAGGGTTGAGAGGTTTTTTTGTAAAGTTTGTATAATAAACTTTGTAATTCTTTTGTTGGTAGTAATAAAAGAAGAGTTTTCCTCTCACATCTCTTCTATTGTGTGTGTTTTAATCACAACAATTATGTTCAGTAATAGGAAAAAATTATTTTTACATAATAAATTTGACAGAAGGCGAACACATTTGCTTATTGGGCATAAAAATCAATCATGTTTCGAACACATCTACTTATTGAGCATAAAAATCCCAACAAGATCATATTCACTAAGATATTACAAAAGGCGACATCACTGCAAATTACAAACAATCTAAATGCCAACTGAACTAATCTCTTATGAAGATTTCGCGAAAAAACACAGCATAGAATGGTAGCTCAATGTGTAGTTGTCCACTCTATCAGGCCAAATTTTGTTGTTTCATCAGAAACACAGTCCTGGCTTTCACAAAACAATCATGTCAATCTTTTTTTCCTCTCTGGGAAAAGATTATTATCAATGAAAACTTTCAAAGTGACCTCTTATGAAAACCGAATTATTCAACTTTAAAAACATAACTAAATAACATAAGTTGAGATAAGAACTTTATATCTAAAATTGAATATCAAGACCAAATCAGAATCCCAAAAGCATCATAACCATCAACACAACATATAATTTTATGAGGGTAAAGAATAGTCAACTCACCTTCAAGAAGGAATCTCTGAATCTCTTGTAATTGTATTTCAGATTGGTGAAAAGAACTAGATGGAACATGGAGAATACATATAGTTGTTATGATGAGAATACATGATTTTTCCTATATTGTGACTGATACGTTTTTTTATGATATCTTATTTTATTGATTTTTAGGTAGAACTTTTAGTATAGACAAAAAAGTTTTTTTAATTTCAAAAACACTTTTCAAAAATTTTGAGACTGTTTGATTATATTTTTGAGTATAGTTTCTAGGGATTAAAAAAATTATTTTGTTTCTATTAGTAAAATGTCAAAATTTAGACTTTTGATATTAGAGGCTAATGGGCTTTTCTAAAATAAATATAGGATCCATTTGGTATAGCTTTTTAAATTGAGTTTTTTCAAGTATAGCTTTTATTAATAGAGCTTTTAAAAATAAAATTTTTGATGAAAAAATTAAGTGTTTGGTTGTGAGTGAGAAATTTTATTAAGCATTATAAAATTAATTTATTGGACACGTTTTTTTAAGTTGTGTTATGAAAGAAATGAAATAGTGTTGTTAAATTAAATAATGGTATTATAGACAATTTAAATCTTTAAAAAGCTTTTTAAGCTCTACTCCCAAAAGTCCAAATTTTGAGCTTTTGCTAGTAGAAGCAAAATATTTTTTTTAATCATCAAAAGCTCTGCTTAAAATGCAATCAAATATCACCAAAAATTTTGAAAATAGCTTATGGGATTAAAAATGCTCTTTTACCTATATTAGAAACCATACCAAACACACATAATGACAAATATATCTTAATAATATTTCATTAATTCCACAATACCCTTTTTATATAGAAAACCCTACTAAACAAAAATTATTGTCATAAATTCTCTTATAATATTTCATTAACTGTTTCGAAGTTATTTCTCTTGTAAATGTACGTTTATTTCTCTTGTATTTTTTGTTGGAGTCCAGCATGCATTTGCATGCATGACAGCATGCAAATGCATGACAGCATGCAAGTTCCAGCTGCATGAAGTTGGCAACACGTTTTACCAACTGCCAAAACGTGTGCCACTGTAGCACACGTTTTGGCAGCTATAAAAGGAGCCCCATAATCACTTCTTCTTCATCCCAGAATCTCAAAATCTGTGAGTGAAACAGAGAGTAATAGAGAGTAAAGAGAGTTGAGAGTTTTATTTTGTAAAGCTTTGGTTTAAAGCTTTGTAATTCTTTTGTTTGTGTAATAAAGAAGAATTTTTCTCTCACTTCTCATCTATTGTGTGTGTTTTTATCACAACAAGTGGTATAATGAGTTAAGGTTCCACGGAGGGATCCCGAAACTCAAAAATAGAGCTTCGGTACGGAAAATCAATTCCGACAAAAGTTGTCAAAAATCAGTTTTGAGCATACTATCGGATTTTTCACTACGAGACGAGCACGGTGGTATTTTCCGGCGATAAAACGGAGGTCTGGTGACGCCACACGCGCTGCACGCGCCCAATAGAGCACTCCTCACACGCCTCTATGCGCATCACGCGCCACACGCGCAGCTGAAGGTTGAAGATGCTGAGTCAACCGCCACGTCAGCATCCAGTCAGCCGCCACGTCAGCCTTCACGCACAGCACGCCACATCATCAGACCAGTCAGCAGCCACATGTCATCCAGTCAGCGACACGTCATCTCCACATGTCTGACACGTGTCTGCCATGTCAGCATCAGTGCCACGTCAGCAAAATTTTGGTAAATTTCGAAAAGGTGCATGTACTTTCTAGAAATCATATTTTAGCCCCTGAACTTTCGAAAATTACACTTTGTCCCTTGTAATTTCTGAGAATTTGTATTTTGGTCAATGTGTCGGATTTGGACAAATGAAGTGTCATTTCCATCATTTTCGACCATTCCGAACGCAACGATGAGCTCTGTTTTTTGAAATTCTGCTTTGAATTTTTATGATGGATGGGGGCAATGGAAAAATAATTTTGTTGACTAGCACAAATTATTTCACATGGAGATGAATGATGAAAGACATTCCATATGTGAATGACTATGATGGATCGATTTTTCTGGAGGAGAAACCATAAGCAATGTTCGAAAAAAGGTGGAATAATCTTCACCAGAAGACATGCAGTACTATTCCTCAGAGATCAACGATAGTATATTGAACCATGTTAATGAAGATACAAATGCACATGTCTTATGGAGAAAGCTGGAGGAGCTTTTTCAAGCAAAGACTGGCAATAACAAGCTGTACTACATCAAGAAGATGATGGGTTGAAGTACGATGAAGGTACAGTTGTGACAGACCATATCAATGATTTTCTCGGCACCATGAAAGAATCTTGTTTATTGAATTTTATTGGCATGAGAGTCGTTGCATGATGTATGTTGTGGCCCTTGAATAAAATGAAAAATGTGTCGCCTCTCGTGGTATATAGGATGAAAACCCGGACATAAATTTCATAGCCGATTCTGAATGGACGGTAGTATGATCTGTACTCGGGATACAACTCCACGTACTACTTGAGTAAACGGCGCATATTTCGTTTTATGTTGTTGTGATTTGTTTATTATTCGCTACTTGATTTCTGCATGCTATTGGTTTATGTAATGATGAGATAAAGCGCATGGGCTTAGTAAGTGTGATTAAAGGTCCTATATTTTGAGAGGTTAAAATCTTTTACCACGATGCTTTGCCGCGCCGGATGATGTATATTCGGTTGAATGTGAGATGTGTTCAATCGGGTATCTGAAGTCTGATATTGTTGTCTTTATTTCTTATATGCATCGTGTTATTAGTGTATGAGCTTAGTAAGTGTGATTAAAGGTCCTCTAGTTTGAGAGGTTAAAATCCTTTACCACGATGTTTTGCCGCGCCGGATAATGTATATTCGATTGGATGTGAGATATGTTCAATCGGATACACGAAGTTCGATATCATTGTCTTCATTTTTTTTATATATATGTATTGTGTTGTTTGCGCATGGGCTTAGTAAGTGCGATTAAAGGTCCTCTATTTTGAGAGGTTAAAATCATTTACCACGATGCTTTGCCGCGCCTTGTAGCCCGTTATTATTTATTAGGTGTCATCTATTCATCCATTCACGTATGTGTCATGTTGTTTACCGCATAACCCCGTTCGAACGCGTTTCAGAACGTCGCACGAACGCATGTTTTCTGTCTCAGTTCGTTCGAACGCGTTTATGAACGCAACTCGAACGCGCATGCATTTTGCCTTATCATGCATCAGGTCTCATTTCCGTTCGAACACATTTCCGAACATCATACGAACGTGAGTATTCTGTTTCATTTCCGTTCGAATGCGTTTACGAACGCTACTCGAACGCGAACCTTCTGTTTACCGTTCGAACGCAGATACGAATGCCGCACGAACGCCCACGGTAAACATGCCATCTTCCATCACATCTCAAGTATGGTTACTCATTTTGTCATTTGTATTTTTGATTGTTCATGTTCTCTCATTTATTCATTCATTGTGTTCACAAGATTACATGTTCATTTCCATGATGCATGTTTACACGGTAGTTACCTAATTATGTTTCCGCATTCATCCATTCAACATGTTCATGCTTGCTGTTATTCTGATTTGCTTTCATACGTGATTGTACAATTATTATCTACTGGCATGCCTATGGTCAAATGTAATGTGCTTATGACATTGTATGCTTGTTGTATTTCAATTCACCTTTATGCATGCAAATTGCGACATAGATTGTATGCAAATAGGTTGTATCTAAATATGAAAATGTGTTACATGTGAACTTAGATATGAGCCTTATACTTATGCATGCGAACTTTGGAATAAATTATCCTTGAAAATAAATGTTGCTTAGGCTTGGATAAATTATTGCACAAATCATTTTATTACAAGTGGCATAAGTAAGGGACCATTCCGAACCCAACGGTTTGAGGTCTTCCTTTGCGAGGGGTGAGTGCGGCCTTAAATCATTTTCCCGGTTCACACTGGGTGGCGACTCCATTATTCTCCGGTTTAGTCCCCCGCGGGCTACTCCGTACTCCCTACCGGGCCGCGAGCCCGGAACAGCATGCGTCGCCCAGTTTCTGTGTCCCACAAATAGGTTCCACACACCTCAACAGTGGGAAGTCTCATGTATGTCATGGTGTGCACAAGGCCAGACTTAGCACACGCAGTTGGATTGGTCAACCGATTTATGTCAAATCCTGGAAAAGAACATTGGAATGCCATCAAATAGATAATGCGGTATCTTCGAGACACTTCCAAAATGAGACTATGTTTTGGAAGCAACAAGGCAGTGTTAATGGGCTACACCGATTCAAATATGGCAGGTGATGTGGATACCCGTAAGTCTACTTCAGGGTATCTAATTACTCTCCCAGGGGGAGCTGTGGCATGACAGTCAAGGTTGCAGAGATGTGTTGCACTTTCTACAACAGAGACAAAATTCATTGCAGTGACGGAAGCTTGCAAAAAATTATTGTGGATGAAGACATTTGTCTAGAAATTGGGTTTCAAGCATAAGAAGTACACATTGTACTGTGATAGCCAGCGTGTTATCTACCTTGATAAAAATTCTACTTTTTCACTCGAGGTCAAAACATATCGATGTGGGTTATCACTGGATACGGGGCGTCCTGAGTTCAAAACTGTTAGAACTCAGAAAGATTCACACTGATGATAATGGTGCTGATATGTTCAAAAAAAATTTACCGAATGAGAAGCTTGAAATCTGTCGTGCCATAACCGGGATGACAAAACTCTCCATATAGTCAAAGTATGGAGAGAACTACGATTGGCTTGATCCCAACTCAGTGTACGCAGACAGTCATACAGATGCAGCCATGGGTGGATCCTTTTGAGGATCCGTTTTAGGTGATTGATGATCGGCTCAGATTTTAGGGCAAATCTTCACCGATGGGGAGATTTGTTGGAGTCCAGCGTGCATTTGCATGCATGACAGCATGCAAATGCATAACAGCTGCAAGTTCCAGCTGCATGAAGTTGGCAACATGTTTTGCCAACTGTCAAAACGTGTGCCACTATAGCACATGTTTTGGCAGCTATAAAAGGAGCCCAATAATCACTTCTTCATCATCCCATAATCCCAAAATCTGTGAGTGAAACAGAGAGTAATAGAGTGTAAAGAGAATTGAGAGTTTTTTTTTTATAAAGCTTTGATTTAAAGCTTTGGAATTCTTTTATTTGTGTAATAAAGAAGAATTTTTCTCTCACTTCTCCTCTATTGTGTGTGTTTTTATCACCACATTTTTTCTGAACATAAAATTGCTTTCATCAATTCTCCTGTATTTTATCATCCATGCATACGAGTTTGTCCAATGGGTTTGTCTTATGTGTAAACTGTATTTTCCACCCATCCATGCACATGAGTTTGTCGTTGTGTGTTTATTATTTTATAATGAATGTTTGATTTCTTTGGTTTGTATGTGCATTATAAAATTAGAATTTTTTGTTATAGAATGGACAATATTTTAGAGGAAAATTAAAAAAGATTAAAGGTTTATTAGGATTACTTTTGGTGTTTGGAAAAATATATGGAAATTTTTACGTTGTTTTCTTTTGAGTAAGCAAGTAAAAATTGTGATTGTTTTAATGGTTTTTCATAATTTCGTACGAAAGCGTGTCTGCCTGCCAGAATCAAGAATTTCAATCTTATAATGATAATGAAGAGCTTCCAACAATTGAGAATGATAAACAAATAGAAAAAAACCGATGAAAAGTATGCAAGTTCATTCAATAAACATGAAATTGATAAGAACATGATCAAATTGCAACACTTCTCATTCACTGTTGACATTTGAATTTAATTTGATCAAAATTATTTATTTGGTAGAATTATTATTGATGTGTTTTGATTTTTGAACACCAATATATATGATTACAAAGTGTTTCGATTTCTCAAGCAATAGCTTATTTTGTCTAGTTGAATGATTATAAAAATAACTTATTACGTATATCTATTTTGTAAATTCATTACACAAAGGCATTTTTAATATTGTACAACCAAACAATCTAATAATTTAAAAGAGCTTTTTTAATTGACAATTAGACACCCAATATCTTTTTTTTTTTTTATCAAAAGCTCTACTAGTAAAAACTCTACTTGAATAAACTTTATTTGAAAAGTCATATCAATAGACCTTTAAACTTTAATGGTGTACAATATTTAGTGGAAAAGAGACTTATATGGGGAAATTTAATACATCCAGCTAATGAATGCATGACATGTATTAATTAATAATTTTATTTCTCCATTGTTATTGGTTAATTTCGAATTTAATGTGTTTATGTCAAAATATTAGTGGGCGGGCGTATAACGTCATCCGTACGTAGAGATGGCAAAAATACCCGGACCCGGCCCGGGTCCGCATGGACCCGGACGACCCGGGTCCGGAATTAAAAAATCCGGACCCGGGTCTTTAATATTAAGACCCGGGTGATCCCGGTCCGGACCCGGGATCGCCGGTCCGGACCCGAGTAGACCCGGTCCGGAAAAAATTAAAAAAAAAATTAAAAAAAAAATTAGATTTTAATAAAAAATATAAATATATATGGGCATATATATATAAAAATAATAGAATTTAATAAAAAATTAAAAGAATTGAAATAAAACTAATAAAATACAAATATGAATATAAAATAATACAATTAAAATTTATAAAAAAATTTAAAAAAAAAAAGAATCCGGGTAACCGGGTCCGGTCCGGGTCTACCCGGGTCCGACCGGGTAGACCCGGGTCCGGAACCGGACCCGGGGAAGTGAAATCTCTTCCGGATCCGGAAATTGCCATCCCTATCCGTACGCCAGTCTCACACAAGTCTTTTATTTTTAAGGGAATTTGATGGTCTTTTGAAACTATTGATTTTTATATTTTTAATTTTAATATGTGCCTTCTTTGATTTAGGTTTTCGTGGATTTTGATATTATTAGATATTTAATTATTTTAATTTTCATTATTTTAGTAGGATTAACGAGTGATATTCATGTAAATCGATTTAAATTGGTATTAAACGGGTTAGTGGGTCATACGTTTATCTTCTATGTTGGGTTAAGATTTTGACATGATTATTAAATGACAAATATTTATCTTTTAATATTAAAAGATAAATGACATTTAATTAAATGATAAATATTTGTCTTTTAATGTTTTTATGCTAATTTTTGTGCATATATCATTTTTTTTTTTTGTATCATCTTATTTTTTATCGAATAATATAATTTATCTATAATATTTTAGTAAAATAATCATCAAGTTAATAAATTTAAATAAATTGACAAAAAAAAATTTATTCGATAAATTTAATTCATTGGAATCAAGTGTTATAGGTTCATTAGGTACATGGATTAGTTCCGAGTTTTGGTATACAATTTGATTATCAAATATTTCAGCATTTGGTCATGTTTAGATTTAATGTACATAAAATATTAATACATAAATCTATTAAGATATATATTAATTAACTAATATTAAAACAAAAACAAATTAATTTTGAAAATGAGACTTGGATTTATTTTTTTATTTTTTAAACGTAAGAATGTGAGTAAAGCTCAAATTCTGTGGCCATAAAATTGCTTTCAAACGAAAATTACGCATGTCAAACGGAAGAAACAATTTTTCTTTGGAATTATTTTTTTATTTTTTCTGAAGAAAAACAGAATCATAAAACCTGAAGAAAACAGAGTTCTTACTTGCTGGAAAAGTTAATTCAAATAAGAAACCATGGGAGTTTCAATTTTGTATGTTTTGCTTCTGTTATTATCTCTTTTGCAAACACCAACATTTGCAGCCCTAAAGGCAAGCCTTACCACTCATTTGTCATTCTTCTTTTATATTTAATATTATTATGTTTCCATAAGAAATTCAACAAGTTTTAAGTTGGCTGTGAATATTTTGTTTTAGAATCAACAATTTTTAAGTAAAATGTTTTATTATTCATTTCATTCAATTGCAATGTAGTTACATGATCACTTGATTTGACCATTAAACTTTAATTAATTTCATGTTATCTAATAAATCTTGCAGTCTTATATAGTGTATTTAGGAACACATTCACATGGTAGAAATCCTACAGCTGATGACATCCATCGTGCAAGGAATCATCACCATGAGTTTGTTGGATCATTTTTGGGAAGGTAATGGCTTTCTAAACAATTCTCTGATTTTGTTGATGCTCACCCATTATAATAAATTGAAAAATTTCCGACTGAATATTCTGTCGATAATCAATGAATTTTTAAGTCGTTTTTTTGAATCTGTCTATTTACTTCTGTCGCAGCTGATGCAATAGTTTTTTTTTTAGTAGTGAACAAAAACATTAACTCTTGCCATTTTAAGGACAGTGTTGAGAAGGCAAAAGATTCAATCTCTTGCTCCTACAGTCGACATATCAATGGCTTTGCCGCGGTTCTTGAAGAGGAACATGCCCTAGAACTGGCAAGTAAGCAGTTCAATTTAGCAGTATCTGGTTCTAAAAGAGCTTAATTAATTTCATAAATGTATGTATGTTGTATTTTTATTTGATGTAGAGCATCCAGATGTTGTATCAATTTTCTTGAATCAAGGAAGAAAAGTTCAAACAACTCGGTCTTGGGATTTTCTTGGATTAGAGAAAGATAATGTGATTCCTCTGAATTCAGCATGGAACAAGGCACGGTTTGGTGAAGATGTAATTATCGGAGTTATTGACTCAGGTAGGTTTTGGTTTTGCATAATTAAATTTACAATATAAGGTCATACCTGGTCTGAGGAAGATCTGATGGACGCTGTGTCACTGCCTTGCCCCTGAGGTTGTTTTCCTCTCTTTCTAGAGAGGCTGATAGCTTAAATTTACATGAATTCATTAAAATTTGTTTGCCCTTTTTACTTTTATAAATGATTGTTGGATTTTGATAGCTCTTATTGTATATTAATGGCATGTTGAAAGGTGTTTGGCCGGAATCAAAGAGCTTTAGCGATGAAGGAATGGGGCCTGTGCCTTCAAGATGGCGAGGAATTTGTCAGAATGACACCCATTATGGATTCAAATGCAATAGGTCCTTACACTTTCTATCATTCTCTGCAATGAACATAATGTTCCATATTTAAAGTTTTCCAATATGTTGTTGGGCTGGCTATGCGTACAGAAAGCTAATAGGAATGAGGTACTACAACCAAGGCCAGATTGAATATGCTCGAGTAAAAAATTCATCCTTCACTCTGACTCCTGAACATTCCACTGCTCGCGACCTGAATGGCCATGGAACACACGCTTCAGCAATAGCTGTTGGTAATTTTGTAGCTAATGCGAGTGTTTTTGGTAATGGATATGGAACAGCAAAAGGAGGATCTCCTAGAGCCCGTTTGGCTTCCTATAAGACATGCTGGGAAGATGATGCTCTAAATCTAGATTGTCGTGATGCTGATCTCTTATCTGCTTTTGATGACGCGATACACGACAATGTTGATGTATTGTCAGTTTCATTAGGCGAACTTAGTTGTAACAATACCGAGTATTTTAGGGATGCCATTGCGATTGGTTCCTTTCATGCTATGATGCATGGCATTGTTGTGGTTGCAGCCGCTGGGAATGAAGGACCAGCACCAGAAACCGCTGTAAATTTGGCGCCATGGTTATTGACTGTTGGTGCTAGCTCAATGGACAGAGAGTTCACAAGCTATATTACCCTTGGCGACAAGAAGATCTTCAAGGTATTCTTCCCCTAAATTTTTCCTATATTTTTGCCATATTTGATTTCGTATTTGTTTGTGAAAATGCTATGGCAAATTTGTTCCTGTTCTTATACAACAGTGCAAAATAAAAATCAGAAATGGCTGTCATAATAAGATTCTAGGAAAATTCACCATATTGATTTGCCAGGGAAAAAGCATTGCGGCTAAAGGTGTGGCATCTCAGACCTTGTTCCCATTGATTACTGGAGATAATGCCAGGGCCACTAATGCATCAGTTAATGACAGGTGAGAAAAATCTGTGAATTGTCAATACTATAAAAGTATACATTTTCGAATGTCCTTTTAATGATATATAGGCACTAGTCGCGCTTAAATTCTAATGTATGTTTATGACAAAAGTCGATTGCTTGAACACATGTAGCATGGATTGCAACATTGGAGCAATTGATTCCGAAAAGATTAATGGGAAAATCTTGCTCTGCATGAACAGTACAAACGGAATTGAAAAGAGCCGGCAGGCTGCTGAAGCTGGTGCTGTTGGGTTGATCATATTTAACCCCAAAGGGCTGGAAAATGAAACTATACCCTTGCCTTACCACCTCCCTACTTCATTAGTTGAATCTGATGATGCTCAATATATCATAGCCTACAACAACTCAATCAAGTACCTCACTTACTTTTTTCGATTACCTATATATACTTCATGAATTATTTCCAATTTACTAACTTTATGCATCATGTTGCTAACAGGAACCCGGTGGCATCCATTAGTGATGTAAAGACAGAATTAAATAAGAAGCCATCTCCGGAAATGGCTTTCTTCTCATCCAGGGGACCGTCCAAGATAGATCCTAATATCATCAAGGTATCATCCATCATCAAGCTTTTTTGGTAATTAACTTCCTACAGGTCCAGTTTATAATTTATCATATCCTTTATTTCAGCCTGATATCACTGCACCTGGAATGAGCATAATTGCTGCCTTCTCTGAATCAAAAGGACCAAGTAAGAGTCCAAGTGACAAACGCAGAATTCCCTTCAATGCACTTTTCGGAACTTCAATGTCAGCCCCCCATGTTTCTGGTATTGCTGGCCTTCTCAAAACTCTCAACCCTGGCTGGAGTCCTGCGGCTATCAAATCTGCAATCATGACCACCGGTATAGCATAAAGCATATTCTGCTTTTGTTTATACAAACATTTACAGTATATTTTTATTAGCACATATTCTTTTTGCTCATTGAACTGAATTTATTTAAATTGCAGCCACAACAACAGATCATACAGGCAAGAATCCAATTACAGACTACAATGGCCTCGAGGCAACTCCGTTTGAATATGGTGCAGGACATGTGAATCCAAATGATGCAATGGATCCTGGACTTGTTTATGATTTAGGTTTTTTCGATTACTTGAGCTACATATGTAGCCGTGGATACAACCAAAGCATCATAAACAATTTCACAAAACCTGCTATACATCTGTGTCCTGAGTCATTCAATGTTTTAGATTTCAACTACCCTTCAATTGCAGTTCCTAATCTCAGACAACCAGTCACCGTTACTCGAAGAATTAAGAATGTCAGCACTCACACCAGCTCATACAGAGCAGAAGTGAAGGGAGTAGATGGAGTCTCGGTTGTCGTTGAGCCTAGTCACTTGAACTTCACAAAATATGGTGAAGAGAGGAGATTCAAAGTAATCTTTACTCCTGGGGTAAATGTTAAGCACGAGTCTGGGTATGTTTTTGGAGAATTGATATGGTCAGATGGTCTTCACCGTGTAAGAAGTTCTATTGCATTAAAGTTATAGAATAGTTGAGCAAATCAAAGCTTGTTGCTTGATAATTTCGTTGAGATGAATTGAGAGTATTGTGTACAAAAAAACTAGAGTCTGATTATGTGGAAATTGTTAAAGTTTTTCAGAATCATGGTATATTAGAATTCTAATGTTCCAACTTCAGCAATGAGAGTCATTTGGACTTGTAGTTTAGTGATAGTCCAGTGTAGAGCTCGTGAGTTCTAGCCCTCATAGGTTCAAGTACTATAAAATTTAAAATATAGATATATAAGTAGATATCTCAGTAGATTTATGATCGCGATTTCATAAATTTAACACGCAAACGTACGTATCGTCAAATAATATAGTGATTATTAGTCGAATGTCGAATCCACAAGGATTTAATATTTCTCGATTAGCTCCACATATTGTCATTTTTATCCCTTGTTAATTCCATTAAATCATGATATTATTTTAACCTATAAAAACACACTAAAAACACATCAATCCGTTCATAAAGTTCGATATCACCCATAAAATATTAAGATAAATAGGCGGAATATACGAGAATATTAACCGCTCATCAATTTCAAATATAAATATATCAATATAATAACAATAAGAAGGGTTCAAACAAAAAATTATTTCTATCAACATTGATCGATACGTGACATTTTATCAAAGTGAAAAATCAATTATCTAGCCCCCATTTGATAAAGTGTTTGCTAGCGTTTATGTTAGTGTCAAATGTCTTACCAAACGACCTGGTTACGCTATCGTAACAAAAAATTAGCAAACCAAGCTTTTTTTTAGCCCTTTTAGGGGAAATTATCATTTTGTCCTCTATTTATTTTTTTTATATATTCTTATTTGTAATTTCACAACTTACACTCTAACTTATACTCTATCTAACCAAACACCAAAAAGAACTTATAAATTAACTTATATTTTAGCGTTTGTATCATAACTTATTGTTGGGGTTTTGGGCGGTAATTCAGGTAAACGCAGCGGATCGCAGAAAATCAAAATTTTCCTATTTCAATTATTTTTATTGAGTAATTAATGTTAGTTCCAGTTTTATTGGCTTATATCTGTGACAAAACAAGTTCAGTTGAGTTGTAATTTATCGTGAAGATTGGTGTGCAATTGGACTGGTTTTGGTTACTGTGCTTCTGTCCTCCGTTGGTGCTGCGTTCTTCATCAAGTTCGAACATATGCGTTAGTGCTGCGTCTGTCAAAAGGTTCGAACGTTGGAGTTTGTGCTGCGTTCGTGAAATGGTGCGAACGATATGCGTTAGTGTCCCGTTCTTCATTGGGTTCGAACGAGAGCATTCCAGTGAGCAATCGTTCGAGTCCCGTTCCTGTTGGGTTCGAACAGTGCCATTCCAGAGAGCTCCCGTTTGAGTTTCGTTTCCATTTCGTTAGAACGGCCTTTGCAGTTTTCACCGCATTCGAAGCGCGTTCGTTGTGCGTTCGAACGGCCGGCGCATTTTCTGTTTTATTGATGCGCCATTTTAACCTAAGTGTGCCCTTTCTAAACCCTACCTATAAAAAGGATACTGTGCCCCCAATTTGAAATGGGAGGAAAACACATTACTCTAGAGCCCTTGCCTTTGTTTTCCCTTTATTTTGAAAATCCCTTCTTAAGATTATATCTTATTTCTTGAGTGATTTTCTTGTTCTTTCACATCACACCATACATACACAACTTCTTGTGAGATTGAATCCATTGAGACTTCAGAAGGTTTGAAGGAAGTTGCTTGGTGCATGCTCGAGGAGTTCCTTGGGTGATTATGGTTGTGGGTTAAGAGTCGGCAAAGTTGTTGCTCTAGGTCTTTTCACCATCTCTGTAAGTTTTTCTCTTATAGTGGATTTGGGTGGTAGCCTATACCCGTAGTGGTTTTTTACTCTAACGAGTTTTCCACTTCGTAAACAAATCTCATTGTCTTCATTTACTTTTACTGCCTTTTACTTGTGAGATATTTGTTTTGTGTTTGAAGTAATTTATCTTATATTGGTTGATTATTCTTCCATTGTGTGTTCTCTATTCGAAACGTGTTTTGAATAGTGTAGAAATTTTTATTTCCGCTTGTTACACCTATTCCCCCCCCCCCCCCCACATAGGTGTCTTGGGTCAAAACTTTAGTATTTTCAATTGGTATCAGAGCCTGACATCGATCCTTGACCCTTTTCCAAATGGAAAGAAATCAACCTTTGAACTGCCCTCATTCTTTGATGGGACTGAATATTCCCATTGGAAAGTTCGTATGAAGGGATTCCTAAAGTCTCTAGACGAGAGAGTTTGGATGTCGGTGGAGTATGAATGGAAACCACCGGTTGTTACTGTAGAAGGAGTTACCTCTCCAAAAGACAAACTCTCTTGGTCCAAGGATGAGTTTGAGGAGTGCAATAGGAATAGTAAAGCACTCAATGCTATACATGGCGCTATTTGTACGTCTGAATTTAGAAGGGTTTCTATGTGTGAAGTTGCTAAGAATGCTTGGGACATTTTGGCAACTGTTCACGAAGGTACATCGTCCGTCAGGAACAATAGATTACAAGATCTAGCCACTAGGTTTGAAATGGCTAGGATGAAAGAGGATGAAACCTTTGATGAATTTTATGCTGAAATAAATGACATCATCAACTCTAGTTTTAACTTAGGAGAAATTATTCCCACCAGTCGTATTGTTAGAAAAATTCTTAGATCTCTCCCTGAAAAATTTCTTCCTAAGATCACTGCTATAGAGGAGAGCAAAGACATGGATACGCTGAAACTAGATGACCTTGTAGGTAATCTTCAAATCTATGAGAGTAAACTTCCAGGTTTTAGAAAGACAAAAAATATAGCCATGAAATATGTGAAAGTTGAAAAACGTGAAGAATCTGATGATGACAAAGTTCATCCCTTTCAGATGCTGACATGGTCATGTTTGTGAAAAGGTTTAAGAAATTCTTGAACCCTAAGAAAAATGACAATAATCCTGATAAGTGGTGGACTGAGAAACCTAGAGACAATAACAATCGGTATAGGACATGTAGGAAAGATAATAGAGAAGAGAAGGATAAGAAATCTCAATCTATTAGGTGTCATGAGTGTCAAGGTTTTGGTCACATTCGTGCTGAATGTCCCACTTTCCTGAAATCGAAAGGAAAGAAAGCCATGGATGTGTCTCTATCTGATGATGAAGAATGAGATGAGGAACATTCTGATGACTCAGAATCGGAAAGAAATTTCTCTCACATGGCTTTTACCTGCAGTGTGGATGGCCTAGAAGAAGAAGGAGCTGTCAACGAAAAGTTGGAAAGATCTGAGTGTTTTGAGTCAAGTGACTCTGAAGATGAGTACGATATTCAGACCGCTTTTACTGAATTGTTCAATGAAAGTTTGAGCATCAAACAGTCAAATACTGAAATAACCAAACAACTCAGAGAGACTGAACTCGAAAGAAATGAGGCTCAATTCAAACTTGAAAAGAATCAGATCATTGTTGCTGATCTCAAAGAAAGAAACAAGGGACTGGAAGCTAGGATCAAGATGTTAGAAAGAGAACTTGAACAGACTCAGTCTAAACAAGCATTCTTCCTTTCTAATCCAGACCTGTCTGGGATCTTTATTATGATTATAGTTTATAGTCAACATGTTTTGTGTTTAATGCCCAAGGCAAATGTATATATTAAAGGTCTCAGAACTGCCAACAACTGTTACGGAATCTTCGTTGGTCAATTCTCAGTTTGTAATGTTGTTCATTTAGATGAAATTGACTTGTGGCATCAAAGGTTAGGACACATAAATTACCATGACCTATCTAAAGTTTCAAGACGAAACCTCATTGTTGATCAACCTAAATTAGGAAAGAAAGGTAATCCAGTGTGTGGTCCATGTCAATTGGGAAAACAGACGAGAACTAAGCACACTACTGTCTCTCATATTCTCACTAAAAGACCTTTAGAACTTCTCCATATGGATCTTATGGGTCCGTCCAAGTCTGAAAGTCTTGGAGGTAAAAAATATATTTTGGTTGTTGTGGACGATTTTTCAAGATACACTTGGATTGATCTCCTACGGGAAAAATCAGAAGCTGCTGAAATCATCCAGATCTTGTGCAGGAGACTGATGATTGAGAAAGATTTGAATATCTCCAGGATTCTGACTGATCATGGTCGTGAGTTCCAAAATTCTAGCCTCGGATCCTTCTGTACCGACAAGGGTATTAAACAGGAGTTCTCTGCTCCTATCATTCCTCAGCAGAATGGTATTGTTGAGAGGAAAAATAGAGTTATCCAAGAAATGACCCGTGTCATGATTCACAGCAAAGGAATTGCTTTGCACTTTTGGGGAGAAGCTGTGTGCACAACATGTCACATTATTAATCGTGTTTTCCTGAGACCTGGAACTGACAAGACTCCATATGAAATATGGAATGATAAGAAACCTACTGTCAAATACTTCAAAGTTTTTGGTAGTACTTGTTATATTCTGAGAGATAGAGAGAATCTTAGTAAGTTTGATGTCAAAAGTGATGAAGACATATTCTTAGGGTACTCGCAAAACAGCAGAGCCTATAGAGTGTTCAATAAACGTACTCGTACGGTTATGGAAACTATAAATGTGACTGTGAATGATGCTGAATGCAGCTCTGACAATGATAAGAAATTAGTCCATGTTGTTGACAGGAATGATGAAACTACTGATGTTGGATCTCCTGACAACACGACTACTCATGATCGCCCTGACGGATGTAATTCTCCAGACAATGATAAATCTCGTGAACTGGTCCCATCCTCTCGTGTTAAGCTGAACCATCCTAAAGAGAATGTCCTGGGAGATGTTTCTGAGGGATTGAGACTTCGTGGGAGATTGATCAATCAATTATCATTTGCTTGCTATGTGTCTCAGATTGAGCCGAAAAAGGTTGAAGAGGCTCTCTTGGAAGAAAGCTGGGTGAATGCTATGCATGAAGAACTAAATCAATTCACTTGAAATGATGTCTGGTACCTTGTTCATCGACCCAAGAATTCTAATGTGATTGGGACCAAATGGATTTTCAAGAACAAAACTGATGACCAGGGTACCATAACTAGAAACAAGGCTCGTCTGGTGGCTCAAGGCTACACTCAGGTCGAAGGAATAGATTATGATGAGACATTTGCTCATGTGGCCAGGTTAGAGTCTATTCGTATTCTTCTTGCTGTTGCGTGCAGTATGAAATTCAAAATCTACCAAATGGATGTTAAAAGCCCATTCTTAAATGGATTTCTTCAAGAAGAGGTTTATGTAGAACAACCTAAAGGATTTGTGGATACCAATCATCCCGACTTCGTCTATAGGTTGAAGAAAGCTCTCTATGGTCTCAAACAGACACCTAGAGCTTGGTATGACCGTCTCACTCGTTATCTGTTAGATCATGGCTACTCTCGAGGGTTGTTGACAGAACTATGTTCATTCGAAAGGTCGATGGCATAATCATTATTGCTCAAGTGTATGTTGACGACATCGTCTTTGGTTCACCTCGTGACTCTCTTGCTCATGAGTTTGCCAACGCCATGACTCAAGAATTTGAGATGAGCATGATATGAGAGCTCAGCTATTTTCTTGGGCTTCAAGTTAAACAACTTGGATCTGAGACATATGTCTCTCAATCCAAGTATGCTAGGAACCTTGTCAAACGTTTTGGGTTGGATAGTAAGAAACATACTAGAACTCCCATGAGTACTAGTCTAAAACTTACTAGTGATCTATCTGGCAAAAGTGTGGATCATACCTTGTATCGAAGTATGATAGGTAGTCTATTGTACTTAACTGCTAGCAGACCCGACATCGCTTTTAGTGTAGGAGTTTGTGCTCGTTTTCAAGCCAATCCTAAGGAATCCCATATGAGTGCTGTTAAACGTATCATTCGATATGTTCATGGTACTGTCGACTATGGGTTCATGTATACTGAGAACTCCAATACCGTCCTAGCAGGCTATTCTGATGCTGACTGGGCTGGTTGCGCAGAAGATAGGAAGAGTACCACTGGTGGATGCTTTTACATGGGTACTAATCTCGTTGCTTGGATGAGCAAGAAGCAAAATGCCGTTTCCTTATCCACGGCAGAAGCAGAATACATGGCAACAGGGAGCTGTTGCACTCAACTTCTCTGGATGAAACAAATGCTAAATGATTATGGGATCGCACAAGGAACTATGACAGTCTTTTGTGACAATTTGAGTGCGATAAATATATCCAAAAATCCTGTTCAACATTCTCGCACCAAACACATTGATATCCGTCATCATTTCATTCGCGAACTGGTTGAATCTAAGATCGTGTCCCTTGAGTATCTTTCTACTGAATACCAACTTGCTGATCTTTTTACAAAACCTCTTGACAACATTCGGTTTGAGTTCATTCGGTCAGCCATAGGGATGTGTATCTTCCCATAGCTTGTGGTCATTTCTTGTGTCAGTGTGAGTGAGTCTTTTTCTCATACTTTATTTATTTTTTTCTTTTCTTTTCTTTTTCTTTTTTCTTTTGTTCTCTGTTTGTTAAATGTGTTGCAAATGAGACTTCTATGGCATGGTTAGCGTATACATGTGATCCCGGTGTGTAGAATATATGATTGTGCATGCATGATATACTTCATTTTTCTTGATGCTATATATTCATAAATGTGTGTGATGAAAACCTTTGTTATATCTTGTGCTTGCATCTTCACATACACGTTTTAATTTATCAAGGCTTGGTCGCATGTATGAGTTTTTGGAATAGCAATCTAATTTCTATCTAATCCTGTTTGCTAAATAGTGTGACCTTTGACTAGATGACCTTGCTATCCCCCTTTGTAATAATTTAAAAAAAAATGAGACTCAAGTGCAAAAGAGCCAAAATGGCCAAATTCAAAAGATAAGGGCAAAAACCCTTCACTCGAAAGAGTTTTTATATATGAGCTCATGATATTTATGGGGTAATCAATATAGCATGCAACCAATGTTGCTTATTTTCAGGTCCTAGTGGTGCTGGGTTTGAACACATATTTTGTGGACTTGGTTTGATTAGAGATGGGTTTCTGTGGCTGTATCCAACTCATAAATTTAAGATATTGAGCTTTGATTTGTTGTGCACCTCATTTCTGTTCACGCAAGCGTTTGATATGCCTTAGTGTTTGGATCATATACATAAGTGTTGTGTTTAGCAAATTGCAAAATGATGCATGTTGTTTCATGTCATAATTATCATCTTCTCTTCTGGGTATCATTGTAACTGCTCTTCTGTTGTGCACTGTCATCATTTCGTTCGTGTTTCGTTCTTGTTTTCGTTCGTGTTTCGTTCTTGTGTTCGTTCGACAAATTTCGTTCGACTTTCGTTCATTTTTTCATTCGAACGTCGTGTCGGTATTTAAATACCATCGTGCGTTTTATGTTCGCACGTTTCTTTCCTCTCATGTTCCTCTTCCAGATCTTGCTCGGCCTCGCTTTTTTTTTTCCCTCCATTTTTGGACAAATCAAGCCTCCAATCTCCTGATTCTCAAAATCATCGTCATCTTCAAGGTAATTTTTCCCATCTCCCTTCACTGATTTTGTCTTGTTTCTCAGATCTAGAATCTAGGGTTTCGCTCTTGCTGTTTATTTAGCCTTCTCTCTTGATTGAAGGCGTATGGTGTCTTGTGGTTGTGTCTTGTGTTGTTTATGTGTGTTTATTGTGGCGTAGTGCATCTCGTTGGGGTGTTTTGTAGCTCGGACTTACGCCATCGCGTTCGAACGACCCATGAATTTCCGTTCGAACGCTCTTTTCTTTTTTAAATTCGGTATGTGGTCTGTTTTGGGATTGTTTCTTATCTCTGTGGTTTCTTATATCTCTCTAGATGCCTAAGAAGACTGTTGCTTCAAAGAAACGCCCCCGCGACTCTCTTCCTCGAGATCATTTTCGCAGTCCAGCTGCTGGTAAATTATTCGATGATCACTTCTCGCAGCGAAGTCTATTTCTGGAGCGTAATGTCTTGCAAGATGAACTTCGTGATACCGGGATTGTACCTCTTTTGGTTAATCGTGGTTGGGGTCCTCTTTTATCGGATTTTGTTGGTCTGTCGCCTCAGCTGGTCCAGGAGTTCTACTCCAACCTGGAGGTAGTCTCCGCTACTTCCTTTTCGGTTTATATTCAGTGCCACTACCTGGATATCGATCCTTCTGTTCTATCGAGGATTCTGGCTATTCCCGAGGTGTCATACCCTCAGTTCTCCTGGTCCCCTGCTGATGGACCTTCTGATCAGCTCGTCATGGACGTTGCCTCTGGACAGCATCGTCCGTTTGGCGGAGGGACTGTTGTTGTCGCTACTTTGCTGCCGGCCTATCGTCTTCTTAACCGCATTGTATGTCATAATTTATGGCCCAAATCTCATGTCAACACTCAGCCCTTTGCTCGGATTACGTTCCTCTATGCCATTGAGCATGGTCTTTCCATAGACATCCTCAGTGTGATTGTGCGGGAGATGATTCGTATCCGCTCTGCTTCTTATGCTTCCCATACTCTTCCCTATGGATGTCTCATTCGCCGGATCATCTCGGCTTTGGTTCCAGACTTTGTGCATGATCCTCCTCTTCCTCTCCTCAAGCCTATTGGTCGATAGACTATGTCTGCAGGCGATGCACATCTTCCTGCTTATGTCCGTGCTCCTGCTCCTGCTCCTGCTCCTGATCCAGCTACTGCTCCGGCTTCTGCTCCACCAGCCTCGGGTTCTGCTTCCTCTTCTTCCGCTGGTCCTTCGTCGAATTTCTACCAACGCATCTTGGATTCCCATGCTACCATTATCGCTGAGCTTCGCCTGGTCTCCGGTAGCTTATCCGAGGTCCGTTCTTCTGTTCGTCGCCTCGAGGATCAGTTTGCCCGTCACCTGTCATCCTCTCATGCTGTTTCCGATTCCGATGAGTCGTCAGCTAGCTCGGAGTCTGCCTAGTTGTTTTTCTTTTTCGGATATTTTTTTGTGATATGAGGGGTTTGGTCATTTTTGGGTCCTTCTTTTTGTATTTTGTAGACATGTACTCTCTCCAATTTTGTAGACGATTGTGATGTACTGCAACATTTAACGTATATTTATGACATTTGCTCATTTGCATATTTTTTATCATTGTCTTCTCTCATATATGTTTGTGGTTTGTGCTTCATTTGTCATTTCGTGCCAAAAAGAGGGAGACATTGGTGTTTGGACTCAGGGGGAGCTTTTGGATTCAGGGGGAGATATATGATTTATCTGTTTGTTAATCTCAATGATTTTCACGGTATTTTGTTGTTTGTGAATGTTTTCAGACAAACAGGTTATCTGCTGGTGTTTTCATTCCTTCAAGACTCTTGGTTAGATATTAGATCGAGTCCATTTGTAATAAGTCACTGTTTTGATGGTGGACAGTTGACTTTTTGTTTTTTTCGGTCTTTTATCGTAGTTATTGTATTAGGTAGTGTTTTGTCACGGAATGCCAAAGGGGGAGATTGTTAGTTCCAATTTTATTGGCTTATATCCGTGACAAAACAAGTTCAGTTGAGTTGTAATTTATCGTGAAGATTGGTGTGCAATTGGACTGGTTTTGGTTACTGTGCTTCTGTCCTCCATTGGTGCTGCGTTCTTCATCAAGTTCGAACATATGCGTTAGTGCTGCGTCTGTCAAAAGGTTCGAACGTTGGAGTTTGTGCTGCGTTCGTGAAATGGTGCGAACGATATACGTTAGTGTCCCGTTCTTCATTGGGTTCGAACGAGAGCATTCCAGTGAGCAATCGTTCGAGTCCCGTTCCTGTTGGGTTCGAACAGTGCCATTCCAGAGAGCTCCCGTTTGAGTTTCGTTTCCATTTCGTTAGAACGGCCTTTGCAGTTTTCACCGCGTTCGAAGCGCGTTCGTTGTGCGTTCGAACGGCCGGCGCATTTTCTATTTTATTGATGCGCCCTTTTAACCTAATTGTGCCCTTTCTAAACCCTACCTATAAAAAAGATACTGTGCCCCCAATTTGAAATGGGAGGAAAACACATTACTCTAGAGCCCTTGTCTTTGTTTTCCCTTTATTTTGAAAATCCCTTCTTAAGATTATATCTTATTTCTTGAGTGATTTTCTTGTTCTTTCACATCACACCATACACACACAACTTCTTGTGAGATTGAATCCATTGAGACTTCAGAAGGTTTGAAGGAAGTTGCTTGGTGCATGCTCGAGGAGTTCCTTGGGTGATTATAGTTGTGGGTTAAGAGTCGGCAAAGTTGTTGCTCTAGGTCTTTTCACCATCTCTGTAAGTTTTTCTCTTATAGTGGATTTGGGTGGTAGCCTATACCCGGAGTGGTTTTTTACTCTAACGAGTTTTCCACTTCGTAAACAAATCTCATTGTCTTCATTTACTTTTACTGCCTTTTACTTGTGAGATATTTGTTTTGTGTTTGAAGTAATTTATCTTATCTTGGTTGATTATTCTTCCATTGTGTGTTCTCTATTCGAAACGTGTTTTGAATAGTGTAGAAATTTTTATTTTCGCTTGTTACACCTATTCCCCCCCCCCCCCCCCACATAGGTGTGTTGGGTCAGAACTTTAGTATTTTCAATTAAAATAAACAAATTTTTTTCAATTACTCAATACTTAAAAACTGAAATTTTTACCCAAAAATTAGATTTTTCAGAATTTACCATTTTGCCCCAAAACTTTGTATTTTAATGATTTTAGTCCAAAATTGTCAGATACGATTCTAATTGATTCCAAATCAATCCCAAAATGATTTATTCATGTCTTATACATGAAAATACAATTTTAAAACTCAAGAAAATAATTTTTCTCTTATTGCTGAATGGTCCCTCAATTTTCAAGAATTTACAATTTGGTCATTTTTGTTCAAAACATGCCAAGATCAAATCCAAAAATTCCCAAATTTAATATACATCATATATACACTAAATATCATCACATATATGAAAAGCCCCAAATTTGGTGAAGGTTGTAACCCTAATTTTATAATTTCACGAATTAATAAATTAACACCAAATTAATGAAATTCAAGTCTTTAATTCAATTCTTACAACACCAATCAAGCCTCACTATCATGAAATAACTCAAGAACAATTTTAGGTCAATCATGAGTGGCTAAAAGACTATAGAATGGGAACTAGCCATCAAAATGGCAAAAAGAAAGCTTAATGAACAATTCTAAGCACTCTAATTTAAAATACATGCTTTCAACTTCCATCCAAGTTCTTAATCATCAAATCACATCCATAAAAGAGTAGAGAACAAACTAAGCTACACATGTTGAGGCTTAGTAAGATAGAAATATTTTTCATGAAGGAAAAAGTTAAGAAAACTTACCAAGCCTTTTTCTTTCTTTTTTTCCTCCTTTTCTCTCTTTCTCTTTTGTATTTGATTTTGTAGGGTTCATGGAATATGAAACAAAAAAAGAAAAAATGGTTTATATAATTTCCCACAATGATCGAATTTGAGGAAAAAAATATTGGCCACAATTTTTCAATTTTGTTTTAATAATTGGAAATTGATTTAATTATTTTTGTGGTGAGAAACCATTAATCAAATTAATGTTTATCACATACCAACCAATTAAATCATGCCAATTTAACCAATTAAAATTGGCCACTTTATCCAATAAAGAATTGCCATTTATCTTATCTTAATAAGTAAATAAGATATTAAATATTTAATTAATTCAATTATTCAACATTTGAATAATTAAATAATTAAATACAAATATCTCAAATATATGTATTATATTTACATTAAATAATCAAAATACATATATTAATAATAAATGTCAAATATCACAATTCGACATTTAATAAATGGCCAAAAGATCTCAAAAGAAAGTAATTTCGTTTAACCGTTAAACGACTAATAAATAATCAATATTATTTATAAAAGTTGCCCTATTGCCCTACGAGTATATCTCATTAGTGAGACTCTCTAGGTTCAGTCATATCCGTCATGAAATCCAATTTCGTGTCTATAATCTACCCACCGGTAAATTATGACGAACACAGATAAAATCTCTGAACCATACAGGTCGAGATTCCTTCATACGTATAATCCTTCCGTCACATGTATCCAGATTGTCAAATAGATATAGATATAAACGTCAAATCTCTTTAGGTATAATCTCGTCGACGATTCTATTAGCAATCTCTTAAATAACACTTAGAACTTATTTCTATAGTATACCACGGGCCCATGGAATTAACAGATTGCTAATTCCATAATGGATACATATGCTCTGTACACAGAACTGACGGATCCTATATTGATACGCACGGGATATCCTGAGGATCAGTCCATACCCAACGAACAGGCTGAGGTCTGATCTAAATAGATCGGTGACGTGATTGCCATCAAAGTGTGGATGATACCTCATATATCCACAGTGGTACCTCAAGTAGGAGGATCACTATGCTCACTCAACCTGATAAGATTCTTATTAATGTTGGTGTACCATCTATTAAGAATCTTCGGTAAGTCGTTCAGTGTTTATCCGATATAAACACCTACGTGTCTATACGAGTCGCATGGTTCATTGAGAAACCATTAGAATCCAACATTCCAATATACGACACGTACCAGTCTCAATGGGTTTACTTACTGACCAAGTAATTATAAACCTTAACCAGGAACAGTTAAAGAATGATATTGTTATGATACTGCTCAATGTCAATTGCGACGTTTTTGCAACTGTATCATAACCAATCACTCTATGGTCAATTACGTCTTTACCATATAATAAAAGAATTTATATTACATAAACTGTTTATTTTATTCATTAATAAAATATATACAAAATTATTTACAGGGAAATACATAAGAAATCGGCACTCAGAGCACCAACCCTAATACTTATAACCTAAATTATACTCGGTTCAATATTCTTTACAAAACACACCCCAAATGTCTCATAAAATTCATACTTGCATCAATAAAGTATAGTATTTCACCTTCCGATTTGTCTAGACAATTGATTAAATAGAAGAACAATTAAAGTTGAGCTGATTTATGAGGTTTTGATAATTTATATTTGCAAATATTAGTATATTCTAATTTAATTAAAAAACAGCAAAAATTAGGATAATTCATTGCATACATTAGGGATGAGCAAGGGTATCGACTATACCTAAAATCGCTTGAAATCAAATCGAAAATTAAATTCTGGAATTAGAATTGATTATTTTAGAATAGATTTTGGTTTCGATTCTGATTCCAATTCTACACTTTAAGGAACTGAAATCTATCCACGGATTAAATTATTTTATTTTTGTTGACGGCTGATTTTAGTCTTAGGGCAATATGGGGATATTACTTTCGAGACAATCCTCCATCAATAGTGAATTTGTTTGGTTATGGGGGACCAAAAGCAAACTTAGCAAAAGACAGATAAATGCATCAATCAGCAAGGAGATTTAACGTGGTTCGGCGGATCTTGGTCCGGCCTACGTCCACGGGCAAAAAGATGATACTTTTATTACTCAAAAAACGCTTCTCAGTTCTGCTTCTTGTTTTTACAAGTCTGATCTTAATGATTCTGATGTCCTTTACTCATACTCTACCCTCATATTTATAATAATGAAGAAATCAGATTCTCATTAGTACAAGGATTCCTAACTAAATCTTACTTTTTTCTTTCCATATCCTTCTAGGACACTGGTTTCATCAGTATCCCCTATGAAAGTATGATTGTCTTCTTATCCAGTGAGGACATGGCGTCTTATCTTCCGGTGCACGTCTTGCCATGTGATCGTTCCTTATGTGGTCGGTCATAAGGGTTATTTGAACTGTGAATGCTGCTGCTGATCTTAAAATTACCTAGTCATCATAGCTCAAGTGGTCGGTTATCAGATCATAAAGTGCTCGGCCACTTCACTGTTTGGCTTTTGGTGGTCGGGTCGGCATTAATGATCTTGACCAAGAAGAAAGTTACCATTTTGTTCCTGCCGTGCTGTTTTAAATATCATAGTGCCTGAAAACACCATCAACATCTGTCCCCTTAGATTATGATGTATGCAATAAGACTTGTTGTTTCTCTTATCAGGGGGGAATCTTCTGAGGTCGGGTTCTATTAAGAGGCATTTTCCTTGTATCTCCATGATGATTTACCCCGGTGGCTTGCTTAGGGGAATATATGCTTCTTCTCGGACCACGTGGTTTACTTGGGTTGGGACCTCTCTTTCCTGGTCCCTTCTAGGCATTGGTTTGAATTCTTTGTGTCTTGGGATGAGTTTTTTGAGCACCCTGTCCGGCCGGCGGGGGGCCTCTGCTCTTGTTGTCTGTTCTCTAATGGTTGTCCCCCTCCGGGAGATCTTTTCTTCGCTTTCTAACAGGAAGAATTTACGGGCTACCTCCAGAGCGGTAGCGTAATCTGGTGTGTCTTGGATTCTTAGGTGAGTCCATAGTTTTCCGACCTTTAGGGCTCCCTTTAAACTTTCCAGGGCCTCTTGGGACTCATACACTCCGACCTCAAGTACCATATTGTGGTACCTTTCGATGAATTTTTTTAGGGGCTCGTCATCTCATTGCTTCATAAGCCTCAATTCTCCAATCGTCTTCTTGGGGACGTAAGCCCCTTTAAAGTGTCGAACGAACGACCTTTTAAGTTGTGTGAAGCTTCTGATGCTCCCCGGGGCCAGACTTCTGTACCATAGGATGGCGGGTCCGCCTAAAGTTAGGGGGAACACTTTGCAGATGGCATCTCCTACCACTCAATGGACTTCCATCAACAGGACAAAACTTTCGATGTGGGATTTCGGGTCAGAGTGGCCTTTGTAAGGTGTCATGGTCGGCATGTTGAATCGCCTTGGGAATTTTACCGACCTTATTTCTTCCGTGAGGGGAGATTCCTCCTTACCATCCCGAGCATCTCCTGCATCAGTCTTGAGGCCTACCCCCCACTTGGTCATCTCATTTTTTAACCAAGACTTTATCTCACTGCTTGTGCCGTCATGTCGTCTACTGTGCCCTTCTGCGCGTCCATTGCCCCTGGTGCGGCGTTCCTCATGCTTTGAAACTTTTCGCATGTTCTCGCTATACTCTCTGTCCTCTCTTCTGGAGTTGCGGAGACTATCATAGAAGGGATCTGGTGATGGTCTTCCATCTTCTTCTTCCCATGTATCCTCTGTTTGTGAATCATTTTCTACAACTACGGATTTTATCCCGTAGGGGCCCCTCCTCCTGGGTCCATCGTCTTCACTTGTATCTATCACCCTTTTCCCTTCTGTTTTTTCACCTTTTCTTCGACTGATTCCGGCTTCGGGTCTATCGTTGTTCGTTCCCTCCATTCTCTCCAGCTATCCATCATGCATTTCATATTTTCTTCCATCTTTTTCATCGAGTTTGTTGCGGGACTCCCTGAAGTTTGATGATTTCCGCCTTCTGCCATTGTCTTTTTCGTGAATTGATTTTTGTTGAAAGTTCCCCACAGACAGCGCCAACTGTTGAGGGAAGATTGTCTCGAGAGTAATATCCTCATATTGCCCTGAGACTAAAATCAGCCGTCAACAATTTTATTTTTAAAAATCATATGCTCTCATTTCTATATTAAATTTGCATTCCCTATAATGTGGATTGGATAACATAAGACTATATTTAATAGTAATTATTTACTTATTGTTTAATATTCATGTATCAAAAAATATGTCATCGAATAACTTAGAAATGTGATTTAATGACACTGGTTTAAAGAGTTGTGTGCTCAACTTACGTGGGATTGGCGTATGACATAATATGTCCACACACTAATATTTTGAGATATATACATTAAATTTGAAATTAATCAATAATAATAAAAGATAAAAATACTGACTAACATATTTCCTAAATAAAATTGAATACCCTTAGTAAAAGATTCTCTCTAATATCTATTAAATGTGGTCACGTGACACGACAATGTGAAAGATGGAGTGATTTCTATCCGAGGAAAAAACATTTAAAGTTACAAAATATGACCCGATCGAATTCTGTTAAGTCAAAACTGGCGCCGTGGGTTCTATTTAAGGGGGAAAAATTAAATTAATAAATGTGAAAACTCTTCTAAATTTAAACTTAAATGCAGATAGATATGGGACCATTTTCAAGCTGTCTTCCGTCACATTAGGCTTTTGTTTGTTTTTGTGGTGTCTCAAAAATAGGCAAATACATAATAATAATAAAACCTGAGGGAAACACATGCATGGCTTATATGCAAATTTTAAACAGTAGCAGAAAAAATTTATTTGACAAACCATGAGGGCTTCAAATTTCTTCTTTCTGCTGCTACAATCTTCCATTTTCTTTCTCACACACAAGCCAGCATTTGCCTCCAAACAGGCAAGCTTTTTTTTCTTTTTTTTATTTCCTTGTAGGAATTTCTTGTTATTTGTTGTTTTAATTGCCTTTTAAAATTGAATTTCAATTTATTTTTTGTTATAAATCCTGCAGTCGTACATAGTGTATTTAGGAGCACATTCACATGGTCCAAATCCTACCTCTGATGATTTTGATCGAGCAGAAAATTATCATCACGAATTTCTCGGATCAATTTTAGGAAGGTAATTAAATTAATTTAATGGCTTTTAAACAATTCCTTTGAATAATCTTCATACAACTTAGCACTAAAAACTATCTTCATTTTTAACAATTTGTAATTAATGCAGCGGTGACAAGGCAAAAGCATCGATCAGTTCCTCCTACAGACGACATATCAATGGCTTTGCCGCAGACCTTGAAGAGGAACATGCACAACAACTTGCAAGTAAGCCGTTTTAATTTTTAATTTTTTTCCCTTAATTTGCACTTTTCATAATGTCCAGTCCGGACCCCTTAGGTCGAAAAAAAATATTCCAAGAAAACTTTACTAAGGTTTTCAATAAAATTTAGATCGATTTTTTCTTAAACTTTTTTAAAAGCTTTTTTAGCTTCCTTATATTTATAGTTTCTTCATTTTAACCCGAGTTTAATGAGATAATAATTTTAGAATTTAATTCAGTATGCGGATATGATTTTTCATTTTTCTTTTTATGCATGCAGAGCACCCGGATGTTGTATCAATTTTCTTGAATAAACCTAAAAAAAGGCTCACAACACGAGCTTGGAATTTTCTTGGACTAGAGAAAGATAATGCAATTCCTCCAAACTCAGCATGGAAGAAGGCAAGATATGGTAAAGATGTAATTATCGGAGGTATTGATTCAGGTAGGTTTCTCATCATATATCCCTTACTTTTTTCATATAACTTTTATCAATTTTACCTCCTTTATAGTTCTTGGTATAATAATGCTCTATGCATTCCCTCAACACCGAATTTTTTACTAGTTCAGAAGTTAAATAAATTATTTAATTCAATGACTAAATTATTTTGAGTAAAAAGGACAAAAATCCGGTGTATTCTCAGAATGCTGAGCTTGAGTATACTTTATTTATTGAGTATATACAAATATGTTTGGTGAAAGATTTTCAAATCTTTCATTTAATTACCTATATATTTTTAGCTTAATTTTAAATTTATCCGAACAGACAAAGCAGCAATCATTGCTTGTGTTACAGTTACCTGCTGCCGGTCGAGCAAAACAGCATTTTTCTTTTAGCTATTCAAATGTTTTTCCTTATTATGATTTTGTATTTGTTTTCCTATTGTTTATTGGAAGGCGTTTGGCCGGAATCAGAGAGCTTTAGCGATACAGATATGGGTCCGGTACCATCAAGGTGGCGGGGAACTTGTCAGAATGACACCCACTATGGAGTCAAATGCAATAGGTCGATCATCACTCATTGCAATTTCTCCCAATATTTTTTTCCCAAGTAAAATTAAACTCAAATTTAACCCGAAAAAACTTTAATTCTGTTATATATATGCAGGAAGCTGATAGGAATAAAGCAATACAACAAAGGTGTCGTTGCATCTGCACTAAAGAGAGATGATTCCTTCATAATCCCTCCCCAGTTAGAAACTGGTCGAGACCTCGACGGCCATGGCACCCACACATTAGCAACAGCCGGTGGTAGCTTTGTTCCAAATGTCAGTGTCTACGGTAGCGGCTACGGAACAGCAAAAGGAGGATCCCCAAGAGCCCGTGTGGCTTCTTATAAAGTGTGTTGGTACAGTGACCACCATACTTATGGCAAGGGAGATGACTGCACGGAACAAGATATTATAGAAGCCTTTGATGATGCAATCCATGATGGTGTCGATTTACTAACAGTATCACTTGGGGATGATCAGACTGATGAGTTTTTATCGGACGGGATTGTAATTGGCTCCTTTCATGCGATGATGAATGGCATTCTTACAGTTGCTGCTGCTGGCAACGATGGAACGGGTCCAGAAACAGTAAATAATATGGCACCATGGATCCTGACAGTTGCTGCTAGCACAATGGATAGAGAGTTTGCGGGTTACATTACCCTTGGAAACAATAAAATCCTTAGGGTATTAGTATTACTTACTTTTTTTTAATTATGTATGTCATTAACTTTTTCGAAATTTTCAGCACTTATTGATTAATTTTCCAGGGAGCTAGTCTTTCTAATGGCATGCCATCTCAAAATCCCTATCCATTGATCACCGGAGTACAAGCCAGGGTCGCTAATGCAACTGATCAGGATGCGTGAGTACTGTAAATCTGTCATTTTTTTTCCAGAAATGATATATATGTGCAGGTTAATGTTCGTAAATGAGCTTGAACTTATAATGCAGCAAAATATGTGAATCTGGAACACTCGATCCGGATAAGGTTAAAGGAAAGATTTTGGTATGCCATGAAGATGGAAAGAGCCATGTAGGTGCTGAAGCAGGTGCAGTTGCCATGATTAGCGTGGGAAGTGGGACATTCTCAGCTAGTTATGGCTTCATCCCAGTTACTAAATTGAATGACTCGGATTTTGAACATGTCTTAGCCTATATCAATTCTACCCAGTAATTTTTTTTTAACTTTTCACTTACCAGTAGTGTTTATTCTTCCAAATTTCAATTTTACTAGCAACTACTGATCTAATTGTTTACAAATTAATATATAAACAGAGACCCCGTGGCATCCATGACTGATGCTAAGACAGAATTCAATACAAATCCATCACCAGCAGTGGCTTCCTTTTCAGCCAGGGGACCCAGTATAATCGACCCATCAATTATCAAGGTTTATAAAATGAATCAAAACCATTTATTAATTTTAATTTATAACGTATACTCCCTATCAGATTAATTATTAAAATTTCTTGATGACTATTTCAGCCTGATGTGACTGCACCAGGAGTTAATATAATTGCAGCCTCCACCGGAGAAAGAGGACCGACCGGCGACCCTCGTGATGATCGCCGTATTCCTTTCACCACAATGGATGGCACTTCAATGGCAACTCCCATTGTTTCTGGAATTGCTGGCCTTATCAAATCTGTACATCCTGACTGGAGCCCATCAGCAATTAAATCCGCAATCATGACCACCGGTACATATAAACTTAATCATTATTAATATATATTGATTAAACTATACAAACCATCTTCATGTAATGAGATAGTACATGTACTGTCTCGTCTTTTTTAGTCCAACCTGATAGAGTATGAAACATACTCATATATCCGAATGTTATTATATAAAGACGTTTGTATTTGATCAGCTTAGTTGATTACACTAGTCTAATTTGTTTCATTTCATTTGCAGCAAGAACAACAGATGCAAGTAAGCGACCAATTTTGGATTTCAATGGAGACGAGGCAACCCCATTTGCATATGGTTCAGGGCATGTGAATGCAAACTGTGCATTGGATCCTGGCCTTGTTTATGATCTGACAATTGATGATTACTTGGGCTATCTCTGTAGCCGTGATTACGAGCAAGACACTGTAAAGAAATTCGTGGAAGATCCTGAAAAGTACCAGTGCCCTGACTCATTCGATCTTAAAAACTTTAACTACCCTTCAATTGCGATTCCTGAGCTCATAGGCTCGGTCACTGTAACTCGAAGTGTTAAAAATGTTGGTACCCCCGGCACATACACGGCACAAGTTTCGGAAATACCTGGAATCTCAGTTAATGTTGAGCCTAACACCTTGAACTTCACACAAGTTAACGAACAGAAGACATTTAACGTCACTTTTACTCCTCAAAAAAATGTGAAGCCTAATCAGGACTATGTTTTTGGAGAATTGATATGGACAGATGGTTTTGATCATCATGTAAGAAGTCCTATCGCACTCAAGGATGGCGGCTATGTGAAATTTAAGGTATTAGGCAAATTCTTTAACTAGGATTTCTAAATCCTGTTTCTAGCGAGAGTATTATGCACTGAATACGGTATTTCTATTATACATTGTAAAGTATATAAAGGTCACAAACTTACAGGAACCTTTAGTTTAAGAATTGAGAGCATGCTTCTGGGCCCTGAGAATCAAACTAGACAACAAATACAAACAACTTTTAATTACATAGAATCAAATTGATACTTGCTAGTCTAAAATATATTTGATGAAATCAAATTGAATATATAATATTAACTCAAAAACAAAAAATGAAAATGCTTATTAAACTTCATATGGCTCCTAGCAACATCAGAGAAATAAACAACAGCTTTCTGTTGTCACTTTTGCAGGGATGCTGGGATTTGGATTAGATATAATTGAGATTTAAGGGTAAAATTGCAAATATACAAATAAGGCGTTTTATAAGAATATTATAGTGTGTTAATAGCTCTACATTTATTTTATTTTATAATTATAACTTCTTGTAATAAATAAAAAGAATACGAAAACATGTATAATCTCAACAGAAAAAGAAATAGGAGTGATCAGAACATTGGATTAGAAAATGGTTTGTGGTTGCAAAGTTTTTAAATGTTTTTGAACTATGTATGAAAAGAATTTAATAATTAAATTTGTAAAGAAAACTGATGGATGTATTCAAAGTAAATAATAATAAAAAAAAGGGTCAATAATCACAAACCAGAGTAATTGTAATTGAATTGCAAGAATGTTTCAAGTATAATCAGTTCCAATGTTTTGAGTATAATCAGTTCCAATGCAATGCCTGTGTTAAATGATTTGATGAACTGTAAATAATAATCCAGAAATATTTCAGCCCCCAAAAAGAAACCCAGCTGCCTGGTCTTCGTTGCCATCAAATAATTTCAGAGCTTGTACTACTGCCTCTCTTACAAAACCCAGCTCAACAAGTTTCGCAACCTTGGCTTCAAAATCAGCTCCCTACAGAGCCAAATGATTTCATTTATATAGAAGACCTTTTTTAGAAAGGCAGTTAATGAACAATAGAATATAGAACATAGAGCAATGAAACATAGCAGAATTACCTGAGTCGCGTTACCACGTGTGCCACTGCCACCTGTGACGAGTGAAAGAAAATAAGAACTGAACATCAGTCATATATAATACAATCAATTCTTTTGCAGACCCAGCTAGAAAGGCAGTTCATGAATAAAAAAAAAAAAAATACCCACAGGCACAGCTATCAGTAATATACAACTGCAAACTCTTGGACTATTTTTTGAAAATGCACCTACATGTGACAAAACTGGCATGATGAAAATAGAAAAAGGGTCCAGAAACTAACCAGAAGATTGACCTCCTGCAGGTACAATACTGTTCTTATCTTTAGTTCCTGATTTCACCTGAAGAATCACAAGCAATCAACACCGAACTTACAGTAGGATTAGAGAAATTACTAGACATAAATCACAAAACACGCCAATACATCATTTAATAAGGGCACATTTCAAGAGAAAATCATTTAATAAGGGCGCATTTCAAGAGAAAATGACACCCTAAACTGATTAACTTTCAAGGCTTAAAAGTTTATCAAAAAAGAGACCAATTTACAGAAATAGAATCTGTGTCCAACCGTAAAAATCTACATAACCACAATTTATAAGAAGCTCATTTGTTTGAATCATCAGGAAATGTGGAGCATGAGCTTCATCAAGAGTAGACTTACTGCAGTTCCAGAGCTGGATGCTGGGTTGGAGAACCTCTCTTCATCTAGAAAACTAGAAGGAATGTCCTTTTCTGAAAAACAAATATTTTAATTTCAACATTCCCTAAAAGTATCATCAAAAAGAAAACTACTGAGCGGCGAAAGCCTTTACACATGTACATGGCAAATAACAGCTACTAGTTAAAAATATAAGCATAAAAACAATTGCACAAATACAGAAATGAGAAGACTAACCTTGCAAAAATGGTACTGATACTTCTCCTCCACCAACTCTTAAGACACTCTCTTTTAGATCAATGATGCACTGCAGCCAATAGCTCCATTAAATAACTTAATAAACCCTGGTAAACCTCATTTAGGAACTGAAATGGACTTGGACATCAGTTATTAGACCAAGAGATAATCCTACCTGGTGCTTGCGGAGCATATCTAGTCCAAAGAGGAATTCCATGTTGGGTGAATCCAGTACCACAAATGAACACGGATAAAATACATTCCCAATCTACAGGCAGAAAAAATATAAAATAAGAAAAGAAAAACAAAAAGTTCAAGGAAGCATTAAGCATAAGGCATAGGTTCAAACTTCACAGAAAACTATGTCACCAAATTATAAGATTAATGTCCTTTAACATCCACATGAAGTAGATTAGACACCTTGATTGGGGCAACGTGTATTCGACCAAGAATCTCTGATTGACCAACTCCATGAGCAACACCTCTATAACGTTCATCTAACAGCCTCAGCAATCTGTAATGGTCATACCAGGGGTAGTATGGCAACAAAAGCATTTTGAGTTCTTACAAATTATAAAAAAATTAACATCAAGGGAACTGCAATCAATAAATTGACACCTTACCTGTTTATAATAAATGAAAAAATAGGTAAGAAATAAAAGATTCATTACAACTGACAGGAGTCTAGTCTATTATGAAACCATCATCTAATTCATCTATCTTTAACTCAAACCCTAACCACCTCTTGGTTGATACAACTTACAAGTGGTAATCATCTATCACAAGTAAAATATGTGTAAATAATATCTAATAGATCCTGCAGAACTTGCCAACCAACAATTTTGGCTCCGTAGTATATTTATTGACTTTGCGTACAACAATAACAAGTGATATGGAGAAGCAGATTATCCATTCATATTATGATTTAGTATAGATGTAATATGTCCCCAAGTTCACACTTCTCTAAATTAACTGAATCATGTACAAAAAATTTGCATGGCAGAGGGATTGAGGATTCTTCAGAAAAGCAACACCGGTGAAAAAAAAAAGAAAATGATAAAGATGCATAACACATACCCACATCTTTCTGCACAGCTTTTTGATATAATTGTTGACTGTGCACCACTATCTACAAATGCCTGAATAGAACCATGTAAATATACATTAAGTTTTCCTGAAATTCAGTACCAAGTTAGTAAGGTGTGAGTAATTTGCAAAATAAGAAAATCAAGTATATTTCTATCAACAATGGCAACGGATTGCACAGAAATGTGAACAAACAAACCAAGAACAATTCTTGGACTTCAGATGTTCGAGAAAACACTAGAGAAGCTAACAAGGAAAAAAACAACAAATGGTATAACTTTAGTCATCCATAATAAGTTCAACCAAACTGGGCAAAAAGTAAATGATATAAGGCAACATGAGCAGAGACTAATATATTTCTTATCATCTACCTTCAAAGGAACACCATTAACCTCCATGTCAACGTACAACATAACCTGAAGAGTTAAACAGTGAGAGTTAAAACTAAAACAAAAGGACCCAAATAATTTGAAAGGTGGTTCCCAAGGTAAGCAAGCATACGTACCACCCTTGCAAAAGCTTCAGGGTTATGTTCCAAGGCAGCTGCCCAGTTCTCATCAATTCCTTTCTGCACATGAAATGAAAAAATATGGAATAGGTTAATAATATATACATGGTAGGGAACATGAAAAATGGACGAATAAATGACCTGCAGCACAATATTATACAGAAATTTTAGTTATATTTTTTAATTGAAACTTGCATAGAAAGAAGTCATGGAGACAAATCACTTGCAAAATTCAGTATAACAGTATGAAGTTTCCACAACTGAACCTTTTTCTTTTTAGATTTTCCACAACTGAACCTTAACTATAAGATATTCTGCAATTCAGTTTGTGCATGAGAAAACAATGCAAAAACATAAAGATTGCAAATCAGAGTTTTAGTTGGTTTCACAGTATGCACATATCACACAAATAACACTGACCTGGCGAATGGCAGCTTCAATTTTCTTCTGTGCTTCAACATCAAAAGGATCTGCATAAAGAAGTGCCTAAAACACAGCAAGAAGTATACAGGTAAATCAGCTACTCGTTTAATAAGTATAGTCCATTCATACTCATCATAGCCATATTTAAGGGAAAAAACAATATTGGTCATAACAATTATAGACTTAAGAATGTCGATTAAAATAAACAATAACTAGAAACACCAAGAGGCAGAGCAACCTGACTTGACAGATTAAAAGAATCTGACTGAAATTATCATATGAATTATCAACTCCACAGAACTAGGAGTAGAATAGTCTAAATGGAAAAACTTATCATTTTCTAGGACTACGATATGTGATACAAGCTTACTCACCATCTCTTCTTCCTGTCGACGACGCATTTCAGACCTTTGACGATTACGCTCTCGTAATAGGTCCTGCAGTTTATTGAGATCATTTCCAAGGAGAGCTTGTGCCAATTCAGGATCGGACTGAAAGTTCAGTGCAAATTTAGAGTCAGAAACCCAGAAATCTAAGCATAATCACACAAAAAAATAAACAAATTGTGGTATACAATGATGGATGGTTTTTCACCAAACAGTCCAGTCTACCTGAAATAGTTGAGTCATCATATTAGCATCACTTCGAATGTGCTGCTGGAAAGCTGCAGGGTTCACAGCGGACCCATCCGGATTGAAGCTCAAGTTATTGGTTGCTGGACTGAAATAATTTGGAATTTCAACGGTTAGCCATGTAAATGAACTATGAAAACTAGCCATAAATTAAACAATAGGCATACTACTCATCCTTTATTCAACAAAAAGCTATAATTAATTAATTATGTAACATACCTAGATGCAGCATTAGAGACCATCATCACCAAATCCTCATCTTTAACACCCAATGCACTCAATTTCTCAGCATTCTTCATCTCCCTCCCATTATAAAGCAGCTGCTGTTGCTGAAGCGGCACTTGTGTCTGCTCATTTACACAAAGAACCCAAAATTACAACTCATTACCACTTTCAAAATCGAAACTTCATTACTAATCCCATATTCCCTCAGCATAACTAAATTACCCAACATCAAAAACTTAACCAAAGTTGAAACCTTTAATTCATAGACAGCCTCATTATCTCGTTTCCTCTCTCATAATTCCAACTTTAATCATTTACGTATTCTTTTTTTTTTTTTTTAAATAACGGGAAAGATCTCCCCGTGCCATATATTGGACCAAGCACTTGAGGACTATCATTTACATATTCTCTCAGCATAAAACTAAAAAAAAAGTTGAAATCTTCAATGCAAAAACACTTCTTCAAACAAAAACACTACTAAGGAAGGGTTTTTACCTCCACTTCGAGCAAAGCTTTCACGTTTTCAACCTAATACAAAAAACCCAGAAACAAGAAACAAAAATTAAATAAAAAATTCCAAAATAAAAAAATGCATGTCAAAAAGGGTTTATCAAGTTGTACAGTTTCATGTGGGTCAACGTCCAAGCCGATGATCTGTTCATCTGCCGTCATTACAGTAATCCTCATCTTCTTCAGATTGGATCTCTCTCTCTCTCTCTCTATTTTACTTTTCGTCGTGTGAGCTTTTGATTGTTTGATTTGGGCTTATAAATAGTAGTGCTTTGGCTTCTCAGTTTTCGTAGTGAATCAGGACTTGTTTTTGACTTTTAACTGTGTTACTTTTTTTGTTCAATGCTTGAAGAAGAAGGAAGGTTATAACAAAAAATTTGATAATCCAAAACTGTTTAGTGGTTTATATATTATCTTTTTAACTCATTGACCTGAAGAAGTATTATTTACTGTATTATGAAAGTTGAAAGGTAAATATTTACTTTTGAATGTATTAAAACAATTGGGAATTTTATGTTGTACAGTCAAAAAAAAATTAGGTTTTGCAAATAAAGGCACCCCATAATTTTATAATTAATAGAATAATTGGGTTTTTCAAATAAATTAAGCCTCCATACCATGCATATATGATTCAAAATATTTGAGTTCAAATCTTATATATGTACGCTTGATTTTTATATAGTACAGAACTGCACAGAAGTCTCGCATTTAAATTTACGGAACAAAGTCATATAAATAAATTTAGGATGTTCCCCTTCAAAACATTACTCTCAAAACATTCATTATACAATCAATTTATTTCCTACTATATAAAAACCTAATTAAAATCTTCTCTTATATAATCATAAATTAAAAAAATTGAAAATGAATCATATTTTTACTATAAAAGTATCCAATAACTTTATAGTATTTGTAAACAAAATATACTACGTTTTTGTTTTAATATAAAATATATTACATAATATTAAGACAAAAATATTAATAAACTGTTCAGGATTAAAAGGTTAAAAGCAAGCCAAAGGCCGCACAAAATACGACGTCGTTGCAACCCAATTCTATTATTTTTCTTTCCGATCACTGGATCTTCTCTCAACTTGATTGATCGATTGAGTGATTGATTTGGCGATCGGCCTGCAGCCACCACCATGTCAGGCGCGGCACAAGTGACGAAGCGAGCCAAGTACAAAACCTCCGTCAAAGACTCCGGCACGCCCGGCGCTGTTAGAATGGTTTCATCTAAAACGACGTCGTTTTCTTTAATGTTTCTACTTAATCTGAATGCATTTTATAATTAATTATTGTTTTGTTGTGAAGAATGATCAGAAATTGATGTTCATGCCGGATAATCGAAACTCGGGCACAAAGCTAGTTGTTGATTTTAAGTCGATTCAAGGTGATTTTTTTATCTGGTTAATTTTATCTTCTTCTTTTTTGTGTGGTTATTTAAGCGATTTTTACCGAACTTGTTTATTTGTAGGGCATAAATACACTAAGGAGGGATCAAACAAGCCACCATTGATTAATTTATCCAATGTTCAGGTTTTGTATTTCTTATAAGCTGTTAGCTTTTTCATCTTTTGCTTCTGTTTTGAGTATTTTTGTGTAACGTGTGTGTGTTGTATCAGGGTGGAAGCTACATTTTTGAGTTTGATAGTTATTCAGATCTTCATGTTTGCCGCGATTTTGTGAGTAAGTCACATCATTTTAATCAAAGGTTTTAGTTGCATTTGTTTTTGTGTTAATAGTAAAAGGGTTTGTTTCGGGTTAAGGTGTTGTGTCTTTTAGAATCGAATCACTAGCGGTTAAAAATAAGTGGATGGGTAGATGGTAAATATTAGCTGTCAAGTAAAAGTTGGTGTTTGGTCCTTTAGCTGGTGTGCTAACAAAATTAAGTGCACAGCTATATGAAGAACTATATACATGATTTATGGGTTTTAGTTGTTTGTTCTAATTATGGGTTCCTTGGTTCCTCTTGATCAGGTAAAGTCCTTGAGAAGTCTAAAGAAACTCCAAATGCTGCTTCAGAAAAATCTGCTGCTAAGTTACCTGATGAACAACTTAGTAAAGAAGAAATGCAGCTTCGCATTAAGCTCTTGCAAGAAAATAGGTATTTTTACTTTCATGTAATCATGTGATCATAACATCAATTATTTCCATTTGATGTGCTTATGAAATCTACTTTCCAAATCGTAGTTCAACTTTAGATCCTTCATCTGCTGCTGAATTGCTATTGTTCTTAAATCCAGTAGCTATTTAATTTCCATTGACTTGATATAACAAAAAAAGTTTCTCTGCAGCGAATTGCAGAAATTTCATCAGCAATTTGTAGGCGGTAATATCTTGACAGAAGCTGAATTTTGGGCTGCAAGAAAGGTTGATTCTTTTTGAAGATTTATGAACAAATATTGTGCTTATTAAGCTTCCATCTATCATTCACTTAAAAATTGAATTTTCTGCTTTTTGTTGGTCTCTACCTTTCTGTTTCCTCCATTGGATAAAAATCTACCTTGAGCTGTAATTCTGTTTACAGGCAGATCGCATGATTTCCAGGGGGCATGTAATTCTAATTCTACTGCTTATTCACAATGCAGAAGTTGCTGGATAGAGACCCTAGCAAGAAGTCAAAACAGCAGGTTGGTTTTAAAAGCGCCATGATTTCAGACATCAGACCAGCAACTGATGGCCGGGTATGTAATTCTCTCTCTCTCTCTGTATATACGTGCAGCAAGAATCTGTGGGATTTTTTAAAATCATTTTGAGGTTGTTATTAGTTGCCATGTATTGTATACTGTGGAAATTTTACAATGTTGTTTTCTCTTTATTTCAGACAAACAAAGTAACCTTTAGTTTGACACCAGAGATTATTTTACAGGTGTGTCTCCTCTTGTTTTTTTATCTTCTATGTAATTCTTGGCATGAGTCATGGTAGTTTCCAATCTAAGATGGTTTGTATTGTAAAAAAGGGGGAATCAAGTAAAGTTTGAAAAATCAAGGGAAGAATCTGTTAACAAAAAGAAAGAGAACCTTATTATTACAAACAGGGGTGGCAGAGCATGTGATTTACACTTTATGTGCAAACAGTGCAATAAAAATAATCGTTACTGATGATGGATATGCACAATGTTTTATATTTTTTTTTTTCCTGAAAATGTTATTTATAAAAATTTACAAGTAAATATTAACTTTATGTGATTTTTCTCTCAATTAAAGTTCTTAAGCATAATTTGTAAACAAGAATAACATAATTATTGAAGGTTTGGTATATCATTTTTTCATTGATGATAATATTTTCTTTCAGATTTTTGCTGAGAAACCAGCTGTTCACCGGGCATTTTTGAATTACGTTGTCCCCAATAAGGTAATGAAAACATTGGAACTGTTCTTTCAACACTTGTTTTCCATGCCAATTATCAACCCTTTCCCCCTAAAACTATTGATTTCTCTTTTGGCATTTTTTGTGTATGATATATGCATATTCTAATTTTAGATGACAGAAATGGATTTCTGGACCAAATATTGTAGAGCAGAATACCTCAACCGTACGAAAAACTATCATGCTGTAGTAGCAGAGGCTGCTGAGGATGAGGAACTTGCTGTTTTCCTGAAGGAAGATGATATATTGGCAAACGAAGTTCGGAAAAAGGTGCTCTTTCTTGGAAAGTTGGATCCTCGATGCACAATAGTTTCAGTCAACATTTATGTATTACTAGAAGGATTCTTGGAAAATTGTATTTTATTTCTCTCTCCTGATTTTTTTCCTCAAGAGCCTTCTTGCAATTGCAGATCAGACGGGTTGATCCAACCTTAGATATGGAAGCTGATGAAGGGGATGATTACACTCATCTTCCCGTAAGTTGGATGGCACAATTCTCCATTTTTATTTTGTCTCCTTTCTTGCCACTTCCCTGGTATTTTCAAGTTTCCATTCATATTATTCTTTTATCGCCTGTCATATGCTGTTCCTGAAAGTGTATTTGTTGCCAAAAGGTGCAATGATTGCTCATCTAACCTATTTTTTGGATTGCCTTGAAACTCTTTTTTTATCATTTTCAAATTTTGATCTGCAGGATCACGGGATATTGCGTGACGGTACCAAGGAATTAAATGAATCGCAGCCCGAGCATTACCGAAGGACTTTGTTGCAAGATCTTAACAGGCATGCTGCTGTTGTTCTTGAAGGCAGAACCATAGGTACGGAAGCAGAACGTTGTAGAACTTTGCTCCCTTATCTACATCTCTAGAACATATCCTTGTTGTCTGACATAAACATGTGAATTGTGATAACAAGTTCTATTATGACTTCTGATTGAGGATCCTTTTTTTATTGATTTTAACTTTTGTTGGAACCTCAAAGCAGATGTGGAGACAGAAGATAGCACGAGGGCTTTAGCAGAAGCACTTGCTAGGTCAAAGCAGGGTTAGTATAGTTTTGATTTCCTTCTTTATCCATTTCCAATTTAAGCTTCCCCAATGCTGCTGTAATTCGCAGTTGTTTGCACTTAATATAGGTAAGGAGGGAGCTGAGGAAAATGCAAATGAGAAGAGATTGGATAGAATCCCCCGGGTGGCAGAAATTGAGGATCTCCATGCACCACACAGTCATCCTCTAGCCCCACTTAGCATTAAGGTTTGACTTCTGCTTGTTTGCTGCCAGTTTATTTCTGTTAGAAGATAACTGATCTTTTTGTGAAACTAGGATGCTCGGGAATACTTTGATTCTCAACAAGCTAATGCACTAAAAGCTTCCAGAGATTCTCAGGCTGGAGTAGATTCCATGAAATGCAGATTGAGTAAGCAGGAAGCATATAGTTCTCTGAGGGATGCAATTTCTGAGACTAAAGAAATGGGATTGAGTGAACCTGTAGTTAATCCTGAAGTTGCTCTCAAGGTATTAGCATCTTTGCTTGTCATGGTAATTGATTTCTTATATATAGAAAAGAGTGGAGATATATTATTGATTTATGAGTGTAACTGTTCAACTTTGTGTTCAGGTATTTAATGGGTTGACCCAAAATATCTCTAGTATCAAATTTCATCTTGGGAAGAATCCACGAGAGACTGTTCTAGACAGATTGCCAGATGCAACAAAGGAGAAACTGCTATATGTGAGTTAACTGTAGCTTTTATAAATAATATTTTGTTATTCTTTATTTTTTTTATTAATTGATATTGAAGTGGGTTAATGGTGACATGGTTGGCATATACGTAACATTGAATTAAATCAAAGTTTGCTTCTTGTTGATCTTAAAATTCTATTTGATAGATTTTGGTTTAGTTTCTAGTGGATGTGAAATTTTGTTTACAGAAAAAACTGTTCTTGTCCGCAGCATTGGATGTCCATTCAAGAATTACTGAAGCATTTTTGGTCATCATATCCAATCACTACACCACACCTTTATTCTAAGGTTAGTATCTCGTTCCTTTTTTCACAATGAGATTCTTTAATTATAACTGATCAGCATCAATCTTCTCTGAACAAAGAATGAAAATTTTAAATTTTCAAATGCATCATCTAAATCATATCCTCTTTCAGAGTGTTGGAAGTTTAATCCTATCAATACTTGTGATTCAGCATCTGGATGTAGATTTTCATGGTATTCCAAGGTTCATAGTTTCACTTTGGTCATGGCCGGATTTATGGAAAATTTCAATTGTAGCAAAAAGGTATAAAATTTGGTGATTTGTGCACTCAAGTACGGTTTGGGGACACATCTTTCACTACTTCAGCAGAAGACATGACCCTGAACCCTTTATTCTGGAGAGAATTTTGTTTGCTAAGAAGTGGAATATAGATCAGCATTGTTCGAGTAGTCAATAAGCCCAAAATGCAAGATTGGCCAAGTGGGAGAATTAAGCATATTGACATAAGAACAAGCCTTTGCTCAAAATTCTTTTAATGTGATTGTCAATTTATGGATATGTCAGTCTTTTGATTCATTGGATTTAGCGTTTCTATGTTCCTACATCACTTTTGATGATATCTGCAGGTAAACAGACTGAAGGATGCCATGTCAAATATTTATCCACAGCTAGAGGTATTTTCTGGCTTAAGTTTACGGCTTACTCCCTCCGTATATCCTTTCTTATTCTTGTATCAAATCCCAGGAAATGAAGGAATCACTGCCATCAGATATCCGGCATCAGGTTTCCCTCCTTGTTCGTCCAATGCAACAGGTCAGTACTTTACTTGGTTCAACTACCCAGTTTTAGCGCATTTGTTAATGAACTTTCACTGGAAGTATAAGTAGATTGGGCTGTGTTTCTATTTTCATCTCAAGTGTTTCCCTAGAACTCTTGTAAAAGAACCATTTCGGTGCAGGCTCTAGACGCTGCTATTCAACATTATGATGCAGACTCACAAAAGAGATCGGCGAAAAGTGGAGATAAACCAAATGGATATGTCTAAAGGAAGAATTTTGTCCATCCGTCGTTACGATTGCTAGCATTATATTGTTACAGTGTTAGCTGCTTCTACCAAACAGCATCATCAAATCAATTTTGTTATGAGCTTATTATGTTTATAAACGGCATTTTTAAATTCACTTGAAAAAATTTGTAATAGGTGGGTGGTAGCCACATTTTATAGAACTCATTATTGTTCACAAATTTCCATGGCATATGCTGTTGCTAATTTATGCGGCAGCCTCAGAAGCTGTGTATTATTCATTAAAAAAAAAAAAAAAAAAAGTGATTTACAAACAATGTCGTGTGATATCCAGTTTGGAACAGTCAAAGTGCTTAACTAAGAACTGATTAGGTACTCGCTTTTCAAAGCCATTCCTGGGGAGAGTAGAATTTCTAGTTGACCATTGAATCTTGAAATTCTTGATTAATTTCTTAAATAAAAAAGCACAGTACCAATATAATCAAATCAAAGAAACTTAACAACTATATTAATATTACATCAACATCGAAAGAATGTATGTAGAAGAAACATAAACAGGTAAAAGAAAAAAAATATATTATAGATCCGACATAATAATACCCAAATCCTAAAACAAATAAATAAATAAAAAAGAAAACAAAAAGTCTAAAAAGGACTGGGAGGAGGAACATAGAGGAAAGGCCTTCCAGTTGAAGAAAGAACAGTGGGATCAGAAGAATGAATGTTATCCTTAACCTTGTGGAATGCCTTCTTGAATACTCCGAATCCGAAAAGCAACCCGATTAGAATCACCACTGCTATCAAACATATGCAAAACATACACATCTTCGTTCCGCAACACATCTTCGTTTCTTCAACAAACAAATTTAATCAGTTTTTTTTTTTTTTTTTTGCAGGGAATTGTGTTTGGATCTTGAGAATTGTGAAGTGGGTCGTGGGTGTTTTTTATAGGATAAGGATATATGAAACCATATACAAAACGTGCACTGAAAAGGGAAAATGCTTGAACGTTATAGGAATCGTTGGCTTAAAAGGTAAGCAATTTATTAGTTTTTTATGTTGGTAAAAAAAGAAGTCAGTTTCTCTTTTTATTTGTGTGTCTGTTGGATGGAGTAGATGAAAAGTAGTTTTGCTTTCGTGGGTTTGCTGATTTGGCAGGTTTTTATTTGTTATATTCGGAATGTGGGATGGGACCCGCAAACATATGGTATTTTCTTTCTTTTTCTTTTATTGTTATTATTTTGAAAAAATTATACCAACTTGGTAGAAACTTAACTCTATTGAGTTTTTCTTTTTTGAAACGTTGGAAATCCTACTATCAAATCATCTTATCCGGACTTAAGCGAAACAGGTAAAATTTCTCACTGACTCTTGTTTTTACAAGAAATGCATCATCTGAACTCAAATACAGGACTTGGCAACCAAGTCCTAATACATTTGTCATCAAGTCACATCTTTTAAGGGCAATCTCAATGAGTTGTTTGAAGGTTTTTGACTTGAGTAATTTGCTCTCTCTCGAATTTAAGGTTCGAATCTCACTAGATATATTTTTTGGTGTAAAAAGTTAATGACTTACTCTTATATGTGTTGGCATGGACACCACAGTTTAAAAAAAAATAACTCGGTACAAATTTGTCTTTGTAAATTGTTGTAAGAGCAAGATCAAAGGGTGGATTCGAGATCTTACCTTGTTATTAGCTTGAGATTTTCTTCCCTCAAATGTAAGCTTTATATAATTGGGAATTTAACAAAATTAGCCAAAAAAAAACTTTGTAATTTGTCAAAATGAGCCACAACGTTTGTGTTTTATCAAAATGGTCATTTTCTATGAGTATACTTCGGAGAATCCAAATTCTATAAAGTCTACACCAAAGTTCTTTTTTTGAATTTTTTATTTGAAACTTTGAATATCCGAAGTTTGTTTGGCTATTTTTTTTTATAATATTACATTTATATATGTGTGTGTTAATAAAATAAAATAAAATTTATTTATTTATGATTTATTTTTTGGACTAATTTTGTTTTTGTTTTTTTTTTTTTGCTTTTGGGACTTATATATAAAAATAAAAATAATATATATATATAACAATTAATTATACATTAAAACATATAATTATACATCAAAATGAAAATAATATAATGTATAAAATAACTACATATCATCAAAATCGATGTCAACTAATACATCATCAGGCTCAGTATCTCTCTGAGTTGACATCCTTCTCAAAAGCTCTAACGCACCATCTAATGACTGCTTCATTCTTGTTTGTCAATCATCTATTCTCTTTTATCGCTCATTGATCCTCGTCTGACCCTCTTTTATCGCAATCACGCGATCACGTAATAAAGTGACTAGTGGATCACCTGGAGGATGAGATACTCGAATCACTATCTATTTTGTCATGAAAAATATATCTCATTTTTTCGATACTTGTCATGAAAACATCGTCTGCTTCTGTACAATAATGGCTCAGCGTCGTAGGAATCTGGGGTTAATGATAGTCAGATTCTCAAAAGAGACTACTTCGGCATCCAAATTCAGCTGGAAATACTACATAAGCATGGTGATGACCATGTCATGAGGAATGATCGTCCTACTGTGAGCATGAAACTGAAACCAATATTCTATAATAAGGGCTCATATGTCTACCTTACGGCCATGCGAGGAAAAAATATAATTTTAGGATTTGTCTATAATAAAAAATAAAAAATAAATGAATATGTATAATATAAATTATGACATGTAGTATGCAGTATAGTAATGCGATGTCTAAAATATTGACTCATCCACGTGATTGATACGCGACACGATGATCAATTGAATGATATCATCTATAAGCTGACTGTCTAGTTTGATGTACATCTGCCTCAAAGCGTGCAATCGGCCATCATAAGACGAGACGCGCTCACTCTCTGCAAGCATCGGTTCTAGTACCCTACCCATGACAGCTCTTTGATTCAGCCATGTTTTGTACCGCCAGCCATCATAGTGCCCAAACTACATACCCTCCACAACCGAACACCTCAATACCTCACATATCAAGTTAGATGTAATATCCAACCTCATTCCGAACAACCTAGTAGAAAATTGAAAATGGTGATTCTAAATCATTTCTGGATCGATGTTATTGATGCACATCTGACATAATCGAGCATACACTAGGGCATCTAAAGTATAAAGGTTGTCTCATCTCATCTCGCGCAGTAGATCGATTTGTATATATCCAATAATATCTTATAATCTACTGCATATGCCCCAACAATAGGTTGTGTATACCAAACATTTGGTATCGAGTGAACGCCTCATTGTTTAGACAGTAATAAGGAACAACATCAATCATAACTTCAGAGACAAGTTCGGAGAACGGAGAAAAGTTTAGAGAAAACTTCAGAATTCCTAAGTAACTTCGGAGCCAAGTTTGGATATCATCAGTCTTGATGGATAATTCAGATATTTTTTGTCATATTATGTTCACTTCAGAGACATCGACTTTATATAGTTTTTAAAAAGTTCGGAGATCCGAAATTTCAAATATAAAAAAAAAAAAACTAAACAAAAAAAACACACTTCAATGTTGACTTCGGAGAAAATTGTCATTTTAGCAAAATCCAAACGTGGTGACTCATTTTGGAAAATTACAAAGTTATGTTGGTTAATTTTGCTAAATTTCCTTATAATTTTTATTTCTTATCTAATTATGCTTGATTTTCTAGTCTCTCAAAAAAATCCTAATTTTCTAATGAATGTGGTCCTAGTAGCTGTCGGTTTAATTAGTATCTAACTATATGATTTTTATATTTTTTATATGGAGAGTTTTATTGTAGAAACACACATCAGGTCATAATTTTCTCCATTGATCATTCATTTTAAATTTTTGTCTCATATTCAACTTTTCTTCAGCTATTTTAATAAAATTCATTGACTTCTAAACAAAAAAACGATACATTTATAATGATATGTACATTTAATAAAAAAAAAATATTTAAACATAAGAATATACTCATTCATCAATCAAAACTCAATTAACTTATTAATTTTTTTCCCCTGCATCAAAAATCTTATTTTTACATATTGCAATGATGTATGCGATGTGTCACAACTCACAAGAATACAAATTTATAAGTAATTGTAAATTTGTAATATTTTTGGATTAAGTTCCTTAAATGCATTTTTTTAACATTTATTTATCTCACTACATTCTTTCAACTTCATGTATATTTAAATAAGTTTATCCATCTTAAAATTCAACAATAACCATGTGTATTTAGAAAAATATAAAAAATAAAAAATTATTTTATAAATACACGTAGTTGTGCAAATATCATTTTTACTTAAAATTACAATTTATTTGGTTAAAATAATAAAATAACAACCAATAATCGATCATTGATAGTTATGACTAATAACTACCAAAAGCCTCATCAAGCCGGGTCAAGTCTGTAAGCTAGAACAGAGCGTCCTTCACTCGACCCGACAAAGCTTATACTGGAAATTAGCTCAAAGATTACCAACTCGAAGACTGATAGTGATGTTGTCGGCTATTTTTTGTTCCAATGGTTGTTGATGGATGATTTTCGTCCCAATGATAGTTTCGAGATAACCCTCCTGAGACAATCGTTCTTCAACCTTTAATTTGTTTGGTTATGGGAAGGCCAAAGATAAATTTGACAAAAGACAAGGTAAACGCAAAAAATCGAACAGAGAGTGTTTAACGTAGTTCGGCGGAGCTAATCCTGCCTACGTCCACGGGCACAAAATGAGGTGGGGGTTCGTTTTATTACCAAACCAAGCTCGGCCTACCTGTTTTAGCGAAGGTCTAAAGAAACCGAGCAGTTTGTTCTCTCTCAATACGTCTTACAAATGATTCTCAAATGGAAACTTTTCTAACCCTTACAAATGTGATCTCCCTCCCCTTTATATACTAATGGATATACGCTACTGTTCCCGTATCTTTGTGACACATGCACTACAGGTCTGCGGGTTTCCGGTGATTTGACAGGTTCTCTTCCCCAATCTTTCATCGCCGAAAGCAAAGTCTACCATCTGATTTCCCGTCACATCTCGCCGTAAAAGTACATTGTCACGCCATTTCATTAATGATGACAGTCTGATAGATTTAGAATGTGCAAGTTGGTTTTGGAGGGAAAAATCCAACTGCTCTGAACCCACGTCGGTCTTCAAGAGGTCGGCCGAGTGGCCTGCCGAGCTTCCCGAACTGTTTCCGTCCTGACCCGAAATATCCGAACTCATTAACTTGTTCCAGGAGGTAAGATACATCAAACCGAGCCACCGGTCTTAAGTGGTCGGCCTCGGCTCTGATGCTGTCGGCCCATGAAATCTGCGCCAGATCCGAGGAAGGGGTGCTCAGATTCTCGTGTGGCCTGAGAACTGGCCCATACATATGGCCGTCTGATTTTCCTAAACATGGAAGTTCCCTCTTTGTCCTTGCCGAACTGGTTGAATATATTAGTTGCAGAAATCCCCATCAATAATGGTAATATGAGAAATTAACCTCTCGAAAAAATCTCACCCATCAGTGAATTTGTTTGGTTAGTTGGGAACCAAAATAAACTTAGCAAGCTGATAATAAATCACAGAGTTTACATGGTTCAGCGGAGAGTGGTTTTTACCTTCGTTCACATGAGAAATGAGGTGTTCTTAAGGTTTACATGATTCAACGGAGAATAACTGATATTAATGTTGTCGGCTGCTTTATCTTTACTATGTATGACTATGATTATTTAAAGTTTTATTGGGATTCTATATTCTATCTTGCTGTTGCACTTACTTATGTGCTCTATTCTTCAAGGAATATCTAGTCGAACCTCAAGTAAGGCCAGTCATACACTTACATATAGCCAAGCCCTTGAAATGAATGCTCGATTTTATTTTAATACTATTTTCTTAACAATTACTATAATAATGTAGAGGTACCTTGTTGGTTTTATTCATTTATCTTTTATCATTCATTAACCATTGTATGCTTTTAAGTCGCTTTTGCATGTTATTACATTATATGATATGTGGATACCTCATTCAAGCGTAAATATTATATTGGCATCAGTAAGAGATCATTCTGAACCCAAACGGGTTTAAGGTCGGACCTTGCGATGGATGTAGTACGACCTTAAATTATTACTGATGTTTCATACTGGGTGGCGACTCTCTTAATCTCTAATTAGTTTCCCCGTGAGTTTTTATCCGTACTCTATACGGGCTGCGAGCCCAACAATGTAGTGGTCTCCGACGTCATAGACATAATGGTAAACCTCACTTCGCTCCTAGGCTACTTCCAATGAAAACAGTTGCTTTCCCACAGTCATCATTAGCCTTCTAGAAGCTTATCTTCTCATAAGAGTGGCAATGGGCCGGACCGAACCCGGGCTTTGATAAGCCGGGCCCTAGCTAGGGGTGAGCATTGGTTCCGGTTCTACTCGGAACCGGTTGGAACCGAACCGATTTTCCGAGTTTGGAACCGGAACCGGTTGTAACAGGTCCAGTTCCGGTTCCAAAAATGAAGGAACCGATTTTAACAAGTCTGGTTCCGGTTCCAAACTGGTCGGAACCGGAATCGGACCATGGAACCTGTTTCCGGAACCAAATATAGAACCAATTTGGTGAGATTGTTGGGTTCAAAATGCTTTGTGTCTCGTTAATTGGTGATATTGGATTTATATCAGATTGAATTATGGTTTTTCAAGCTGATTTCATCATGTTCATTGTAGATTCATACTCCTTTTCGCAATATTTTGTCGAGTAATCAAGGATGAATCCTATGTGTGATTTATGTTCATTGGCTTAATGATTTAGCCTAAGGAATGCTGATGAATCTGATTCATTTCCAACATATGACTTTTGTGCATTTACAGGGTGTGTGAATATTTTGTGCATTTACGAGGTTATGATTTTTTAAGCTTATTTTATCATGCATTGTATTGGTTGATGCTGCTTGTCGCAATGTCTTGTTGAGTGAATGATATTTTGCCATGCTTTTGTGAATATTTTGTACATTTACATGGTTATGAACTTTCAAGCTGATTTTATCATGCTGTTTGGAGAAGCTAGAGCATGTTTTTTTTTTAGATTTTTGAGAGGGAACTGACCCATGATGCTGTTAGTTATAGGGCCTTAATCCGTGGATTTAGTAAGGAAGACAAAATGAACGAAGCAGTCACGTATTTTGTACTAAAATTTCATTTTCTTACGACTCGTATCGAAATGTAGTTTTCATTAAAATATTTTAAAATGGGGTAATTCAGAACCGGACCGAAACATGACCGGAATCGAATAATTGGGTACCATATTTAATTAGGTAGGTTCCGGTTCCATTTAGTTAAGAACCGATTTTTTCCGGGAGGTTACTGTTCCATGCGGAACCGGAACCGAAACCGGTTTTGCTCACCTCTAGCCCGATCCGGAGAATGTTTTTCTAAGTTGTTACCGGGCTGGGTCGGCCCGTCTCGGCTCAGGCTCGAGCCGGACTTGGCCCGGCCAGGTTTTTTAATAATAAATATATATATATATATATATATATATATATATAATTTATTATATAAAAATAAAAAAATATATATAATATATTTTTAATCCCTGGTCGGGCCTCTACTTCTAGGGCTCTGCCTGTATTTTTTTGTCCCGGGCCGGGCCAAAGCTCGGGTGGGCCGGTCCCGGGCTTTTTTGCCATCCATATCTTCTCAGCTATGGCATATGTCACATGACTCCAATATATCTCGGTCTGTGATCCGATCTTCATTCATTGGGTCGACAGACCGAGACAGGTGATACTATCAAAGCTTATATTTAGTTCTCTCAACCAGGTCGGGTTGACATATAGGGATTTCATCGGGTCAGTTTCAACAAACTCTTGAAAAACTCCTAAATCAACACCCTTCGTGTGATCGGGTCGGTATCCCAACTTGCTTCATCTTTCACAATGCTCATGTTCTCGGGAGTACTATTATATATCAGTAGATCGGGTCTCTCTGTTAAATCTCATCTCTTTCTGGACCATCAAACTTTTATCATCTATATTTTTAGCTAAATACAACACTAATTATGCCCATCCTCAATATTTGAACATTTCTCATGGTAAAAACTACCATCAACGACTAATGCACTAATCCTACTAGGAGAAGAAAGAAGACTTCAACGTTAATTGAGGCAAGTAATTACTTGTTATAGTGAAGGACGAAGTATTAATAAGATGCAAATAAGGCAAGGTAATTCTAAATATGATTCTGATCACTACATCAACTATAAATAGAAAGTTCATGACACAATCAAAGGCAGATTCAAGATTGAGATCAAAACCTTGAGGCAATTCCATCTCAATCAAGATTAGAGAGAGATAGATTGTGTGCTCTTTAGAGATTTATTGTACACAACGAGTTATTCAGAATAAATTTTTTTTTTTACCACGAATGAATATCTGATGTCAACATGAAATGACAAAATCATCACTAAATAATAAAAGATTTTGAGGAAATTTACAAAATTGACCCATTATTTTTCTCGTTATCAAAATTAGCCCAACTTTTAAAATATATTTTTATTGACCAAAGAAAAAAATTCGGATAAAATTACTCTCAAAATTAACCTAGAGGCCTCAACATCAGCAGGTGCTCATGGGCTTAAGCGCACAAGGGCCTCAGCTTCAGTGAGGCCCGAATGGTCTCAGTGAGTGTGCATTTCACTAAATATGTATTTTAAATATTTTAAAACTAATTTTTTTCTCTAAACATTCATTTAATCAAATATAATGTATTCCATTTTCTCACAACATACAGTTCAATTGTGCCCGCTCAATTCTCATTTAATTTGAGTGGACGTCAGAATAGGGGCCACTGATGAAAATGGGCGCTCATTTGACTGTCCATTTATTTTTCTATATTATTAAATGTAATTTTTTCTAATCAAGTGTCATATTATTTCAATTTTACTTAATAATTTTATTAAAAAAATCATCCTAAATTTCTTATAATTTATACCACACATTACATAATCATAAAATGATTAAATTTATTACATATAATGTGTGGTATACATAAGTTGTGTGTTGTGAGAAAATGAAATATATTGTATTTGATTAAATGAATGTTTGGAAAAAAAATTATTTTTAAAATATTTAATATTTGTCTATATGTGATATAAATAATAAGAAACTTATGATGATTTAAAAAAAATTATTAAATTAAATTAAAAATAAATAACATCATATTAAAAAAGCTTGCTCTGAGTGAGCGCCCGGACAAAGCAAGCTGCTTGTTTGTACGGGCGCCCACTCAAGGTAATAGGTGCCCATCCGACTGTTCAGATGTCCATTTATTTATTTATTTTTGAGGTTAAATTAGGGATATTTATATATTTTGTTGTTGTTAAAAATATTTCATAAAAGTGTGGTTAATTTTGTATTTGATCAAATTAAATAGGTCAATTTTATAAATTCCCAAGATTTTGTAGGCTGTAGCTAGTATTAACCAGTAAGCTTCAATAAAAACAAAAATAATTTTATCATGGTATTAAAAAAATAAATTAAAATAATGTCTTACAAAAAATATACATTGATGACCTAATCATCATTAGGTCTTTACATGTTGTTGATGGTGAAAATCAAGACATAATACATCAAACAATTGGTCAATGGCAAGAGTGGGATTTCCCTTTTCCAAAAGAGAAAGATATTCATAAAAAGTGTTAACCACTTCTCGGCTCGGCGGAAGGCATTGACATGATCTCCCAGATTTGGACAAACCAGACTGTAAGATTCAGTACGAAATTCAGAAGTCGACCACATCAAAATATGCAGTCGACCACATTAGGTCGGGAAGGCAAGTCAAAATCTATCCGGTCAGGAAGAAAGGTGTGATGAGTGCTGCCAATGAAGAAGTGATTGTAGGAAGCTCCATAGGTCGTCTGGCCGACCACTTAGTCACCGACAGAAGCCTCGAGAAGGTGATTCTCCTTTAAACGTGTCATCTCCCGGAAACACCCACCAGACGGTCATCATCACTAAATACATGTGGCATTAAAAAGTCAAACTGATGCGATGAGATGTCAGAGAGCAGGTTCACTTTCGGCAAGAGCAGGCCTAGGGCAGCGAACTTAATAAATAAAGCAGATTCACGTGGAAGACTCTGCATAATAGGGAACAGTGGCCGCCTCAGTTTTGCCGCTTCAAACTGAGTGTATATATCAGGAAATGTCTTTTTGTAAGGATAGGAGAGGAAAAGAAAAGGAAAGAAAAACAAAAACAGAAAAAAGAAAAGAGATATACAGAGACACAAAAAAGGAGAGAGAGAAAACTTTGTAATTCTCTTTGTAAAACAGTTCGGCTTCCACATTGCCCGACCACAAACAGGTCGGCCTGAGCCTATTTCATTAGTAAAACACCATCTATTTTGTGCCCGTGGACGTAGGCTGGGTTTAACTCCGCTGAACCACGTTAACTTCCTGTGTCAATCCGCATGTTTTTCTCCATCTGCCAAAGTTTGCTTTTGATTGTCCTCATAACCAAACAAATTCACTACTGAAGGAAGGTTGAATCCTGAGGACAATACATTTCCGTTATTGTCCCTGAGACGAAAATCAGCCATCAACACATGTAATTTAGGAGTATGGTTGACAACTTTGAGAAACTCATTCCTAAATTTAAGTATTATTTATTAATATTTTAAGATATTCAAAAAAAAGTATTTGAATTGATGTATATTTTTTTATACTCAAATTTAAATAAAATATAATTAAAATATAATTTAGTTTTTTAAAGTCCATCCTATTCGCCAATCTTATTCAAGACACAAGTTAAGTAAAACCCTAATTTAAATTTCTTTTCGCTTAGTCGGTTTTTTTTTAATTTTCCGGTTTCATCTTCAACTTAATTTCTTCTTCAAACAAAAACAAAATAGCAAAAGAACTAACAATACAGTAACAAAAATGTCCTCTCAATCCCAAACACCAAATCACATTCAAATTCAAAACCATAGTCAATTCGACGTGCTAAACTTCTTCCCTCCTAGTCCTCTACTGCCCCCTTCCTCCTCCTCTGCCGTCGCCGGCGCCGGAAACTTCTTCCCATACCCACCACCGGAGTCTCACGCTAACATGCACCAGCACCCCAATGGGTCCCATCGATTGGCCCCTTACCCTCCGCCACCCACCACCACCGCTATTCCTCCCGCCAACGCCGGCCCTCAAATTCTCGCTCTCCTCAACAACAACAAAAGCAAGCAAATGGGGTCTGCGGTACCGGATTATGGGAAGCGGGTTTTTGGAGATTACGTGGCGTATGACGTGGACGTGGTGGAAGAAGGGAGAGAACCCCCGCTGCAACTGGAGACGACTCCGATTACTAAATACGGGTCGGATCCTCAGCTTCTTGTTGGGAGACAGATTGCTGTTAATAAGCATTACATTTGTTATGGACTTAGAGGGGGAGATATTAGGGTTTTGAATCTCAATACTGCTTGTCGCTCCTTGCTTCGCGGCCACACTAAGGTATACTTTTTGGTATTTCGAGTGTAATTTATATGAAAAAATCTGAACTTGGATGGGTTTGATGAGTAAAATTCCCTCTTTGAAATTCCGAAATTCGTTAGAATATCCGCATTGTAGCTAAACTCTATGAAATTTACCATATTCTCGATTTTTTTTTTTGAATTTGTTGTTTCAAAATGAAGCAACGGGTTCCTTTTTCTTTAGGGTATGTTAGGGATTGAGAGGCTGTGCTGTGACATGGAATCACTAGCTGTAGAGTATTAATGGTTGGTTGGTTGGTTGGTAAATATTTGATGAATTTTGCAATTATTACTGAACGACATCTGTATGGTATGTTCTTTGGCTCAGAGAGTGACAGACATGGTTTTCTGTGCGGATGATATGCACCTTTTGGCTAGTGTAAGCGTGGATGGGCGGGTTTATGTGTGGAAGATATGCGAAGGTCCAGACGAACAAGATAAGCTGCAAATAACTGGAAATGCTGTTATTTCTAGTCATTTTCTAAGAAGAGAAGGAGAGGGGGACTATGTGCATCCGCGAGTTTGTTGGCATTGTAACAGACAAGTAATTGAATACTTTTCTTATGTTTTTCATGGAAAATTTGATTGCAATAGTATTTTTTCTCTGTTACTTATGTGAGTTTGATTTTTTAGGATGTTTTGTTTGTTGGGATTGGAAAATATGTTTTAAGAATTGACACTGCTAAAGTTAGCAAGGGTGAAAGTTTTTCAGCTGAAGCACCTCTCCAATGTTCTGTTGATGGGTTGATAGATGGGGTTCAGTTAGTTGGTAGACATGATGGAGAAGTCACTGATTTATCCATGTGTCAATGGACAGCCACCCTTTTGGTTTCTGCTTCTACTGATGGCCAGGTTTGTGCTTCTATGAGTTATTTTCCTGTATCATCTTTTAACGGAAGCTGCGCAAAAATATTTATTTATTTATCTTTTATCTGGTTGCTGGAATTCTTTATGGAGAAAAAGTGAGAGTATTATATGAATATGGAACTTCATGATTTTTAATTTTACAGCAACTTAAGAAAAAAAGGTGATGTGTCACTTCTTGCATTCTCTTGCTTTCCACTTTAAATTCAAGATTTGCATATATAGAGCTGTAAAGGTAATCCTTCAAATTAGATATATCTATTCTGAGTCTGAGTTTAATAATTCATATTTGTTCATGTGTGTGCACTAGTATATCTTATGATTGATAATTATTTGTAAATGTTTTGAATGGGTCCTTTCAAATTTCTTCTTGTGCAACAGATAAAGATTTGGGAAGATGGCAAGGCAGCACCACTTACTGTTTTGAAACCACATGGTGGCCAACCTGTGAATTCGGCTCAGTTCTTGACAGCTCCCCATCAGGCGGGTCACATCATTCTTGTTACAGCGGTATGTGCTTGCTAGCTTTTTATGCTGCCTGAATGCTAAGCAACTTCCTGTTGATTGCTCTATCACTGTTTCTTAGATTGTTGGGCTGGTTTTTTTAGGACGACAATGGCGTCAAATGATCCATGTAGCCGACCCACCTAATGGGAAAAGGCTTTGGTTTGGTTTGGTTACGACTTTATTCACTTTTATTATGTATTTTTTCAGGAAGTTCCTCTACAGTGTTCATTTCACAGGAGCTAATGTTGCATTTCCATTATAATGACTGCTTGTTTATAGCATTTTGTTTGTAATTGATCAACCCCACAAATAGCTTTCATGGTGGCAGATTGAAGCTTATTAAAGGTTATAATCTGTTTCCAGGGACCTTTAAACCGGGAGGTGAAGCTTTGGGCCTCAGCAAATGAAGAAGGATGGCTGCTTCCTACTCATGCTGAATTGTGGAAGTGTACTCAGACATTGGACTTGAAGAGTTCAGCTAAACCTCGAGTTGAGGAGGCATTCTTTAACCAAGTCGCGGTGTTGTCTCGAGCTGGCCTTCTCGTATTTGCAAATGCTAAGAAGAATGCAATATATTCTGTCCATTTAGAGTATGGTACTAATCCATCAGCCACCCACATTGATTACATAGCAGAGTTTTCAGTAACCATGCCTGTTTTGAGTTTTACTGGAACAACTGATTTTCCTGGTGAGCATACCATTAAGCTTTATTGTGTGCAGACACAGGCTATTCAGCAGTATACTTTGAACTTGTTCCAGTGCCTACCACTTCCAGCAGAGAGTGGGGGCTTGGAGAGGTCAGATTCCATTTTTTTAAATGATACAAATGAAAGTAGACCAATCAGGTTTCTTTTTCCTAGTTCTGCATCCAAACCAGTTTCCTTTGAGACTGCAAGCGCTATGAGGTATCCTCTACAATCTACGTTTCTTGAGGCTGCCACTTCGCAAGACAACAGGACATCTAGCATGGAATCTAAACCTTTCTCTTTGGCACGTACAACTAATGATACTAATGTTGTTTGTGTTGCGTCACCGCCTCCTCCGCTGAGTCCAAGTTTATCTATGAAACTTTCAGGTTCTAGAAATCCTACAAATAGCTCAGAGCTGGGCTTCTTACTCAATGAACATGGAGTAAGCCAGCCAATGATTGACTCTTCATTTGAAGGGAAAGCAGACACCACTCATACACAGTTATCTCATGTGCCTTCCCTGGATAGTGATGCAAAAAATGACGAGAAAAAAGCTGCGTCTAATGATATATCTAGGTTGTTCATGTTCAAACATCCAACTCATCTGATAACGCCATCAGAGATCCTAATGTCTGCTTCATCTTCTGAAACAATTAATATTATTGAGGGCAAGAATGAGGAAGAGGTGAATACTCAACAGATATTTGTCAATAGTGATACGGGCAATGCTGAGATAGTGGGTGAAATAAGACATCCTCACCGGGGAGAATCTCAAAATCTTGTTTCAGAAAATAGGGAAAATTACTATCGCTACCAGGCCATAGATTCCGGGATTGAGATGGCCACAGAATGGGCATCAGCACAAAATTGTGTTGCAGAGGAAGCTCAGGAAGTTGATGGTGCTAGAGTAATGGAGTCAGTTGCACAACCTCCTCGTAATGATGAGACAGAACTCCAGGACTCTACACAAGATTCAGGTGTAAGGGATTCGGGGTTGGCTATGAAGACAACATTTGCACAAGCAGGAGCACCAAGTGCAAAAGGGAAAAAGCAGGAGAAAAAATATCAAGCATCAAGCCAATCTTCTCAGTCAACTATTTTCAACTCTGCCGATTTGTCCAATGGACCTGCTGGGAGTTCAAGTGTCCCCTCTGCACAAGCTGCTTTTTCTCAAGTTATTGCTATGCAGGATATGCTTAATCAGGTGATTGCTTGGGGTCAAGACCCATCAACCTCCCTTTACCACATGCCAACTATTGTTGTTTCTCTTAGTATGATTTGATATGCTTAACAGAGTGGTATTTTGGAGTAATTAACACCAGTGTATAGTAACGAGATCATCTGATCATTTATATCCTAGTGGGAAAAGGCTTTGTTTGGTTTACTCTAGTGGGAAAAGGCTTTGTTTGGTTTATATCCTAGTCTAGCTTTTTGTCTTATTGTGTAACTGCAACATGACTGCTGCATTTATGGTGATTTTCTGCAAATATTTCTGAAGTTAGTGTCATGTAGCTATGTCTCATTGTTGAGAATCATATTGATATGCGTGAAAACAAAACTAGGTTTATGGTTTTGTATCTATACGATAAACCATCATAAATATTACATTCACTTGCTATCTGTTTCCAATCAATGTATTCACTTCGGCTTTGCACTTTCTTGTTGTTGCAGCTAATGACCATGCAAAAGGAGTTGCAGAAGCAGATGTCAAACTTAGTTACCCTCCCTGTTACAAAAGAAGGTAGAAGATTGGAAGCAGCTTTAGTGCGGGGTATTGAGAAATCTGTCAAAGCCAGTACTGATGCCTTGTGGGCTCGTTTTCACGAGGAGAATGCAAGAAATGAGAAATTGTTGGGAGACCGCACACAACTGATCACAGGGTTGATCACTAACTTGATCAACAAGGAATTGACAGCCTTGTTAGAGAAAGTGGTGAAGAAGGAGTTGGCCGCAATAGGACCAGCTGTTGTCCGCACGCTCTCTCCAAGTATCGAGAAAACAATAACTTCAGCTATTGTAGAGTCCTTCCAGGTTAGAATTGGTGAAGTTGTAGCTCTTCCAGAAGGAAATTATCTTATCAGGACCTAATCAATACTTTTTTGCTGCAGAGAGGAGTAGGTGACAAGGCAATGAATCAGCTGGAGAGGTCTGTTAATTCAAGACTTGAAGCTACTGTTGGTAGGCAAATCCAAGCACAGTTTCAAACTTCTGGCAAGCATGCTCTCCAGGTCTTTCCTGTTTTAACTTGCCTTGGTTTAACTCAATCATTGGATGGCATTTGGACTCGAATTAAATTAATTATCATTGCACAAATTGGTGTTTACTATCTGAACATTGTTCTGGAAAATTTCTGATCTCATCACTTTTCATGCAGGATGCTCTGAAGTCTAGTGTAGAAGCTTCAGTGATCCCTGCCTTTGAGAAGTCGTGCAAAGCTATTTTTGAGCAAGTTGATGCCACATTTCAAAAGGGAATGGTTGAACATACAACTGCGACTCTGCAGCATTTTGAGTCCACACACTCACCATTGGCACTTGCTTTAAGGGTACTCCTCTTGTTTTAAATTCTTCAAGAAGCAGCACACTTTTGTTTTTCCCTCTTCTTACCTATGTTGTCCAATAAACCTAAACAAAGGTCTTCCATTTTTTTTTAACAACTAACAAAAACTTGGGGTCTTTCATAAGGTATTCTGGGGAGTGTTAGAGAAGACAATCTTTTGGTAACAATGAAATGGAATTCGTTGTTGTTGATCTGTCTACACTCTACATGTCAAAATGGAAAATATCAGTTGCACGTCATCATTCTTGTCTAGACATTTTAGTGTGATTGCAATATTTTGAGCATTTGATTTACTTGCAGGAATCCATTAATTCTGCATCATCAATGGCTCAAACCTTAAGTGGAGAATTTGCCGATGGTCAGCGAAAACTTTTAAGTCTTGCTGGGGCAACAAACACAGGTGCTTTCAATCCTTCGGTTCCCCTACAGAGCAATGGAGCTTTGCTTGGTCTACATGAGAAGGTTTGCCCTGTTTTCTTATTTGCTTGTTGGTTGTTTACAAGAAACAAATGAACCTGAATTATGTAAGTCAATTAGTTGCTGAAAATAACATTTAATCATGATGATTCTTGGTTGCCGTCCTTAGGTTGAGGCAACTTCGGATCCAACAAAAGAGCTCTCAAGATTGATATCTGATCGGAAATACGAGGAAGCTTTCACTGCTGCCTTGCAAAGAAGTGACGTGTCTTTAGTGTCTTGGTTATGTTCACAGGTATTCCACAGATATGCTTTAGATGTTTCAGGTTCTGAATTCACTGGTGGTTGTTTTGTAAATTGTTCCTCTTAGGCCTTGGCCGTTACTAAATAGTACATAATCAGTAACTTTTCCATCTGTGTTCTCTCCTTCTCCATGTGCTGATTGATGGTGGTGAATTTCAGATTCCAAAATGAAATTGGCAGAAATCCTAAAACTACATGTTAACTCATGTTTTTCCACCTCTATGCTTTTTCCAGGTTGATATGCACGGACTTTTGTCTATGGTTCCTCTCCCTTTGAGCCAAGGAGTATTGCTTTCACTTCTGCAACAGTTAGCCTGGGACATCAACAATGACACACCCCGGAAACTTGCATGGCTAACAGATGTGGCTGGCGCAATAAACCCAGCAGACCCAATGATTGCAGTCCATGGCCGTCCCCCTTTTTGAGCAAGTTTATCAGAGACTGCACCATCAACGTACCTCACCGACAATCAGTGGTGCTGAACTTTCAAGCATCCGTCTTCTCATACATGTCATCAACTCCATGCTGATGGCCTTCAAGTGATATTCTTCTCTCTTTGACCACCTCCGCGACGCAGAAGTTATAACTTGGTATGAAAGCTGTACAATTTTTGAATGATTATGATGACAAGGTCTTGATTTCAAGTAATTAGGGATAGGGATCCTGGGTGTCGTGTCCTTAATTAAATCCTCGTAGCATGTAACGTTATTACAATGAATAGTAATAGTAATAATAATAGTAATAGTAATGTTTGTTATTGAAGTGCATTGCTCTATTTTTTACTCTCAGTTTCAAAGTGAATGGAAATTGTAAGCTATGATTTGGATTAACAATCAATCAATCCAATGACAAATATATGAGCCCTGTATATAAAATCACCTTACCCTTCTAACAAAACCTCGAGGCAAAAGCTACTTTTAACATTCACTAAAAATAAGTGCTTTCAATGCCAGTTTCATGAATTATGATAAATTTAGATGTTTCAAAGGAGCCCCTTAAAAGTTGTGATTAAAAATTATTTTGAGTAAATAATATGTTATATAATTTTATTTTATATTAAAAAAATACAATTATGGTATAAAAAGATAAAATTATAAAACTCAATTTTTTTTAAAAAGTCACCTTTATTAATTACAAATTTTTAACAAGCTTTACTCAATTTCCTGACAAGAAAGCACTTGTGGAAAGCACTTTTCCGTGAATCACTCCACTCAACCACTAGGCCAGAAGCCCAAAAAAAAAGTGTTCATTAAACTTAAAATTGCATAAATATTTATATCCTTAAAACAATAAATAAAAATATTTACTGAAATTTATGAGACCAAAATGGAGAGGTAGAAGAATTTACATAAATATTTTTTTCTCTTTACATTGCCACATCAAAGTGACACGTGTACACGCAGCTAAATTTCTCAATATTAAAAAAAAAAGAGTAAATTTTGCTTCTTTTCTTTTTTTTTTTTTTTTTGCTTTTCTAAATCCCTAACAAAAATCCAAAAAAAAAAACACTACCAACACTGGTCAGTTTCCCATCTACGGGTCGTATAAAACCCGGTCCGACCCGAATAACCAAACGACGCCGTTCTCGTCCTTCTCCTCACCAAAGACATATCATAAACAGCCCTCGCCGCAGGATCCGACAGCGTCTCGTAAGCGTTGTGTATCTCGATGAAATCCCGACCGTTCCCCGACAAATCGGGATGGTAGACCTTCGCTAGACTCCTATACGCCGTCTTAATCTCCGTTATCGTCGCATTTGGCCCCACCCTCAGAACCTCGTAAAAACTCCCTCCCGTTCCCGGCGCCGTCACCGGCATCTCGACCGAAACTGCACGTGGGTTTCTCTTGTTCCTGCCCGAGACGGCGCCGTTTTGGAGAAACCCACTTCTGGGCCGCGGCGAAAATTCAAGGGGTTTAATAGCGGGTATGTTTACGGTTCCGTACATTCTCTTTGCGTTGTGTTGTCAGTTTGTGTGAAAGTTGAAGACGAAGAGAGAGAGGGAGCGAGCAGATGGGATTTTATATAAAATGTGATGTGATTTTTAAGGGTCAAATTTTATTTCTTTTAAAATATTAGGAAAGAAAACGGTGTGTTTATGTTGTCGTTTTAAAATTTCCGGGGCATGGGGCCCCTGGTTTGTTTCTTCTTTTTCTTTTCTTTTTTTTACTCGGGCTTTGTTTCAACTTGAAGCTCGCTCACTCTCCCACTAGCTCAGCTTTTGCCTCTCCGGATCTTTTTATCCAGATTCCGATTTTATTAATTAAACCCAAAATAGATTCTCAACAAGGCAAAAATAGTCTTAAATCAACGGTTTGGTCCGGATTTTGAGATATTTTTGGTTTTTATGTAATATAATTTATATTTATATTCATTTAGGATTGTTAAAATCGTTATCAAAATAATAATAAAAAAAAGATTATAATGGTGTAGTATATCATAGGATTCGTGAAATAACTAGTTTGGAAAAAAAAATAACAAATTTATTTAATACTTTAACGTAATTCGAACAATACATCTTTATATGATATGATATTTTTCAAACTTGATTTAATTGAAATTTAAATCTCACCAAAAGCATATAAAAATGATTCAGTATTATCGAAATTTACGGGTCTAACTCAACACATGATTTATATTGTAACTCTATAAGTTAATCATTATAAAGATAAAAAACGAAAAAATTAAAAAAAAAATGCAAGGCATAATTATTGAAGCAATGATAAGTCTAAAATAAAAGTACAAAGATTAGAATAAAAACACTAATATTTAATTAGAAGACAAATAATTATATTTATTTTATATTAAATTTTATGGATGTATCATTTTTGTAGTTATTATGGGCTGGCTGGCTGGCTGGCTTATTAATCTGCTAAATGGCTGACTAAACTTGCAGCCGACACAATGGAGCTCCGCTAGTCATAAGATGATGATACTAGCTAGTATTACTTAACTTGGGAGTGCTAAATTTCTTCGCACGTGCCAACGTTTCTAGAAGCAGTGAACATCTCATCAAATTGACCAACCATAAAGACTACTACTACCTAAACCGCTTGATTTGGTTAACAAGTCAAATTTATCTGATCAAAAACACTAATATCCAACGGCTGAAAGGGACCGTCCAACTTAGCAAGGCCCCAGTGAAAGGAAACCTTATCTTATCACCATTTGCCCGGATGTAATTTGTTGGCACGTGCGAGGGCTTCCAGAAGCCTTTTCCCACCCTCAATATAAAAAATATCAACATTTGTACGATATATTTTTCCGGTGATATTACTGATTCAAATAGTTATATATTTTAAAATATATATATATATTTATTTAAAACATGAATATCACTAAAAAAAAATATCCCTTAAAATTATTTTAAATATATATATATATATATATAAAAGTCTACAAATTATTGGATGCCCCTTTCTTTTATCAAGGCTTCTAGAAGACCATCCCTTTAATAGGATAAGATATGTTGATATTACAACAATTCTTTCCGCCTGGTGCTTGGCTATTATTTTCGGAGTCAAATTTAAATAAATACGGATGTCATTTATTCGTGGAAATAAAAATATAGATATGATCTAATAATTGTATTGATTTGTTCAGCACATGTAATACTCACAAAAATATTAATTTAGAAAATTATAAATATATTAACTAATTCTTAAATTTATCATAGTGGAGTTGACATGAATAATTATGTGTGTTATAATTGATTTGGGTTGAAATATCTTGAACATAAATATAACATGATCGATAAACGAGTTGATATGAAAATGATATGATTAATCACGATTACTAATCGTATTAATTTTGTTAATTATAACATATAAAATTCATATTATATCTGTATTGTGACCACACTATTACCCCTGGCTATCATGCTACAACATCATTGATATTTTGTGAATTTAACATTACAATACATAAGTGTAGGCATTGCATTTTTGCATGTGAAACCCGATGATGAGTCTCATTTGGAGGCAATACCTTTTGAGTCACGAAAGCCGCGAGAAACGGATATCGGAAGGGGAAATTCAGAATAAACAAGCTCACTGTCTTCGTTAGTGCTGCGTTCGTTACTTCATTCGAACGACAAACAGATTGCGGGCGTTCGTGTCGCATTCGAGGAAGCGTTCGAACGGTGTCGGTAATTCTGGTTTTGCTGCTAGCCTCACACCCCAGCCCATTTAGCTCCCCAAAGCCCATAAAACACATCCCAAAATAAATAAATAAATATTAATTTAATCATTAAACATTAAATAAAATATTTAAAACATTTACCAAACTTAAACTAAAATCATGCCTAATTTAAATAATTTGAATATATTATATACTAAAACTAAAAAGAAGATATGTCTAATTAAAATCAATCATAACCAATTAAAACCAATCAAATATTTGACTTCCTAATCTAATAAGACATCTACCAATTTAAAATAGTTGACTTTCTAATTTAAAATATTTTGTCTCCCCTCAATCTTATGTATACCATCCTTATGACTCCTGGAAACTAGATCTATTCCTTGTGAGATAAGGGCAAACCCTAGCTCTCTTCTATATAAACAACCCATAACCAAAGCCATCCTCTCCTTGACCCATAGAATTCACGCCCAACTCTCTCTAATACACGCCCAAGACACTTCACATATACACAAAAAAGAGAACAAAGAGCCCTAACCACCTCCTCCATAGCCGAGACAACAAGAGCCTCAATCCTCCACCATAACCGAGACCACCACAAGCAATAACCCTCCTTAGCCAAATCAAAACACTCCCCTCCTGCACCGAGAACACATCCCCCCATACAGCCCTTACAACCACTAAAACACCCCCTAACAAACACTCAAAAACAGCCCCTGAATTACCTTAAAACAGCAGCCCAAATCCTTGAAAACAGTAACATAAAAACTGCATAGATAATCTTAGAAATAATCACACACAACTGCACTAAGAACCCACACAAACTTGGAACAGTTCATTGAAAACGTTAAAACAGGTGGCCCGAGCAGTGAGCAGCAAGACAGAGGCCGAACATGAGCAGAACGGAGTTCGAACCGCAAGCAAAACAGCAAAGCAGTGAGCTAGGACGCTGAACCAGTGAACCAGAAAAGTTGCGGAGCTTTACCCCTTCCGATCTTCGTGAAACGCGAGTCTGAGAGACGGCTTAAAAGGTTAGACCTGAGGGTACTTTTCACACCCATCTCTACGTGATTTTTGTTATTTATTTTGATTATATTTTACTTATTCGTTGAATCCTGTTTATGTATGATGTGTGTTGTGGGTATGGGATGAATGAGAAATGTGTTAACTCTCGCGGTATATCGGATGGAAACCCGGACATAAATTTCATAGCCGATTCCGAATGGACGGTAATATGATCTGTACTCGGGACACAACTCCACGTACCGCTTGAGTAAACGGCACTATCTTTTGCATTGTGTTGCTTTGGTTTGTTTATTTTTCGTCACTTGAATTCTGTATGTTGTTTATTTATGCATGATTCAATCAAGCGCATAGGCTTAGTGAGTTAGTCCAAATGTCCTCTATTTGAGAGACGAAGAGCCGAAAAGGTCACCTTTGTGACACTACTTCGTCGCGCCGGTTGATGTGTGTTCGGTTGGATGCAAGATACGTTCAATCGGGCATACTTAGTTTGATATTATTGACTTTATCTTTTTATGCATGGTTCAATCAAGTGCATGGGCTTAGTAAGTGGAATGAAAGATCCCTTATGGGGAGGGGTTAAAACCTTTTACCATGATGCTTTGCCGCGCCGGTTGATGTGTGTTCGGATTGGATGTAAGATGTGTTCAATCGGGCATACTTGGTTTTGATACGATTGGCTCTATTTTTGTATGTGTGATGTGACGCGCATGGGCTTAGTATGTTGGTCTAAAGTCCTCTCTTTGAGAGACCAAGAGCCCCAAAATGCCACCTTTACGGCAGTACTTCACCGCGCCCTTTATTTTGTTGTTTATGTATTGGCGTCCCATTTCATGCATCAGGTCTGTTCCCGTTCGAACGCGTTTACGAATGCAACTCGAACGCGCATACATTTTGCCTTATCATGCATCAGGTCTCATTTCCGTTCGAACGCGTTCACGAACGCCATACGAACGTGAGCATTCTGTTTCACTTCCGTTCGAACGCGTTAACAAACGCCATACGAACGTGAGCATTCTGTTTCATTTCCGTTCGAACGCGTTAACAAACGCCATACGAACGTGAGCATTCTGTTTCATTTCCATTCGAACGCGTTTACGAACGCTACACGAACGCGAACACACTGAACTGAGACATATTCATCACATGCCACGTATAATTGTTTCTTAGGTGATTTTTTATGGAACCACACATAGTCATTCTTATCTTTGTGCACATAATAATGAAAAGCATGTTTATTCCATTAGTTCCGTCGTTTGCCTTAGTCTTGATTTAACGCATTACGATTCATATGCCTATGCCATGATGACTTTGGAGTATTATTTCTTGTGATATATCGGATGGAAACCCAGACATAAATTCCGTAGCCGATTCCGAATGGACGGTAATGCGGTCTGTACTTGGGATACAATTCCACGTATCACTTGGAAAAGTGCTCACATGTATGCTTGTGCGGATATTATGTATGCTTGTGTTTTCATGAATATGATATGTTGAATGAAGTTGTATGTTCATTGTTACTTTGAGGTATTTTCAGGCATGTGTTATTAGATATGAGATATATGTGAAATGTATGTATGAGTGTTATTTTGTACCCATGAATATAGAAGCATGATATTCTTAGGAATAAGTGTTACTTAAGCCTGATTAAATTATTATGTAAATCCTTTCATTACAAATGGCATAAGTAAGGGACCATTCCGAACCCAACGGTTTGAGGTCTTCCCTTGCGAGGGGTGAGTGCGGCCTTAAATCTCATTTTCCCGGTTCACACCGGGTGGCGACTCCATTATTCTCCGGTTTAGTCCCCCTGTGGCTACTCCGTACTCCCGACCGGGCCGCGAGCCCGGGACAGCATGCGTCGCCCCAGATTTATGTGTTCCCACAGTCTGGCGACTCCATTGGGGATAGAGAATCGGCCCCGAAATATTGTCTTTTGTAATGTTTGGATTTATGTTCTAATTGACTGTGTCTATAGTTGATGAAATGGGGGTTTAATCAAAGGCATTCTGAGGCTAGGTAATGGTTTGGTGTCTTCCTTCACTCACTACCTTTCTAGAAGGAAAAGCTGTGAAGGCACCTAGATAGCATCTACTTGTAGCCTATTGTGATTGAATAATTTGGAGGACTCGTTGTTTATTCCTGACAACAAGCGATAAGAGCCTTTGTCTATACTCTTGCTAACCCACTCATAGACCGGGTTGGCTAAAGTAACAATTATTTCCTTGAATATGTGCTTGTGGACCATCCTCATTTGGAGGCAGTTGGACTATTGTCGGAAATGCGGGCTTGTTGGGCCATTTAAACTGGGCCATTTCATGAGTTGCTACTTATTCACTGTGAGTAATCCATTTTTATGAAACTATAATAACTAAATAAATTTCCAATAATTATACTTTTATACTAGGGACAAGTCGAAACTTATCAAAATTAGTTTGATTTTAAAATAGTTTTACAACTTAGGAGGGATATTTCCATAAAATCAAAAGAAATGAGGGTAAGTTTTGAAATCATATTTTGAAATTTGTCAAAATCCAACCGGGACGGGTGGCCGGTTGAGCCATAAAAATAGATAGATTATGACATCGCATATCGCTTGGGAAATATGTGAGTAATGAGCTTCAAAATGGTGATCATCCTTAGACCAACAATAGGAGATTTTAAGTAAGAGTGACAAAACGAATGAACGAATCGAATTTGTATCGAATCATAAACAAATCAAATCAAAATGCGATGAAGTTGTATTCGATTCATTTATTAAACGAATCATAATATTAGGATTCGTATTCGATTCGTTTATTAAACGAATCAAATACGAATAATCATTTAGTCATGATATTATTCAATAACATAATTTACCATGATTTACTTATATTAATTTTAATAAATATATACATATGAAATTTGTAATTAATATATTTACTAAAAATAGCTCATCAAATATCGACAATATTATTTTTTCTATGGCAATTAGCCATAATTTATCGAATCTTAATTGAAAAATAACAATAACTAGTAAAAGAATCCTAAATGAATAAATGAATTAATGAACTTAAATTTGTATTCGATTCGTTGAATAAACGAATCGAATCGAATTGACTTATTTATTAAACGAATCCATTTTTTCAAATCTGTATTCGCTTTAAAGCGAATCAAATCGAATGAATAAGCAAATCATAACTTAAATTACCACCCCTAATTTTAAGTGGTTTAGACTCATAACAAGAATAAAACTATAAGAATAAATTATAAGTGTAATCTTAGTAGTAGGTTTCATAAATGGTTTATTATCATTTCATTATTTCAGAAATTGAGAAATAATAAATACATAATAGAATTTTTGGTGTGTGACATTTTATTATTATCTCTTTATAAAACCTTGCATTTTACTACATCTTTGTTCATATAAAAAATATAACAAAATGTCAAATTTTTATCAAGAATATAATAAAATATAATGCTTTGTAAATATATAATAATAAAATATAATATTTGTTAACAATATAGTAATAAAATATTATTCCGAATATTTGTAGCACCATTTATTATCCCTTATTTTTTAAATAGTGAAATGATAATAACTCAATCATATACTTATGATTCTAAATATGATTAGATTCCTATAATATGATTAAAAAAATATTATGTAATTAAATAATCTTATCTGTATAATCATTTTGTGATTATTTTATTTAATTAAAATTGTAAAGCAGGCAATGGTAATAAAAGTCAGACAATAAGCCAAAGTGGGTTTTGTTTTATCTAAAATGGTTGTATTAGTCAAACTTTTTGCTACAATCAATCACTTCATTTAAGCCACTGGACAAAAATAAATTAAAAATATGAATTTAATATTTATTGATAGGGCTGAAGACACCATGTAAGTGAAAGCAACATTTTTTTTTTTTTAAATCGGAAATTCTTCGTCAAATTATTTTATTCGGATTTAAATAGAGCAGTTAAAATTTTTGATTCTCTTATATTTTTATAAAAAAAAATAGACTCTTTGAATTCGAACACCAAATTTCTATATGAGATCATGAACCATACACTATCAAACTTGATCGTTTGAGAATAAGTGAAAGCAACACTCCACCACAAACTTCACTTTTTTACTTTAAAAAAAAAATAAAACTAACGTAAAGCATTAGGTTTTCATTAATATAGACATTTATGAATTATATAAAGAAATTGCGAAAATCATATGATTGATTGGTTAAATATCACTTTTAATCTCAACTATCAATTGGTCAAAACACAAGTTTAATGGATGGATTATGTGTTAATTATTGTCAAAATTATTTGACTGAGTGATTGCTTTTGTCACACCAACGGATCGAAAATTGATTATCCCCTCCCCCAAGCCTAACACCATCGCGGTATCTTGTTGAAAGTCAATCCATAGTAAAAATTAGTGAGACAAAAAATGTGAATGCCCATTTGAGCTGCGAGGTATACCAAAACCTCTAGACGGTGTTATGTGGGGATTAAAGGTTACATCTGGTTTCCATAATCATCAAGTAGCAGAATATCTTGATGGTCATAAATATCCGTTTAGGCTAAAACCGTTAGAGAAACAATTTGTGCTTGATATGGCCAACATCACTGCACCTCGTGAAATTCTTAGTGTTTTAAAAGAAAGAGACATGTCAAATAGTACGGAAATCAGAAGCATTTACAATGCTATTTCCAGAAACAAAGAAGCGAAACGGGGTGGTCTAACTTCTATTCAATATGTTTTGAAATTCAAAAGTCATTCGAGAATCTTTGAACACTCCAAGGTAGGGGTGTGCATTAATCGATTTTAATCGATTAACCGAACCGTTCCGACTCATTTTTTTATTACGGTTCGGTTAATTTGGTTAAATCGGTTATTGCGGTTAAATTTTTTAACTTTTTCGGTTATTCGGTTCGGTTACGGTTATGAGATTCGTATAACCGAACCGACCAATTAACCGAAATTAATATATATATATATATTAGCGTGTGCGAATCCTTTAATTTTTTAGAATTAAGATAATCTGCATGTAAACTCTCAATTGGTTGTAGTTATATTGATTTGATAATACTACCCGAAAATAAAATTGATAAAATTCAAATGACAAGCTGCATTAACAGCTTGGTTTTGACTCTTTTAATTTCTCTCAATAATTTAAAGGTAAAAATACATAAAATTTCAAATGTGTAGATTTTACATCGTGGTGGATTCGTGACCCTTAAAATTTCTAACATGGCAGGTTTGGAAGGAAATCTGAGGCTGTGACAATCATCGAGGAAATCTGCGTCAGTGGTTCGACCGGTTGAAACGTTCAAAAAAATCGGTAGAACCGACCTACATCATATATAATTTTACTAATTAAAAATTATAAAAAATATTAAATTTTAATTTATTGGGTTGGTTAATAACCGAATTAACCATAACCGACCGAATATAATGGTTAATTGGTTAATGGTTATGTGTCATAAATTGGTTAAATCGGTCACACTTTTATTTAACCGAAAATTTCGGTTACGGTTAAAAAATCAAGGATTAACCGACCGAACCGACCGATGCACACCCCTACTCCAAGGCATACACATTTGCGTGTGGAGATTTTTAATCAAATAAGGTGTCAGATTTCGTTAGAGGCGACTGGAGTACATTTATGATCAGCTGAAATGTGTTGAGGAAACATCTCACCAACTAGCCGGCATGTGCATCTGCTCATTCAAAATAATATATGGATTGCCATGTATGCACGATATTGCATATTGTCTTTATCTTTCCATCCCAATTTCAATACAAAGTGTTGACGCACATTGGAGAAGGTTATCGATGCACGTACACGAGTTCAAGCTGATGGTCATTGTGGATTCAGAGCAATAGCTGCACTAATCGGGTATGGCAAAGAAGGTTGAGGTCAAGTACGATGCGACCTTATTGAAGAGATTCAACAAAATAATGATTTATATGATCGACTTTATCCATCAAACGGATAGGCAGACAATCTATTACACTTACTGCATTTCTTCTAGTCGCCAGCACCAGAGGTACATTGGATGGACTCAATGAGTTTATGAATTGTCATCGCTTCGAGGTACAATCTTATACTGCATACATTTGCTGAGAATATTTGGAGTTGTTTTACTCATTTGCCATTAAGGTCCCCTGCAGTTTCAGAGCAAGAGCGTCAAGAAATAGTTATTGCCCATGTTGGCAGACACTTTGTGTAAGTTTTTTTACACACACATTACCATGTACCACTCATCCTAATGTGGTGGTGGGAACATTCATCGTACGAAGTTAAAGAATGGGTCACTCGTTATAGGATTCGTAATCAATTATGGTACGAAGTATTGAGTATATCACCAAGTGCGACATGAGAAGACTTTGGAGGCAACATAAATTAGAATTTATGTTTTTATATTTTTAAGTGTAAGTTTTTATGTTGTTATTTGTACTATTTTTTTAAATATATAAGTTTTTATTTTGAGAATATTTTTATAATACATAAGTAGTGTTAAATAAATTAAAAAAGAATTATAAAAATTAAATGAATAAATAACACCAAATAAATAATAATAAATATGAAATTTGTAATATTTATTAAAAAATAATATATATAAAGACCAAAAAATATAAATTTAAAAAATTATAAAATTATAAAATAAAAAATTTAATTAATAAAATAAAATATATATATATATATATATATATATATATATATATATCAATAAATAAATAAAAAATTGGATATAATGGTTTATTTGAAAATGAAATTTTGGTGAAAGGAATGGAGCAATTAAGGAATTGTATGGGAGACAAAAAAGTCAAATATGGCAGGGGGAGGGGGGAAGATAAGCCCTCCAACGGATCATTATGGGTTGAATTTGTTATAGCATGATATATAATTTATTGGGAAATTATCAAATTTCCATTTTAAATTACACCAAAATTCTAAAATATCATAATATTTTTTAAGTTATTATTTTCCCGTCCAAAATTATAAAAATGTATCAATTTTCATTTTTTTTAAGGTGGAAAAATTATAAAATTTTATAAGGTTCGAGGTGGAATTTGGTGCACTTTTAAATTTTTTAGCGGGAAATTCATAATTTAAAAAGTGTTGTGATATTTTTGAACTTTCAATAGAAATTAGATAATTTCCCTAATTTAATTACTAAACATTAAATATTCTCCAAATATAATTTTAATTGGATTTTCTAATATATTTTCTTAGCTAATAAATACATATATTATTTCTGTGGAACTCTTGTTGCCCTCTTTTAATGCTAGTGCTTGCCTCTAGACCCGGCCGGCGGTTCGGTTCCGGTTCGGAACCGAACCGAACCGGCCGGTTTCCGGTTCCACACTTAAGTGGAACCGGAAGCTTAAACCGAACCGTAACCGACCGGTTCGGTTCGGTTCCAAGACTTTTTTTTTAATTTTGAAAATTAATTAAAATAAATGAGATTAATTTTATAAATAAAAAAAATTTATTAGATTGAAGAGCTTGTGCTTAAATTTTTAAAAATTTAAGTTGCCTACGTATCCTCCAAGAGTGAGAGGAATCAAAGCTCACGTAGTTCCATTACAAGTTTAAGACATATCCCATTTGTAAATTATAATTTTACAATTATCAATCATCATTATCAGTTGATCATTCGGCTCCGGTTCCGCTTGCACTTGTTGCAGAAGCATTATCGAACAAATCTTCAAAATCATCGGGGGCATCTTCTTGTTGTCTCAGAGCAGCTCGAGTCCAATCATCCACACAAGCTATTGCTTCTAGAGTGCTTGGATGTAATGAAGATCGCCTACCTTCCAATATATTACCTCCCAAGCTGAAGGCTTGCTCAATCGCAACGGTGGAATTAGGTGCTGCCAATATCTCTTTAGCAATAATAGATAAAACATTATATATATTTTAATGCTGGTTCCACCATTCAAGGATTTTAAAATTTTTACTGCATAAACTTTCATTAGAAAACTCAAAATTTGTAGATAAATAATTATCTAATTCAGGGTTATTAGTTGTCGTATCCCTAGATTTTTTATTTCGTTGCAATAACCAACGATCCCCTGCGCTAAGTCTTGTTTGAATTATCGGTTCGCTACTACTAGATTGACCTAATGTTCCTAAGTTATATCTTACAATATAATCATGAAATAAAATAATTAAATCACTTCTTAATTTCGTCATTATGCTCGTAATATCAACATCATCTAATATTCCTAAATAACCATAGTAAGCTTGTAAACCACCATTCAAACCTTCTAATTTAAATCTAGGATCAAAAACAGCAGCAATAAGATAAAGTAAATGAATTTCTCTAAAATAATTCAATCATTTTACCTTCATAGCAGTAGTGGCTTCGAACAAAATAATATCATTAGGGTCGTTACTGTCAACATACTCATCGAGAGTGCCAACAATATTCAAACTCTCAAGAAGAAATAAATGTGTTGTAGGATAATAAACACCGCTAAAAACTAAAGTAGCATCATTAAAAACTCTTAAAATATCTATAAAAAAATCACAAATATCCCATTGACTAGGATGAAGTGTGATATTTTGAACATGTTGAGAAAAAAACTACATAATGCATCTTTGTATTGAAATGCTTGACATAAAAGAAAATAAGTAGAATTCCAACGTGTTGGAACATCTCTTGAAAATTTAATCGGTTTAATACCATTTATTTTACAAAACTTGGTTCATTCTCTCCTAACTTGAGAATATGACCAAATACAGTTAAGTGCCGTTTTAATTGGATCAAGGAAATGTGATAATAATTTTAGTCCGTCTTGCACACATATGTTAAGGACATATCATGTACAACGAATATGAAAAAATCGACCCCCTAAATTTGGTTCACATAAGGATTTTAAATCATGAATGGATGCAGTATTTGCAGATGCATTATCAAATCCAATTGTTAAATTTTTTTCTACTAAACCATATTCATCAAAAATTACCTTCATCATTCTATAAATATTATGTGCAGTATGTGGGTCATCAAAAACTCTAAATGCAATAAGTCTTTTTTGCATGGTAAATGATGCATCAATCTAATGACAAGTCACACCCATATATGAGTGTGTTTGCCAATGGTCACTTCAAATATCAGAACATATAGAAATACGACCTTTCATCTCTTTAAATATTTCATTTAAAATAATTTTACCATCTTTATATAATTTGAAAATATGACGTTTTGTTGTGTTTCGAGTCATTCTACATGCAGCAGGGTTTAAAGCATTATGCACGTAATTAGTAAAATGAAGTTTTTCACCAAAGCTTAAAGAAAGATGTGCCATACAAGTTAATTTCGCAAATTCTTCTCTATTTTTTGCATCAGAATATTTAAATAAATCTACACTACTCGTACCTCTACTAGATGATGCGTACATGCCCATTTGAGTTTGCGTTGTATCAATGTCAAGTTCAACCGAATGATGTTTTTCCATGTGCTTGATCATATTGCCATATCCACCAGAAAATTTATAGATAACCCCACAATAGTTGCAAATTGCTCGTTGTGAACCATCTTCTAGGCGTTCCAAATTAAAATGAATTTTGAAAATATCTGAGGACCGAGCCTTAACTTCTCTTCTCCGTGATTGTGCACTGACACTAGGGCCGCTCTCTTGGGTTGGCATATTTGACATTATGTTCTCAGATGAGCTTGCCATTTTTTTTTTTGAGAAATTAGGAAGAAAAATAAGAAAATTGAATAATTGCGATGCGAATGATAACAAATTAACAACTAAATGAATTGAGATTGAGAATAAGAATATAAGATTATAAGAGAATTGTATTGAATTAAGATTGAGAATAAGAGAATTATAGAAAATGAGAGAGTTGAGAATTTGGTGTGATGAAATTATGAAAAATGAATCCTATTTATAGAATTTCAGAATTTTTTTGGCTCCCTGCCTGGGGTAGGGTTCCTGTTGGAACCCTACGGTTCCAACCGCCGAACCGGTGGAACCATACGGTTCCACCGGTTCGAGTTGGGGCCGGAATCGGAACCGGTTCGGAACCGGAACCGTGGCCGGGTCTACTTGCCTTAGTTGTTCTTTTATTTATTTATTTATTTATTTATTGAGTATTATGTTCCGAATGTTGCCTAAGAAATTTACCAAAAGAATTGTCTGGATTTACTATAGTTTAAGCTTAGTCTATAAATGACTGACTGTCTTTTTAATATTAGTGATCGACTGGAGTAATTTTTTTTTGTAACATTATAGTATGAGGATATGATATATATATATTAAATATAACTATAATTATTTGATAGTTTTTTAATACATATTTTAATACGTGTGGAATAATATTCATGAATTATTATACTGATTGATGATGTGATACCGTCGCTGGATCAATTGACGGACTTACTTTAACCAAACACATGATCAATTATTTTATTATATAGTTATATTAATGAATCACTCCATTTTCTTGAGTAATTTATAAAAAAAAAATCCATCAGAAATTTTGTTAAAACGTATATGTTGACAATCAAAAATTACAATCATCGTCCAATCGGTCTAATAGTCAAATTGTCCAATCGGCCTAACAATTGTATCACTCAATTGACCTAACTTTTAAATCGCTCAATCGGCAGCTAAATCCTCCCAACCAGCCGAAACAACGCATGAATCAAGGAACAATTGCACAAACCCAACCAGATAGTTGAATGATGTAGCGCACGTTCATAGCAGCTGATGCAAGTAACACACAACGTGGAGCATAACCTGGTAGTTACCACAACACGAAGACATGATATGGGCAATTGCCACAGACGGCGGAAGACGAAGTAAAGAGCTATGAGATAATGGAATTCAACCGTTCAAGCAGTTACCGATATGATTATTCGCGCCACTATATAAGCCCAAAGCTGAATTTAGATGAAGAAGAGAACAATCAAAAGATTATTATGAGTAATATAATTTTATTTTAACTAGATTAATCAATTAAGATTATGTACTTGCGCCCATTTGAGGCATTCCTCAATAAAAATTATTCACTTTTTTGGGACTTTATTCCAAGAGGTTTGAACCTTACACGTTTTTTTTTTGTTCAATAGCCTCCATCAGTGCCTAGTTTTTCGGAACCAGACCGATGAGGCCGAAATAGTACATACAGATAGCAGACAATTCACAACTAAAACAAATTATACATAATACTATATGTATGAAGGCAATTACGAACCAGTCCGAATGGTGAACGAAGGGGAAGAAGCCACTATAGTTGCACAAAATGATGAACTATGCTCGGTCGAATTCCTAACAAACCTATTCACACAAATGAAGCCAAACATTGTGGCATTCGAGAAACCAATAATTGGCCAGAAATCCAATAAAACAAATGATGACAAAAAAAAAACATAAGGAATTTGTTCCGCTTGCGGCAAGCTAAGCCAAACTTATGGCTCATTATCAGAAGAATAAAGTCGAATTCTGTAAGCAAGCCGCAATTTCAGTCTTAAAAGAAAAATTGCCAATATAACATAGCGAGTACCAAATAGAAGAGGAGGTTTGTAAGATTGATTACCTCGAATAAAGATGTTTCGAATGAGTGGTCAAAGATTCAGGGAGAAAGTTAGATAAGCATCCGAAAATAGGTTTTGCAAAAGAACAAGATCCACTAGAAGAAGTCCACATGGGCGATGAGGGAGAGAATCACCCTACCTATGTCAGTCAGATGCTAGATGTGAAAGAAAAACTAAAGTCTTCTTGTCAATACTAAGGCTTAAATATCAAAATTATTTTGTGTGGAATATAGAACATCAAGGGGCTTTCGATAACCTGGAAACTTATCTCGCAAGACCCCCAGTGTTGGTTTCTCCAATACAAAGACGACTACTGAAGTTATATATTTATGCCGAAGAAAAGTCAATAGCTGGAATGACCGCGCAAGACAACTACATGGGCAATGAAAGCACTTTGCATTAATGATATGTCATTTCAGGGCGGAATTAAATGAAGTCACATTCAATCAAGGAACATCCCACCGTCATTTCAAGTATTGCATTTAATGAATGACAAGAGATAACAGTCGAGAAATACAACTCCAATTTCATTAATGTAGGCACTGCATTTTTGCATGTGAGTCCCTATGATGAGTCTCATTTGGAGACACTACCTTTTTGGTCGAGGAAGTTGCGGGAAACGGTTGTCAGAAGGGAATCGGTATTTCGTTAAAGTTTATTCGCTTGTTTAGCTTCAGGCTCACTCGTTGGACCTCCGTTTTAAAGCACCTTTAGCCTAAAAAACCCAGAACCATTTAACCTTGGCCCAAACCCACTCACCAAACCAACACAACATCTAGCCCACCACACTTGGACCACACGCCCAAGGCCCTCAAAATACAACCCAATTAAAAAAAATATTAATTAAATAATATACCAAATTAAATAAAATAATTAATTAAATCATATACCAAATTAAATAAAATATTAAATCAAATCATGCCTAATTAAAATCAATCAACAAAATATTATTCCTAATTAAAAATATTGTATTCCTAACTTAATAAAATCATGCCTAAACAACAAAAATTAAATATATTGACTTCCTAAATTGAACTAATTTTGTCCCATCAATCTTAGAATTTCCTTGTTTGACACTAAATCAAATCCCCTTTAGATGCCAAATCTCTTTCCTTGTCAAGCAAGGAGTAGCCCTATCCCATTTGCCTATAAAAAACCAACCTCTCCCAACCCTTGCATGCTCTCTCTCACACGACAAAACACAACAAAGAAAAGAAACCATGCATCACACGCACATAGCCAACTGCCGAGAATAAAATAACCTCGCCTTTTTGCCTCACGCACTTAGATAAAGAGCCTGCCTTCACGCCACGCTCACAATCAACACACCTAAGCCCTTCCACAAATCACTCTTCACGTAAGCACACCACACCTGCCCTGCTCCCATCACGCATCTCTAGCCTTCATCAGCCCAAACACACGCACACAACGCCACTTGCCCCATTCACGCAGCCACACCGTGAAGCCCTCCAACACGTCAACAGCCCCTAGCCCCACAAACATTCATCCACTCACGATACACACTCATAACACATAAACCCAGCCTGCCTTGAAACAGCCCCTACAAATCCCTTCAAACTGTAGCAAAACAGTCCCTGAATCACACCCAAAACAGCCCCTAAATTACTCAAAACATTGAACAAAAAACTGCACCTTAAACCCCTTAAACAACCGAAAAATAGTAGTCCATAACCGACAAAGAAACACCCAAAACAGTAGCCTAAAACACAAAAACAATGACCAAAATACAACAGAAATACAGCAGCAAAGCAGCAGCGAAACGGAGCAAAAATAGTAGCTTGAGCAGCGAAACAGCGAGGAAAAACGCAAACCAGTGAACCAGAAAAGTTGCGGAGCTTTTACCCTTCCGATCACCGTGAAACGCGAGTCCGAGAGTCGACGAAAAAGGCTAGACCTGAGGGTATTCTTTCACATCCGTTTTTCAGTTGTATTTTTATTATTTATTGAGTTTCGTTTGCATGATCATTATAGAGTGAAGCATGTTGTGGCCCTTGAATAGATAGAAAATGCATGAATTGTAAAATGATGCATGTTGTGGCCCTTGAATAAAATGAAAAGTGTGTCGCCTCTCGTGGTACATAGGATGGAAATCCGGACATAAATTTCATAGCCGATTCCGAATGGACGGTAGTATGATCTGTACTCGGGATACAACTCCACGTACCACTTGAGTAAACGGCGCATATTTCGTTTTTATGTTGTTTTGATTTGTTTATTATTCGTTACTTGATTTCCGCATGTTATTTGTTTATGTAATGATGATATAAAGCGCATGGGCTTAGTAAGTGCGATTAAAGGTCCTCTATTTTGAGAGGTTAAAATCCTTTACCACGATGCTTTGATGCGCCGGATGATGTATATTCGGTTGAATGTGAGATGTGTTCAATCGGGTATACGAAGTCCGATATTGTTGTTCTCTTTTTCTTATATGCATTGTGTTATTAGCGTATGGGCTTAGTAAGTGCAATTAAATGTCCTCTATTTTGAGAGGTTAAAATCTTTTACCACGATGCTTTGCCGCGCCAGATAATGTATATTCGATTGGATGTGAGATATGTTCAATCGGATACACGAAGTCCGATATCATTGTCTTTACTTTTTATATATGCATTGTGTTATTTGCGCATGGCTTGATAAGTTGGATTAAAGGTCTTCTATGTCAAGGGGTTAAAAGCCTTTACCACGATGTCTTGCCGCGCTTCTCACTATGCCACTTATTCTTTTTTGCATCATTGCTTCATTTACGCATGCAATACGAAGTTCCATATAGTTATCTTTATCTTTGTACGCATTGTAATTGTAGGACACAGGAACTGGGCGACGCATGCTGTCCCGGGCTCGCGGCTCGGTTGGGAGTACGGAGTAGCCACGGGGGACTAAATCGGAGAATAATGGAGTCGCCACCCGGTGTGAACCGGGAAAATGATATTTAAGGCCGCACTCACCCCTCGCAAGGGAAGACCTCAAACTGTTGGGTTCGAAACGGTCCCTTACTTATGTCACTTGTAATGAAAGGATTTATGTAATAATTTAATCAAGCTTAAGTAACATTTATTTCCGAGAGTATCATGCTTCTAAATTCGCATGTATAAAAATAAAACTTACACCTAAATTTGCATATATTTCACATCTAAGATTGCATGCTTGAAAGTACATCAAATTAGCAACGAACATACAACTTCATTGGCATATTGTATTCATGGAAACACAAACACACATAAAGGCGAATCAAATGATGGCGAACATGTGATTTCATAGACATATCATAAACAAATAGCCATTACATGTCCATGCACAAATAAAAGAGTCAACTAAGTATATAATGCAAAAAGACACTTAATGATACAATTAGGCATTAAAGTGAGCATGCTATGACGTGGTGCAAAAGAAGATAACTAATATGGACACAAGCACACATGTGAGCACTTTTCCAAGTGGTACGTGGAATTGTATCCCAAGTACAGACCGCACTACCGTCCATTCGGAATCGGCTACGGAATTTATGTCTGGGTTTCCATCCGATATACCACAAGAAATAATACTTAAATGCTATCACGACATGGATATATGAATTGTAATACGTTAAACACATTGTACTCATACATGTGGGGAATACAGATGAATGACACCTACACAATCTTGCGTAATACAAAGAAGCAATCAGATTCTTCATACGAAGGGATAGCTACTAGGAACAATTATGTATGAAATATGATGAAAAAGACTCAGTTCAGTGGGTGCGCGTTCGCGTAGCGTTGGAGAACGCGTTCGAACGGTAAACAAAAGGTTCGCATTCGTATAGCGTTTGATAACGCGTTCGAACGGTAAACAGAAGGTTCGCGTTCGTATAGCGTTTGATAACGTGTTCGAATGGGACCAGACAGAAAACATGTGTTCGTGCGGCATTTTGGAACGCGTTCGAACAGGATTACAGCAGTGACCTCCAAAATGAAGTAAACAACTTGACACATACATGAACGGATAAATAGATGACACTTAATAAATAATAACGGGCTAGAAGTGCGGCAAAGCATCGTGGCAGAGGATTTTAACCTCTCGAAATAGAGGACCTTTAATCGCACTTACTAAGCCCATGCGCAATCAACACAATACATATATAAAAGTAAAGACAATGACATCGGACTTCGTATACCCAATTGAACACATCTTACATTCAACCGAATATACATTAACCGGCGCGGCAAAGCATTGTGGTAAAGGATTTTAACCCCTCCAAATAGGGAGACCTTTAATCCGACTTACTAAGCCCATGCGCTCGATCGCATCATGCATACAAAGATTAAAGACAATAATATCAAACTTAGTATGCCCGATTGAACATATCTTACGTCCAACCGAACACACATCAACCGGCGCGGCAAAGCATTGTGGTAAAGGATTTTAACCCCTCCAAATAGGGGACCTTTAATCCGACTTACTAAGCCCATGCGCTCGATCGCATCATGCATACAAAGAATAAAGACAATAATATCAAACTTAGTATGCCCGATTGAACATATCTTGCATCCAACCGAACACACACCAACCGGCGCGGCAAAGCATCGTGGTAAATGATTTTGACCCCTCCAAATAGGGGACCTTTAATCCGACTTACTAAGCCCATGCGCTCGATCGCATCATGCATACAAAGAATAAAGACAATAATATCAAACTTAGTATGCCTGATTGAACATATCTTACGTCCAACCGAACACACATCAACCGGCGCGGCAAAGCATCGTGGTAAAAGATTTTAACCCCTCCAAATAGGGGACCTTTAATCCGACTTACTAAGCCCATGCGCTCGATTGCATTATGCATAAACAAGTAACATGCAGAATTCAAATGACAAAAAATAAATAAATCAAAGCAACATAAAACAAAAGAATGTGCCGTTTACTCAAGCGGTACGTGGAGTTGTATCCTGAGGAATCGGCTTTGAAATTTATGTCCGGGTTTCCATCCGATATACCGCGAGAGTTGACACATCTTTCATTTTATTCCAAAGCCACAACATACAATATTTTGTAATCCATGCATATTTATCTACTCAAGGGCCACAACATGCATTTATAAACGACTCTCATGCGATAAAAACAAATAAAACAATTAAAAAGATAGATGAGAATGATAGGAAAAGTACCATCAGGTCTAACCTTTTATGTCGACTTTCGGACTCGCGTTTCACGGCCGTCGGAAGGGCTATCACTCCGCAACTCTTCCGGTTCACTGGATTAACGTCTTAGCTCGCTGTTTTGCTGTTTTAGTCGCTGTTTTCACTCCGATTTGCTGCTATTTCCTCGTGATTTTCTGGTCACTGTTCAGGTGTGTTTGTTCACTGTTTGGGGACTGTTTTATGCATTTTTGGAGGGTAAAGGGCTGCTGTTTTGGAAGGGTTTCGGGAGCAGTTTTCGCTACTGTTTTGTGCAGTTTTGGGGACTATTTGCGGCAGGTTTTGGGACTGGTTGTGGTAGTTTTTTTTGTGGGTGCGGTGGGCGTAGAAACCGTGCAGTTTTTAGGAGATTTATGCGTTGAAGTTAAGGATATTTTGAGGGAGATTAAGCGTGCAGGTCAGGGCTTATGGCGTTAGTTGCTATGTGAGTTGAGGGCAAGGTGTCGGAGGCTGGTGGGGCATGTGGCAGGTTCGTGAGGTTGTGTTGAGCGAGTGACTAGGTGTTGAAGGCTGTTGAGATGCGTGAAGGGCTGTAGTTGGCGAGAGACTAGGTGTGATTTGTAGAGGCGTGATGGTGTGTAGGAAGAAGGCTGGCTGGTTGCTTTGTGTGTTTAAAGGTCGTGGGTGTGGCAATCGATCGAGACAATTGGCGTGAGAGAGTATGGCTTGCGTAAGGGTGATTGGTGCGTGGTCGTGTGTGTTGTGAGAATTGGTGAGGGACGTGTGGCAATGGGGCTTATTTCTTTGTGTTTTGGGACGACAATGCAAGGGTTATTTCCTTTGCCTTTGATGTGAATGAGCCATGTGAGAGAGGGATTGGAGAGAGGTCGTGAGTAGTTTAGGGTTTCTTTTCTCTTTGTATTTTTGTGTTTGTAGTTTTTTGTATTTTGGCCGTGAGTGTCTTCTTTTTTGTTTGCAAATTTATGTTGTTTATGTAAGGGTTTTTAGGGGCAGAATCCGGTAACGCAGCGGAAGCGGTGGAAAATCAGATTTTCCGATTTCAAAACTTTTTCTTGAATTAATTAAATAAACATATTTATTTAATATTCCAATAATCAAATTATGAAATAAAATTCAAATGAATCATATTCAAGTGAATTTACCGAAATGCCCTTACATTGGTATTTTGTCCATTTTAGTCCGAAATTGATCTAATCAATTTTGAATGATTCTAAATCATTTCTAAGATGAACTTAGCATGTTCAAAACATCAAAACACCAAAAGCACCAAAAATCTCATTTTTCTGATCCTTGGCCGAATGCACCTCCAATGTGCCATTTTGTGCACTTTGTCATTTCATGCATCAAAACACATCAAGATGTAATCCAATGAACATGAAACTTTATATGCATCATATAAACATCCAAATGCACAACATATATGAAAATCCCCAAATTTGGAATTGGTCAAGAACCCTAATTTTTCAATTTCTTCAAATTGGACAAATTAGACCAAATTGGTTAAATCCAATACTTCAATCATGTTTCTTCCATCCAATCAAAGTCTCAACACAATGAAACAACTCAAGATCAAATCTAGGTCATCTAAGAGTGGGTCAACAACTCTAGATTAGCAACAAGGTTTCCAAAACCTTAAAAGAAAGCTTATAACTACAATAGTCACAATCTTCCTTCATCATACATGCTCTACACTTTCACCAACTTTTATCCATCAAAAACACAAAGAATAAAGAATAGAAAAACTCAAGAACATCACAAGATGTTGCCCACAACAAGAGGAACAAATTACTCTCTAATGGAAGGTTGGAAATACTTACTATTTTCAAGCTTTTCTTGATTTTTCTTTCTTTTCTCTCTAGCATCCTTTGCTTACTTTAATGGAGTTTTCTTTAAAGTGTATTAGGTTATCAAATGAAAGTGAAATGAAAACAATTTATACTTAGGACAAAAAATGCCCTTGGCCGAAATTGTGTATACATATATACCAAATTTCATTTCAATTTCATTTAACTTTACATTTAGTCAACTTGCATAAATATCTTAATAACACTTTATTAGATATTTAATTAAGTCAACAAATGCAACTAAGAATAATATAACTCTTATATTTAAGTGTATTGGCCGAAATTATAAAGAAATAAAGAAAAAAGATATTTTTATTTTTCAAACAATTTTGAACAAATATCTTAAGGAGTCAAAATCAATTTGACAACCTTTTCCTTTAATGTAAAGTCAAACATTTACATTTATAATCATTTCCTAACTTTATCATTTGGTGATATATTTATATTTTAATTATATTAATCATTTAACAATTAAATAATTAAATAATTAATTAAATACAAATATATCAAATATATGTATTATATTTACTTTAAATATCTCAAATACATATATTGATGATATATGTCAAATACATTTATTTGACTATTTATTAATGTGTATTTAATAATATCATATATTAAATACAAATACACATTAATTAGGAAATGACGGTTCGGCCTTTTCGCATGTATTTTTCGTTTAACGATTAAACGATTTATAAATAATCATCATTATTCATAAATGTTGCTCTAGTGCTCTATGAGTATGTTTCATTATTGAGACTCTCTAGATTCAGGTATATCCGTCATGAAATCCAATTTCATGTCCATAATCTATCCACCCGTAGATTATGACGATCACGGATAAACTAGCTGAATCATACAGGTCGAGGTCATTGCATACGTATAATCCCTCCGTCACAGGTATCCGGATAATCCCAGAGATATAGATGTAAACGTCAAATCTCTATAGGTATTATCTCGTCGACGTATTCATTAGCAATCTCTAAATAACAATCGGAACTTACTTCCGAAGTATACTGTGGCCACAGATTTAACAGACTGCTAATTATATATGGACTACCTATGCTCTGTACACAGAACTGACGGATCATATCTTGACACACACAGGATATCCTGAGGATCGGTCCACACCCAACGAACAGGCGGAGGTCTGATCTAAATAGATCGGTGACGTGACTGCCATCTAAGTGTGGAGGATGTCTCATACATCCACAGTGGTATCTCAAGTCGAAGGACCACTATGCTACTCAACCCGAGAAGATTCTTATTGACGTTGGTGTACCATCCATTAAGAATCTTCGGTGAGCCGTTCAGTGTTTATCCACTATAAACACCTACACGTCTATACGAGTCTCCATAGACTCATGGTTCATTGGGATAAACCATCGGACCAAGTCTCGATATACGACATGTACTGGTCTCAACGGATTTGACTAACCGACCCGTGTTAGCAAATCTTGACCAGGAACTATGTTTGATAATAATCATATAGCAGTGACACTTCCCAATGTCAATTACAAACTAACTTTGTAACTGTGTACTGCATTATATATTATCGGGCCTTTGTCTAATATATACATATCACTAAACCACATTTAGTTTCAATCTAATCGTAATCAGATCGAATACGTATATAAGAACAAGAGGTGCAACTATAAATAAGTAATATTATGGAATAAGGGGATGTTCGTATTCATGAATCATACATAAATACGGTCCGGATTGGCGCTCTGAGCACCAACCCCAACAGTTTATATAGAGGAGGATTAGGGTTTGTCCTTGTCTCACAAGGAATGGATCTTGGTTTCTAATTTAGGCTTTTCAAGAATGGTATACACAAGATTGAGGGGGGACAAAATATTTTAAATTAGGAAGTTACAAGATTAGATTGGTGTTGATTAGGAAGTCAAATATTTTAGATTGGTAAATATATTATTTAGTTAGGAATGATTATTATTTATTAGTTTATATTAGGCATATACTTATTTTATGTTTGGTAAATATTTTATTTATTTATATAATTTAATTAATATTTTATTTAGTTAATGTTTTAATTTAATTAATAATTATTTAATTTGGGTGTGTATTATGGGGCTATGGGCGTGTGGGCCTTGGTTAGGGGGTGGGCTTGGCTAGGTGTTTTGATGTATTTTATTTGGAAGTGAATTATTTAATTTTGGTATTTAACTTTAATTTATTTGATTTAAATTTAATTTGTTTTATTAAATTTTCAATGTTAATTAAATTAATTGGTTTCGTTTTAACTTTAATTTAATTTTAATTGGTTTTAATTAAAATTTGTGACATGTGTTTTAAATGTTTTAATTATTTTTAATTTGTGACATGTATTTTAACACGGAGGTCCAAAAAGCGAACCCGAAGCTAATCCAGCGAATAAGAACCAACAAAATGCCGATTCTCTTCCGACGATCGTTTCCCGCAACTTCCTCGACTAAAAAAGTAGTGCCTCTAACTGAGACTCATCATCGGGTTTCACATGCAAAAATACAATGCCTACAGTAATGAAAAGCGCATTGGCTTATAGTGTTGGACTAAAAGGTTCTCCATTTGAGGGAAGAAAAGCCTAAAAGGCTACCTTTACCACGATATTCGCCGCGTCTTTCATCTATTGATTGCATCATCTATCATTGTCTTGGCTCGATCTATTATCATTGGTGTACCCATGTTATGATAGCATTTGGGCATTATTTCTCGTGGTATATAGGATGGAAACCCGGACATAAATTTCATAGCCGATTCCAAATGGACGGTAGTATGATATGTACACGGGATACAACTCCACGTACCACTTGGAAAAATGCACACTCATGTGTTCGTGTCAATTCTAGATATCTTTTCTGCATCACATCACGACATGTGTATTTTAGCATATAGTTGTCTCTTTTTACCTTATGCATTTGTATTACCTCTTTAGTTATATATTTCCATCATGCGCTTAATTGTCTTTCCTTAATATGCATGCTTGTATGAATGTTATTTGTTTGCGCTTCTGTGTCTACCAATGTGAAATTGTATGCTTTCCGTATGTCAATTTATCTTAATGCATGAATTCGGACATAGATTATATGCAAGTAGGTTGTATGCAAATTTGGACATAGATTGTATGCAAATAGGTTGTATGCAAAATATGAAAATGTGTTATATGTAAACTTAGATATGAGCTTTATACCTATGCATGCGAACTTAGGAGTAAATTATCCTTGGAAATATGTTGCTTAGGCTTGGTTAGATTATTGCACAAATCATTTTATTACAAGTGGCATAAGTAAGGGATCATTCTGAACCCAACGGTTTGAGGTCTTCCCTTGCGAGGGGTGAGTGCGGCCTTAAATCTTTGTCCCGGTTCACACCGGGTGGCGACTCCATTATTTCTCCGGTTTAGTCCCCTGCGGGCTACTCCGTACTCCCAACCGGGCCGCGAGCCCGGAACAGCATGCGTCGCCCAGTTTCTGTGTCCCACAATTAAGTATATCACTCAATCAGCCCAACAACCGAATCGCCCAATCGGCCTAATAGTTGTATCACTCAATCGACCTAACTTTCAAATTGCTCAATCAGCAGTCAAATCCTCTCAAACAGTCGAAGCAATGCTCGAATCAATGAACAATTGTAAAAACGTGACCATGCAGTTAAATGATGTAGCGCACGTTCATAGCGGTTGATGCAAGTAACACACCACAACATGAAGCATAACTTGACAATTACCACAACATGGATGCACGACAAAGGCAGTTGCCACATCTAACAGAAGACGAAGGATAGAGCCATGAGATAGTGAAATTTAACCGTTCAAGAAATTACCGAGGTGGTTATTCGCACCACTATATAATCCCAAAGCTGAATCTAGAGGAAGAAGATAACAATTAAAAGATTCTTATGAGCAATGTAATTTCCTTTTATCTAGATTAATCAATTGAGATTGTGTGCTTGCGTCCCTTGGAGGTATTCCTTAATAAAAATCATTCACCCCTTTTTCGGGACTTTATTCTAAGAGATTTGAACCTTACACATTCTCTTTTTGTTGTTCAACAGTCTCCTATAAATTAATAAAACGTTTGATTTGTTATTGAAATTATTTTAATTTACCCTACTAAAACAGATATTATTTTTTATTTTTTATGAAAACCAAATTTTATCTGAATTAAAGTTGTCGCTTTGTCACTGCTCGTATATTCATGAAAGGAAAGATAAGGAGCAAATCTTTAGGCAAATTAGTGCGAAATTATTAGTGTACTTGAAAAAAGAATATTGTTATAAAAAAGTTTCACAAAATATATATGAAAAGTGCTGGGGTTTTGCTTTAGTGTGCACTCTACGGATGAGTATACATGGGTTGTTTTAATTTGAAAAGATGTCAATTTAAATTATCTGTCAATTTATATATGTTAGGTTTTTGTTTAATCACACACCTAACATATCACATAATTTCACAATATATATATAAAATAAAATATGTTAATAGAAAGAGAAAAGAATTCCAAAGACATTAAATGTTACTAAGGAAATCTATATTTGGGAAATCATAAGCATTCTCAAATAGTCTTTTCTGAATTATAGTTGGTGGAAACTGGAAAGTCCTATTACGTGAAATCACGATAAGCTAGACCCAAATTTACTAAAATATCAACAACCTAGATTTTTTTTTTTTTTTTGGAAAACGTTGGAAATTCCTCGCCGCCAAAAATTATTTCATTCTCTATAAATATTATTGCATTTAAACTCTAAAGATCCAATTAGACCAATATAATTTAGCCAACAAGATGTCAATGTGGTAAAAAATAAGGATTCTTTAGGCATGAAATAGCCATCATCGAATCATCTCTAACTAAATCATCTCTAATGTTTGATGGTGTAGGGTTTAAGATATCATCTTGAGGTCCTGAATTAAAATCCAGGGAGTGCATTTCTTATAAGAGCCTGAGACAGCTCGAGATTTTACCTACTCCGCTTAAACCCGAAAAAGATAGTTTGGCGACGGAATTTTCAATAATTTTAAAAAAAAATATGTAGAAAAAGATATTTGAACTCCTATAGAAAATGTGAAGCATCCCTTGAGAGCCCCATTAAAAATTTGGAAAATCGCCCCACAAGTAGCAAGGCCCGGATTGCCTCTTGCTACACCATATGTATAAAACTTGACCCGCTGAATGGAGTAAATCTTTGGTGCAACAGTGGTATGGATGACGGAGTACCACCAACCAATTAAAAAATAATATGTTTAATTTTCTTCATATTTTTTAGTTGTTTTTTGACTTTTTAGCACGCGTGGCAAATGATGATTGGCTTGTTGCATGGATGACGTGGTACCACTGTTGCACCAAAAATTTTCTCCGCTGAATGGGAGGAGAATTCCAAAATATTGTGAATTTTTTAGGAGCCCTCAGCATCAAATGATTTAACAACATCATTTGAATATATATATATATACTCTCACATAAGTGATCATATGCAAATCATCCTGATGTAACAACATCCGGACGTATGAGATAGTATAATTATTCTCTCATTTCATATGAAAAATATGAGATAATACATATACTATCGCGTACGTTTGAATGTTATTACATCAAAACAGTTTTTATGTGATCATATATCTCTATGTGTGTATTAAAATTCACATTTTTCTATTCAATTTTTTTTTCCAGTCAAGACGAACTAGGAAAACTTACAAAATTTTGTTCAATATTTTATTTTTAATTTTAGAAGATCATTTATAAAAATAAAAATAACTAAAATGTAAGGGTGATTGCAAAAAAAAAAAAAAAAAAAAAAAAAAGAAAAGAAAAAAAAAGAAGAGAAAATGTATTTTTAATAATAGAAAGATTTGAAGGGCTCTTATAATTAAATGTGTTTTTCTTACATGATTACGTCCGGCCCTGCCAAATGAGAGAATCATTCATTTGAATTTGGACAAGTTGTAGCTTTCCAACCCCAAGGTTGCCTCAGTGGTAAAGGTTTTGGGCTTGAGTGGTTTGTTCCCTCTCAGGTTCAATGTTCGAATCCCACTATATGCATTTCCTTGGGGCCATGCCCCCTGGTGTGAAAAACCAGCGACTTACCCTGATCCGTGTTGGGAAACTTCTGAGGGCACGGGGCACAGGTCCCGGGGATTAGTCGAGGTGCGCGTAAGCCTGGACACCCCGGTTATCCAAAAAAAAAAAAATTTGTAGCTATCCCATTCCCAGCAGCCAGGGTTGTTAGGAATAGGAACTTTTTTAAATCATATAATTAAATAAAAATAAGACACTTTAAATAATATCCAACAAATTAATGATATTATTTTCATATATACATATAATTGTATAAGGTAATCTCCGATGGGCGTGATTTGGTGATGTAAGGTTCAAAAATTTAATCTTGAGGTTTTAGATTCGAATCCAAAGATTGTGTTTCTTATAAGAATATAAAACAGGCAGGGATTTTATGTACTTCACTTAAACCCGAAAAGGATGATTCGGGACATGATTTCCAACGATTCCATATATAATGAATAGCAACTTTCCAACTGTTTCTCTTATGTTATTATTATTTCTGATACGCAGCATGTCATTGTGTATCTAGTTGCGAAACACAGGCGCCGCCCTTATTTTTCTTAAAATTTGAATGGAAAAATGAGATCTCATTGATACAAAATATATTACAATTTAATTTGGTTACTGTGTTCTTACAACGAACTTTGAACACTCAGTAAACCGAACTGGAATGATACAATTTGAACAGTGAAACAAATGACAACACAATTAATAGAACAGGACAATCGCAGAAGAGAACGCGAAAAACAGTAAATCAGTCACAGCGATGAAGGCAGAATTCCGAGGCTTGTTGATGCGGCAACAATCTCCTTAAAACAAATTCGTCCCCTACCGATTGGTGCAGTAGAACGCGAGACGTCTGTTTCCCAGGATGCAACGGAAAAAGAGGAAATTGGGCACCACCAAATTCGACTGCAACGAACAACCGAAGTGCTTGAACTCTTCTAAAAAAGAAAGCTTGAAACTTGTTTCTGTATTCAACTAAACAAAACCGAAAATACACATCTCTATTAAAAAGAAATTAACATGCCAATTAAATTGAGTTAGTGGGAGACCTTCCATTTGATTTGTAACCACTTAGTTAATTAATAAAATTGAATTAACTGTTATGGAACATCAAAAGCTTGGAAAAATAAAGAGGAGGCTTGCAAAAATTCGCTAGGCCGGGCTCGCACATTTTGGTCCGGCATTCGTGTACGCAGGACACGCGGGTGCACACGAGCCAAGCTTGATTCGGATTTGATTTGCACCCCCCCCCCCCCCGCACGTAGAGAGAGCCTCTATCCTTATAACTCTTACCCATCTACATATGAGCAATCATATATAAGCATAATATTCACTCTATAGCTTTCCCATATGGGACAAGCTTACTTTTCTTTATTTTCCAACACCAATGGGTGAACTTTGAGCAACAATTTCTCATTCACCCAAGCACCATTTTAAGCATATGAATATACCATTTCGAAGTACTCACGGAGGAGTATCCGAATCATTCAATAACAACCACTAACACGAAGTGGACCATGCTTAAAATTGAGCCTCAAAATGCTTACTCATAAGCATTTTTTCCAACAATCCCCCACATGAATGAAATTGGCGAAAAACGTCGAATAAAATTATTTTATAAAACATTTTATTTTGACCTAGAAGAGTTCAACGGTTCAACACCTGCATAAGATAGGTAGGCCTCAGCCTTTGAACCTTCCATTGTGAAAATATATCTCATTTACTGGCTGACAGTGGACGCGATGTCATTGAACTGTACTGCCGTTCATGTAAATGGAGAATATATATCACACAGATATTTAACCTAACACATCTGAGTTCTCATTATTATGTTCATTTTGGCCATGAACATCAACCTGGTTCTGCAAGAGTTTCTAAGAATTGAGCCCCATACAATTCCCTTTAAAGCGGCCCCACTTCTCTCTCACATAGGTGATTTCTTATTTAAGAGCATCTCGTAATACTCTGCTCGGATTCCCGACGCATAAGAATCATTAAAAGCATTTGCTTAACCTCAATCCATACGAGCATCACTATTTCATTTCACCATAGGAATGGACTAGAGGGTAAACCCCCCACAGTGAACCAATTATGTCTTTTACGAGTAGGTTGTCCCATGAACCTAGATCTTGGGATCTCCAGTCAACAAGGTTGGGTTGTCCTTCGTAATAAACATTTATCTAATGGGCTTTAGTCCCATTCCCCTCGATGATTTCACCACCAACTCTCTATTTAACCCTTTGGTTAGCGGATCCGCAATGTTATCCTTTGACTTTACATAGTCAATCGAAATAACTCCAGTAGAGAGTAACTGTCTAACGGTATTGTGTCTACGACGAATATGTCTAGACTTACCATTATACATATTGTTATGTGCCCTTCCAATTGCAGATTGACTATCGCAATGAATGCAAATTGCTGGCACTGGCTTAGGCCAACTTGGAATATCCTCTAGAAAATTTCGAAGCCATTCTGCTTCTTCAGCACACTTGTCTAATGCAATGAATTATGATTCCATTGTAGATCTGGCTATCACAGCCTGTTTGGAGGATTTCCACGATATAGCTGCACCTGCTAGTGTAAACACATAGCCACTGGTAGACTTGAGTCTTTCATATCAGATATCCAATTAGCATCACTGTATCATTCGACTACAGCTGGATATCTATGATAGTGCAACCCATAATTACGAGTAAAACGTAAGTACCTAAGTACTCTCACTATTGCTTTCCAGTGATCAACCCCTGGATTACTCGTATATCTGCTGAGCTTGTTTACTGTACAGGCTATATCAGCCTTGTACAACTCGATAGGTACATCAAACTCCCGATAACTCTAGAGTATTCTACTTGAGATATACCATCTCCCCTATTCTTTGATAGGTGTAGACTCACATCTAAAGGAGTTCTAGCCACAGCAGAATCATCATTGTTGAATTTACCAAGAATCTTGTCCACATAGTGCGACTGATCAAGAATAAGTCCATATGAACTTCTCGAGATCTTTATTCCTAGAATGACATCTGCTAGACCCCCATGTCTTTCATGTCAAACTTAGATTTTAGCATATTCTTGGTAGATTTCACCATTTTAATATTACTCCCGACATCAATATGTCATCAACGTAGAGACATAAAATGACATAGCCAACTTCTGTCTCTCTGACATAAATGCATTTATCACATTCATTGATTTTGAAACCATTTGCCAACATGGTATCATCAAACTTTTTATGCCACTGTTTCGGAGCTTGTTTCAATCCATACAAGGATTTAACTAACTTACAGACTTTCTTTTTCTGTCCTGGAGCTATAAAGCCTTCAGGTTGTTCCATGTAGATTTCTTCATCTAAATCTCCATTCAGAAAGGCTGTTTTCACATCCATCTGATGTACCTCAAGATTGCGCAAAGCTGCAATTGCTAGTATCATCCTTATGGAATTTATTCTCGTTACAGGAGAATAAGTATCAAAGTAATCAAGACCTTCACGTTGTCTGTAACCTTTAATTACAAGTCTTGCTTTGTACTTGTCAATTGATCCATCTGCCTTCATTTTCTTTTTGAAAATCCACTTGGACCCTAACGGTTTACATCCTGAAGGAAGATCCACTAACTCCCAGTGTGTGATTTTGTAAGATGGATTCAATTTCACTATTGATGGCATCTTTCCACAAAGCACCATCAACTGACCTTACAGCTTCGTTATAGCTTTGAGGATCATTTTCTAGCAAAAATGTCAAAAAATCTGGACCAAATGATTTTTCCGTTCTAGCTCTTTTGCTACGTCTTGGTTCAAGTTCAACAACTTGTTGATCTCCTCCGGAACATTTATTTGTTCTCGGTCTCCTGACTATCTTCAATGATAGTCTCATGTACCCGTTTGTGTACATTTGAATTCGAATTAGTTTTACAAGGAAAAACGTGTTCGAAAAAGGATGCATTCCTCGACTCCATTATCGTATTCTTGTGAATATCTGGTATATTATGACTCATGCACAAGAAATCGATAAGCATTACTGTTATGCGCATATCCTATGAAAATACAACAACATTTTTGGTCATATCTTCACCTTTTTGGTGGAGGAATAACTACCTTGGCAAGACACCCCCACACTCGTAGAAATTTGTAGGAAGGTGCTCTTCCTTTCCACATCTCATAAGGAGTTTTCCCTGCATCTTTCCGTGGTACCTTATTTAAAAGTAATTAGTAGCTGATAAAACAGCTTCCCCACATATTCTGAGGTAAACCAGATGATTAACATAGCGTTCATCATCTCTTTCAAGGTACGATTCTTCCGTTCTGCAATCCCATTGGATTGAGGTGAATAAGGAGCTGATGTGGTTTGATGTATGATTCCATTTTGTTCACAAAGTGATTCAAAAGGAAAAACATACATACTCACACCACGATCACTTCTCAACTCCTTAATTCTTTTGTTCAGTTGATTCTCAACTTCATTCTTATAGAGAACAAATTTCTCTATAGCTTCGTCCTTGCTTTTCATCAAATACACATAGCAAAATCTAGTGCAATCATCAATAAAGGTAATAAAATATTTATTACCGCCTCTCGATTGTATTGAATTAAAATCACATACATCGGTATGAATAAGATCAAGTGGTTCAGAGTTTCTTTCAATACTATGAAAAGATGATCTAGTTAGTTTTGCCTCAACACAAGTATCACACTTATGTTTGTTATCAATTTTAAAATTTGGAATGTGGTTCATGTTAATTAATTTCCGTAATGAATTAAAATTAACATGTCCTAATCTACCATGCCATAGATTAGAGTACTCAACAATATAAGCAGAAGAACTAGCTTTATTGATATTCTTAGGTTTAACAACCATTACATTGAGCTTAAAGAGCCCATCAGTTACATACCATTTTCCCACATACATCCCATTTTTAGTTAAAACTACTTATCAGACTCGAACACCATCCGGAATCCATGCTTGTTCAGAAGTGATCCAGACACAAGATTCTTCCGTATTTCTGGTACATACAGAACATTGTTCAAAGTCAACTCTTTCCCAGAGGTCATCTTCAGAATCACCTTGCCTTGACCTTCAATCTCAGATGTTGCTGAATTGCCCATGTATAATTTTTCCCCATTACCAGTAGGCTCAAATGAAGAAAACATGCTCTTGTCCGAGCACACATGTCGAGTGGCACCAGTGTCAATCCACCACTCTCTTGGGTTAGAACCCACCAGATTCACCTCAGAAACCACAGCTGAAAGGTTAATGTCTGAAACATCTTGAGTCATGTTTTCCATCACATTAGCCTCTTGATTCTTTTTCTTCTTCGGCAGTCTGCACTCAGAAGACTTGTGACCCATTTTGTCACAATTGAAGCATTTTCCTTGAAATTTGAATTTCTTGGAAACTCCTCCTTGAGGGCCCATTTTTGACCCTTTTTTCTTGAGGTTCTTGTTCTTATGGCCATGTTCAACAACATTTACTTTGGCCTCATGAGTTATTCCCCTCTTGTCAGATACTCTGTAATCTTCCTCAATTCTAAGCTTAAGAACCAAGTCTTCAATGCTCATTTCTTTTCGCTTATGCTTTAGATAATTCTTGAAATCTTTCCAACCAGGTGGTAGTTTTTCAATTATCGAGGCTACTTGGAATGTTTCACTTAAAACCATCCCCTCAGCATGAATTTCTGCTAGAATAATTTGCAATTCTTGTACTTGACTTAACACAGGTTTTGGAATCAATCATCTTAAAATCTAGGAAACGGCCTACGACAAATTTCTTAGTACCGGCATCCTCAGTTTTATATTTTCGGTCTAAAGATTCCCAAAGCCCTTTTGCTATTTTCATCCCGGCATACACACTGTACAAGGAATCACTCAGCCCATTTAGCACATAATTCCTACATAGGAATTCAGAATGTTTCCAAGCATCGATCGCACTGATCACTTGGATATCAATCTCACCCTCCACGGGTTCAGGAGCATCTTCCTTTAGAAACCTCGCAAGGTTCAAAGTGGTCAAGTAGAAAAATTTTCTGTTGCCACCGTTTAAAATTCTGTCCACTGAATTTTTCAGGTTTTTCTGCAGCAGTATTGACATGGCTCACATGTCCAACAGGTTGTCTAGCCACAGAGGCTGCAACACCTTGGCTAGCCACAGCGGCTGCCATATTAAGCCCAGAGGCTGAAGCAAGTTGGCCAGCCGAAGAGGCTGCCACTGCACTTTGGCCAGCCACGGGGGCTGCCACAATATTCTGCCCAACCACAGGACTGCCAGAACATCTACTGTGTTTGGACTGTTTTCCATATCCACAGAGCGACTTTGTTTTAAGACTATTACAACTTAATTTGGTTACTGTGTTCTTACAACGAACTTTGAACACTCAGTAAACCGAACTGGAATGATACAATTTGAACAGTGAAACAAATGACAACAACACAATTAATAGAACAGGACAATCGCAGAAGAGAACGCGAAAAACAGTAAATCAGTCCCAGCGATAAAGGCAGAATTCCGAGGCTTGTTGATGCGGCAACAATCTCCTTAAAACAAATTCGTCCCCTACCGATTGGTGCAGTAGAACGCGAGACGTCTGTTTCCCAGGATGCAACGGAAAAAGAGGAAATTGGGCACCACCAAATTCGACTGCAACGAACAACCAAAGTGCTTGAACTCTTCTAAAAAAGAAAGCTTGAAACTTGTTTCTGTATTCAACTAAACAAAACCGAAAATACACATCTCTATTAAAAAGAAATTAACATGCCAATTAAATTGAGTTAGTGGGAGACCTTCCATTTGATTTGTAACCACTTAGTTAATTAATAAAATTGAATTAACTGTTATGGAACATCAAAAGCTTGGAAAAATAAAGAGGAGGCTTGCAAAAATTCGCTAGGCCGGGCTCGCACATTTTGGTCCGGCATTCGTGTACGCAGGACACGCGGGTGCACACGAGCCAAGCTTGATTCGGATTTGATTTGCACCCCCCCCCCCCTCCGCGCACGTAGAGAGAGCCTCTATCCTTATAACTCTTACCCATCTACATATGAGCAATCATATATAAGCATAATATTCACTCTATAGCTTTCCCATATGGGACAAGCTTACTTTTCTTTATTTTCCAACACCAATTGGTGAACTTTGAGCAACAATTCTCATTCACCCAAGCACCATTTTAAGCATATGAATATACCATTTCGAAGTACTCACGGAGGAGTATCCGAATCATTCAATAACAACCACTAACACGAAGTGGACCATGCTTAAAATTGAGCCTCAAAATGCTTACTCATAAGCATTTTTTCCAACAAAATATACATATGAAAGTCATATTATATATTATATATTTAAAAATTGAAATTTTATTAGTTCTGAAAGTCCTAATTTTCGATAAAATATTATGGTCTCAACCAACCGTTTGTATCGACTCTCCTCAGGACAATCTCTAATCTTATACAACTAATTAAGTCATTTAATTATTATTATTATTTGGGAGGGATAATTAAGAATCAAAAGAGGACGAGGAATCCAAAATCATCATGATAAAAAAAATAGATATATGGTCGAAATCAGGAGGTAGTATATCATATTTCGGGTGTATATGTCATCTCTCTCAAAGCAGCTGGGTCTCACACAGTTGTGAGACCCAACTACTATGAAAGAGATGACATATACATCCGAAACATAATATAATTTTTCCGAAATCAGGACCATTAGCTTTGCATTCTGATATGGCAAATTATGAAATGTAAATAGGACAAGAATTGTGAAAAATAATTTGACTACACTATGCATGTGTATGTTGTCTTGTCATCTGTTAATTGATCCATTTTTTATATGATATAAAAATGGATACAATTAATGCCATGCATGTTACTACTACATACAATTTTTAGAAAACATATAGTTGGGTCATGTCACTTTGACAGAATTGATAATGCAACATCATATGCTTCCATGTTGAAAATAAAAATGTTTTTGATCAAGATGATTAATTTGTAAAAATATCAATAAAATATTATTAAAAAATATCCCTTAAAAATATAATGTAATTGGATAATGGATAAAGAATGCAATGAATGTGGCTTCAATGTACATTCATTTGTTAGGAAGACTTCGATTCGATCCCATGTTCAATAACAATAAGTTGTCCAAGTAGTTCTTTTCATCTTTGTTTTGGTTGGCATGTCATGTTCTTTGCAAGTGTGCCAACAAATCTAATCCGTTTTGGTATAAATGGTGAGCTTAATTTTAATTAATAAGTTTTTTTTTAAAATAATAATTAAGTACACATATTTATAATTAAAATTTTAAGATACAATCCAAAAAAATATTTAAATATATAATTTTTTAATTTTCCCCCTTTTTTAGTATTTAAATTTTATTTTATTTTTGCTACAGCCGGGCCACTCACTAATATTTAGAAAAATCGAATCTATATTTGTGAGAAATATTTCTTATGAGTCTTGTATATAGGGACTTCAACCAGTGCACTCTATAATCAATTAGTGGTCAAGTCATAATTTTAATTTAATTATGTATAAAAGTTATCGATCTCAATAGAACTTATCATTTATGTTACTAATTATTGAAACTACTTACCTACGAGTGTCTAATTGAAATTGAAAGATGATTGTTGGTTGAGTTTAACTAAAACTGAAGCAATTAAATAAAACTACGATAAATTCCAAAGGCAATCAATGAAGAGAAAACATTTAGGGTTGTGAATCCGCCGAACATTAATCTAAAGATGAATTGGTTTTCCTATAGGACCTATACTCGTCTAATATATTTGCTCATTAACTTGGAATACTAAAACATCAACAAGCCTATTTCGATGGTCATATGCAATTATTAAAAGTAACTTAATTAACTATATTTCTATGTTAACTAAGAAACCACAAATTCATTAAGTTCAAGTTTCAATTATGGTTATACCCACCCTACAAGTATATTTATATAATTGAGGGAAATCCATAAGATGAGATCGTGTGTTATTGAATTTAAGACTAAACCTAAAATCCCTTGATAAGTTCATCTAAGTTTACCACATCAATCATATTGGTGATCAAGCAACAAGAAGCATTAAGATCAATATTCAATAAACAACCCAAAACACCACACAGAATATAAGAAAACTCAATTTATACACCCATAAATTATGGGTTTCATCACAACCTTGGATCATAGATATAGTTATTACACATGCTCATAAACCCAAAATAAATATTCAAAGATACACAAAATATTAAAGAGTTAAAAGGAAGAAGAAACTTTGTCGAGATCATCAATTATTCGCTCATTGATGTTGAGTTTATGAGTTGTGATCCGTTGATGTGCTTTGTGTTCTCTCCAAAATCACATTGAAGGCTCTAAAATTAGGGCATTGGACTCTCCTTTTGTTTTGGGATGAGTTGTACCTTATATAGGAAGTCTTAGGGATGGTTCCTTCTCGATGACGATTCTGAATACGCACCCAGCATTGCGACGCATATGAATTTATGCCGCGACACTATCTTTACTTTCACTGGCGCGTCGCGACACTCCGTGGTGGGTGTCGCGAAGGGCCACCTTAAACCATTCCCTGCCTCTTTTTTTCACTAGAGCGAGTCTCGACGCGCCATCCAGCGTTGTGACGCACGTTTTGACTCCGAATTTGGCCTAAATTGCTCTGTATTTTGCCACATTCATCCATCGTTGATTTCATTGAGTCTCGATATTATTTTTACCTGCAAAACAAACCATGGACGCTCGTAAAACCCGAGATAACTCAAAAAACATCAAGTTAGAGAGGCGAGAAATATATGAATATTGATCGCTCATCATATAGAAACGTTGGAAACCCCACCGTCAAATCACCCGATCCGGGCTTAAACGGAACATGTAAAGGCTACCTCAATGAGTGTGACTTGGTGGCAAATGACTAAGGACTTGATTATCATATCCTGGATTATGTGTTAATTTTCCAGTCATTTAAATTTCAAGACATGCAACGAATAGAAATGTGATAATAACACTTGAGATTAGGGTTCGCAACGACCATATTTGATATGAAAATGTCAATATTCGTACCCAATCTATTCAATTAACAGGTTTGAATATTTTATCTGTACTCATCTTACGGAAACTGAACAGGTTCCCATTTATATGAAGATTTTACTACTATTTGAACGAGATCGAGAAAACTGTTGAAGACAGCTTGCAAGACAAGCTTATGAGACAGCTTGCAAGACAAGCTTGTGAGACAGCTTGTAAGACAAGCTTGTGAGACAGCTCACAGCTTGCAAGACAAGCTTGTGAGACAGCTGTGAAAACGTGTGAACAGTGCACACGTTTTCTAGCACTATAAAATGGAGCCTTGAGTCCATTATTCATCATCCCATAAATCCCGAAATTGAGATAATAGAGAGTAAAGAGGGTTGAGAGGTTTTTTGTAAAGTTTGTATAATAAACTTTGTAATTCTTTTGTTGGTAGTAATAAAAGAAGAGTTTTCCTCTCACATCTCCTCTATTATTGTGTGTTTAATCACAACAAGTGGTATCAGTAGCTAAGGTTACTCGGAGGGATCCCGAAACTCAGAAACAGAGGTTCGGTTCGGAAAGTCGGTTCCGACAAAAGTTGTCGAAAATCGATTTTGAGCATACCATCAGACGTTTCACGGCGAGACGAGCACGGTGGTATTTTCCGGCGATCGATCGGAGGTCAGACGACGCGTCACGCGCCGCACGCGCCAGGCAGAGGATTCATCACGCGCGACCACGCGCTCCACGCTCCTGCACGCGCCAGCCTGAGGAAGAAGACGACTGCCACGTCAGCAGTCCAGTCATCGCCACGTGTCGCCTAGTCAGCGCACAATCAGCGCCCAGTCAGCTGCCACGTCAGCGGTTCCTGGTAAATTTCAGATAAGTCCCTGAACTTTCTGGAAATTACATTTTAGCCCCTAAACTTTCAGAAATTTTCAATTTAGTCCCTGAACTTTTTGGAAATTGCATATTAGTCCCTGAAGTTTTCCGTAATTGCACTTTGGCCCTGAACTTTTTGGAAATTGCACTTTGACCCCTGTAATTTCTGGAATTTGCAATTTGGTCCCTGTGTCGGATTTTGACAAACGAAGTGTCATTTCCACCATTTTCGACCATTCCGGACGCAACGGTGAGGTTCGTTTTTTGAAATTCTGCTTAGAATTTTTATGATGGAGGGGAGCAACGGAAAAATGATTTTGTTACCAGTACAAACTATTTCACATGGAGAGGAAGGATGAAAGACCTTCTGTATGTGAAGGACTATGATGGATCGGTGTTTCTGGAGCAGAAACCAGAAGGAATGACCGATGGAAAGTGGGCTAATCTTCACCAGAAAACATGCAGTACTATTCGTCAGTGGATCGACGACAGTATCGTCAACCATGTTAGTGAAGTAATAAATGCACGTGTTTTATGGAGAAAGCTGGAGGAGCTTTTCCGAGCAAAGACTGGCAACAACAAGCTGTACTACATCAAGAAGATGATGGGTTTGAAATACCAGGAAGGTACAGCTGTGGCAGACCATATCAACGATTTCCTCGGAACCATGAAGGAATTGTCTGGATTGGGCATAGACTTCGGAGATGAGGTAAATGGCTTAATACTCCTTAATATGTTACCAGAATCTTGGGAAACGTTCAGATCTACGGTGATAAATTCAGCCGCAGATGGGAAAGTCACTATGGAGATGGCAAAGACCAGGATCTTCGAGGAAGAAAAGAGGACGAGAATGCAGGAGTCAGCATCAGCCTCAACCTCAGAAGCTCTAGTGACAGAAAAGAACACCAGAAGGGGGAGGAGTAAAAGCCGAGGCCCAGGGAGATCAGACAAAAACCGAGGTAAATCAAAAACTAGAGATATTGAGTGCTATTACTGTAAAAAGAAAGGCCATATGAAGAGGGATTGCTACAAGCTGAAGAACGAGCAGTCCAGGAGAGATGGCGACTCTAATCAAGAAAGAGTTGCCACTACCACCGAGAAAACCTCCAAAGAATTTCATATTATATATGAAGAAGATGTTGTGAATCTTGCCAGCCACGAGACCAGTTGGGTGATAGATAATGGCGCCTCCATGCACGCCACATCTCGCAGAGACTTCTTTTCATCTTACACACCAGGAGACTACGGTGCTGTAAGGATGGGGAATGACGGACAGTCCAAGGCCGTCGGTATTGGAGACATCTGCCTTGAAACAGACAACGGGACAAGGCTAGTGTTGAAGGGAGTCAAGCACATCCCAGACATCCGGTTAAACCTAATCTCAACAGGCAAGCTGGATGATGAAGGTTTCTGCAGCACCTTTAGTGACAGATGCTGGAAGCTCACTAAAGGATCAATGGTCGTGGCACGAGGTAAGAAAGATTCAACTTTGTATTTGATGCATGCTAAGCTTTCAAATAGTAGCATAAATACAGTCAACAGCAATGAGGCAGCCGAGCTATGGCATAAAAAGCTCGGTCACATGAGCCAAACAGGGATGGAGATACTACGCAGGCGGAATGTTCTTCCGGAATTGAAGAACTCACACTTACGGAAGTGTGAACACTGCATGGCTGGAAAGCAGAACAGAGTATCCTTCCAGAGCTCCCCGCCTCAACGGAAACCGGAGGTACTAGATCTCATACATTCAGATGTATGCGGTCCGATGCAGACACGAACACTTGGTGGGTCACTGTATTATGTGACATTCATTGATGATCATTCAAGGAAGATCTGGGCATACACCTTGAAGAGAAAAGACCAAGTGCTGGGAGTGTTCAAGGAGTTTCACCGCCCTGGTGGAGAGAGAACCGGTAAGAAACTCAAATGCATCAGAACAGATAACGGTGGAGAATACAGAGGTCCGTTTGAACAGTACTGCAAGACGCAAGGAATCAGACATCAAACGACACCTCCGAAGACCTCAGCTGAATGGCCTAGCTGAGAGGATGAACAGAACCTTGTGCGAGAGGATCAGAAGCTTGCTGTCACAAGCCAAGCTGCCGAAGACATTTTGGGGGGAGGCACTCATCACACAGCAGTTCATGTTTTGAACATGTCCCCAGCGGTCGCACTGAAAGGTAATGTTCATAACCAAGCTTGGACAGGTAAAGAAGTGTCTTATGAACACTTGCATGTCTTTGGGTGCAAAGCATTTGTACACATCCCAAAGGACGAGAGATCCAAGCTTGATGCAAAGACGCGACAGTGTGTCTTTATTGGCTATAGTCAGGATGATTTCGGCTACAAACTATATGATCCAGTGGAGAAGAAGATTGTCAGAAGCCGAGATGTTGTCTTTGTTGAAGACCAGACCATAGAAGATATCCGGAAGGATATGAAGACAATGCCCCAGCATACAGAAATGTGAATCCAGAACCTCATACACCGGTGCCAGTACGAGTTGAAGATGAGGTTCCCAGACAGGAGGGTACAGGTGATGAAGCTCCCAGAGACGATGATCATGATCAACCACCAGTACCAGAAGTTCCACCAACAGTTCCACAGAGAAGGTCTGACAGAGATAGGCGACCTTCAACCAAATACTCTGCATATGAGTATGTGCTGCTTACTGACGGGGGAGAACCCGAGAGCTATCAGGAGGCTGTGGAAACAAGAGACAGAGAAAAGTGGGAGGAAGCCATGCAAGATGAGATGAAATCTTTGCATGACAATCACACTTTTGAGTTGGTGAAATTGCCAAGAGGCAAAAGGGCTTTGAAGAACAAATGGGTGTACAGGGTGAAGCAACAGGAGCATACTTCACAACCCAGGTACAAAGCCAGATTAGTTGTCAAGGGATTCAATCAGAGGAAATGCATTGACTTCGATGAAATCTTCTCTCCAGTTGTGAAGATGTCATCCATCAGGTAGGTACTCAGCTTAGCAGCAAGTCTCGACCTGGAAGTTGAGCAGATGGATGTCAAGACCGCATTTCTTCACGGGGATCTGGAAGAAGAAATTTACATGGAGCAACCAGAAGGCTTCAGAGTCAGAGGGAAAGAGGACTATGTGTGCAGACTCAGGAAAAGCCTCTACGGGTTGAAACAGGCACCGAGACAGTGGTACGTGAAGTTTGAGTCAGTTATGGGGGAGCATGGATACAAGAAGACCACTTCAGACCATTGTGTTTTCGTTCAGAAATTTTCTGACGATGACTTTATCATCTTACTGCTATATGTAGATGATATGTTGATAGTTGGCAGGAATCAATCGAGGATTGATAATTTGAAGCAGCAACTGAGTAAGTCTTTTGAGATGAAAAACTTGGGGCCAGCTAAACAGATTCTTGGCATCAGGATCGGCCGTGATCGGAAAGCCATGAGGTTATACTTGTCACAGGAGGAGTACATCGAGAAAGTACTTCAGAGATTCCAGATGGACAAGGCTAAAGCGGTTAGCACTCCTCTTGCTACCCACTTTAGATTGAGTACGAGACAGAGTCCCTCTACTGAGTCAGAGAAGGAGGAAATGAAACAGGTTCCATACACCTCAGCAGTGGGAAGTCTCATGTATGCCATGGTGTGCACGAGGCCAGACTTAGCACACGCAGTTGGATTGGTCAGCCGATTTATGTCAAACCCAGGACGGGAACACTGGAATGCAATCAAATGGATCATGCGGTATCTTCGAGGCACATCCAAAATGAGGTTATGTTTTTTGGAAGCAGCGACAAGACAGTGTTGATGGGCTACACCGATTCAGATATGGCAGGAGATGTGGATACCCGAAAGTCTACTTTCGGGGTATCTGATTACTCTCTCAGGAGGAGCTGTGGCATGGCAGTCAAGGTTGCAGTGTGTTGCCTCTCTACAAAACAGAGGCAGAATTCATTGCAGTGACAGAGGCTTGCAAGGAATTGCTGTGGATGAAGACATTCGTCCAGGAATTGGGTTTCAAGCAGGAGAAGTATATTTTATACTGCGATAGCCAGAGTGCTATCTATCTCGGTAAAAATTCTACCTTTCATTCGAGGTCAAAACATATCGATGTGAGGTATCACTGGATAGGGACGTCCTGAGCTCAGGGCTGTTAGAACTCGGGAAAATTCACACCGACGACAACGGTGCCGATATGTTCACGAAGGTTTTACCGAAGGAGAAGCTTGAAATCTGTCGTGCCATAGCCGGGATGAAAAACTCTCCACATAGTCAGAGTGGGGAGATTCAGAGAACTACGATTGGCTTGATCCCAACTCAGGGTACGTAGGCAGTCATACAGATGCAGCCAGGGGAGGATCCTTTGAGGATCCGATTTGGATGATTGATGGTCGGCTCAGATTTTGGGAAATCTTCACCGAGGGGGAGATTTGTTGAAGACAGCTTGCAAGACAAGCTTATGAGACAGCTTGCAAGACAAGCTTGTGAGACAGCTTGTAAGACAAGCTTGTGAGACAGCTCACAGCTTGCAAGACAAGCTTGTGAGACAGCTGTGAAAACGTGTGAACAGTGCACACGTTTTCTAGCACTATAAAATGGAGCCTTGAGTCCATTATCATCATCCCATAAATCCGAAATTGGAGAGAGAATAGAGAGTAAAGAGGGTTGAGAGGTTTTTTGTAAAGTTTGTATAATAAACTTTGTAATTCTTTTGTTGGTGGTAGTAATAAAAGAAGAGTTTTCCTCTCACATCTCCTCTATTACAAGCTTATGAGACAGCTTGCAAGACAAGCTTGTGAGACAGCTTGTAAGACAAGCTTGTGAGACAGCTCACAGCTTGCAAGACAAGCTTGTGAGACAGCTGTGAAAACGTGTGAACAGTGCACACGTTTTCTAGCACTATAAAATGGAGCATTGAGTCCATTATTCATCATCCCATAAATCCCGAAATTGAGAGAAAGAGAGTAAGAGGGTTGAGAGGTTTTTTGTAAAGTTTGTATAATAAACTTTGTAATTCTTTTGTTGGTTGTAATAAAAGAAGAGTTTTCCTCTCACATCTCCTCTATTATGTGTGTTTAATCACAACAAAAACTAATATCTATACCCAATTCATCTAACCAATGATTGTAAAATTTATTCTCTTATCCGATCGCATTTGTCTTTTGCTGCAAAATTTGACGCGATGTATTGATAGAGCTGAAGCCATTTGCAACTTGAAACTCGCAATTTCTTCTTGGGAACTTGAAGAATTTCAGGAGAAGTTGATAAAATGGGCCTATGCATGAATGTTCAGACTTCAGAGTTCAGACCCAACAACAGGCTTCATTTTTGGCCCATATATGCTCACGAGAAAGTCTCGGAAATACACATATTACATATTACATATATATATTATATATTATCAACCACTTGGTGCTACTTAATTACTCTCAGATATCATCAATTTATTTAGAAAAATATTACTTCTCCTAATAGAAGCTCCCGATTTGATTCCCGAATAAGCAATTTATAAACTAACTTTGATTTACGGTTCCCTACTCGGGGTTCATGGTTACCTACTCGATAACTACATCGGGAGATTCTCTCGGGAAAAACAACAATGTTATTTTATTAGACAATTATATAACACTCCGGTGCATCCAAAGCAACAAAACAAGAGGCCACTAGTGTGTGACAGAGTAAATTACAAGCAGGTGTTGCAAGTTGAACATTTAATATAATAAGGAAAATATTTCGTGTTATTATTTTTCCCATCTTTTATAGCAATTGCATTTCGTGACAAGACAGGCCAGCGATATTAATTAAAAAAAAAACTTTACTATTATTATTACATGCCAATATCATTCAGCCGCTGGACGCTCCTAAGTTTATGGATGATGATCGAGACATTTCATTCTAAATTAATACCGACCTATTTTAAATGTCATGGATTGAATGATTCCGGGTCTTGAAATTATATAAGAATTTATAATTTTTAAGTTAAAATTTGAGAGGTTTTTTTTTTTTTTTAAGAACAACAAATATCTCGATTCATGTTGGAATTCTTATTACGCCCTTGATTTTTATTTTGAATTCGAGATTTTCTATCAATTCCACCTAAACCAAAAGGGCCCGGTACAATTTAATATATTTTTAGAGTTTGTTTGTTTTTTTTTAATTTTTTTCTTTAAATTTTAATAATTCTATGATTTGATTCTCTTAAATTTATTATTACACCGTCCTAGCAAAGCATATGAAATACAATTTTTAGCGGGAATTCGTTGGAGTCAATTACCATCCATTAATGTAATCGATAATGATATAAATTCCACTTAGGATTCGAAGAGAAATTTAAATGGGACAAGTATAATATATATAATTAATAAATAAATAAAATGTGTTAATCAATAATTTTATCTTATTATTATTATTTATTAATTAATTTCAAATTTAATATATATATAAAATAAAATATTAACGAGTGGATATATCATATCATTAATACCTACATTCCATATAAGTCTTTCTCTATAATCCTTGATATTTCTGACGTGGCTACACGTATATTCCTCTGCTTTTGTTCAACTTCTTTGAAAATCAAAATCAAACCTCAATTTTTGAACGTTTTTTTGATTGATGAGTCAACATAAAGTCTTCATTTCCACGTCATTACCACGTAATTTTTTGAAACTTTATTAAATTATTTGCCGAAACTTTTTCATTCCGAAGGCTATTGGGATTGGTTACCAACGTCAAAGATTTTTTTATTCACCCGATTATTTATGATCGACAGATCATAATCAAGAGAAAATCTATCATACAACGGATGTATTATATTATCCCTGTAATAATCTAATTAACCACTGTCACATGTGATAAAATATTAAAAAAATAAATTTTAAATCTTACAGCAAGGTTCCGTGTTTCGCAAATCATGGTGTGCTTTGTTCTTTGTTATTGTCTTTTTTCCCCGATTTTAATTGTTTTTCAAATTTACAAGAAGTTGCGTTTTATTAAATGTCGTAGCTGTGTTTGATATTGCAATCGAATTCCAATACTTCTTTAACATTAAAATAGTAAATATAGTAATTTTATAATAATTACACAAATATTAATTATTTATTAATGGAATAGTTTGGTTGGTTTGGGTGGGGTTTTAGTGGAATATTATTAATACCTCATCATCTCATTTTCTAGAATGGTAATATTTTAATTTTAATTTAGACCTCAACATCATTTATATATTGATGATTTAAGTGAATCCAATCCAATAATATGTAATAGTAGATGAATTTACACTATCAAATAATATTTTGATTTTTTGTATCGGTTTATATTTTAAAGTATAGATTTAAATTAAAACATTCACACCTCATTTAAATGTCAAAATTTGGATTGTCGTATTTACAAAATTAGTGCAGGATTAAGATCACATAACTCGATTTTGTCTCAAATCTCTATCGATTTTTGAATTATGATGAAATTTGTCACAAATCTCAAATAATATGACATTCAAGATTTTTTATGCTTTTGATAAGATGATAGCGTAATTAAAAAATATATATATAATTGAAATAAGAAATTGTTTTCTTTAAGTAAGTGAAATGTAAAGATTCTTAATTAAAGTCTCGTGATAAATTTAGAAAAAAAAAACAACAGTAATGTTAATAATTGTATCAAACACGACAACAAAAACTCTGCAATTTTGTTTTGCATTCCTCTCTTTACTTCGATAGATTAGTTGGCCGACAATAAATAAGATAAAATGTGTCATATTAATAGACTGCCAAGTGGTGGGCCCTGCGAATCAATCAACGATGCTGATTCTTTTTTTAATATCGAAAAATCTAACATCATCTATATCGGTATCATTAGATCTCAATATAAATATGTTACTGTTAACAGGAAAATAATTATTAAAAAACGAAAAGGCGTGAGTCATTCTGGACGAAGAATGAAGAAGTAATTGACCCAGAACGACTTAATTCAGGAAGATTCGATCAATGAGTAAAAAATTGTAAAGAACGAAGAAAAAACCTTCCAACAAGTGAATAATGATGAAAGAAGAACGAATATGCGAATGTTCCTTACAGTTGGCCAGTTACAAGTAGGCTTACTTAACAGTTATTGACAATAATTTCCACGATCTCGGCCGGTTCCCGGTTCCACAAGTGTGGAATCGGTTCGAACCTTTTTTTTATTATATAAAAAATTCGAAAATAATTTAAAATAAATTAGATTAATTTAATAAATAAATAAAATTATTAAATTAAAGAGTTTGAACTTAAATTTTAAAAAATTTAAGTTGTCTATGTATCCTCAAGGGGTGAGAAGAATCAAAGCTCACGTAGTTCCATTATAATTTTAAGATATTTCCCCTTTGGAAATTTACAATTTTGTAATTATCAATCATCATTATCAGTTGATCATTCAGATCCGGTTCCGCTTGCACTTGTTGTTGCAGATGCATTATCGAACAAGTCTTCAAAATCATCGGGGGCATATTCGTGTTGTCTCATATCAGCTCGAGTTCAATCATCTGCACAAGCTGTTGCTTCTAGAGTGCTTGGATGTAATGGAGACCGTCTAGCTTCCAATATATTGCCTCCCAAACTGAAGGTTTGCTCAACCGCAACGGTGGAAATAGGTGCTGCCAATATCTATTTAGCAATAATTGATAAAACATTATATATATTTTGATGTCGGTTCCACCATTCAAGGATTTTTAATTTTTCACTAACTAAACTTTCAGTAGGAAACTCAAAATTTGTAGATAAATAATTATATAATTCGGGGTTATTAGTTGTCGTATCCCTAGTTTTTTTATTTCGTTGCAGTAACCAACGATCCACTGCGCTAAGTCTTGTTTGGATTACCGGTTCGCTACTACTAGATTCACCTAATGTTCCTAAGTTATATCTTACAATATAATCATTAAATAGCTCAATTAAATCATTTTTTAATCTCACTATTATTCTTGTAATATCAATAAAATCTAATATTCCTAAATAATCATAATAAGCTTGTAAAGCAATATTCAAACCTTCTAATTTAAATATAGGATAAAAAACAACAGCAATAAGATAAAGTAAAATAATTTCTCTAAAATAATTCAATCATTTCACCTTCATAATAGTAATGGCTTATAACAAAATAATATCAGTAGGATCGTTACTTTCAAGATGTTAATTGAGAGTACCAACAATATTCAAACTTTCAAGAATAAATAAATGTGTTGTAGGATAATAAACTCCGTTAAAAATTAAAGTAGCATCATTAAGAACTTTTAAAATTTCTAAAATTTTTTCACAAATATCCTATTGATTAGGAAAAAGTGTGATATTTTGAACATGTTGAGAAAAAAAACTACATAATGCATATTTGTATTGTAATGTTTGACATAAAAGAAAATATGTTGAATCCCAACGTGTTGGAACATCTCTTGAAAATTTAATCCGTTTAATACCATTTATTTTACAAACTTGGCCCATTCTCTCATAAATACAATTAAATACTGTCTTAATAGGATCAATGAAATGTTATAATTTTTGCAGACCATCTTGAACACATAAATTAAAGACATGACATGTGCAACGAATATGAAAAAACTGACCCCCTAAATTTGGTTGACATACTTCTTTTAAATCATTGATGGATGCAGTATTTGCAGATGCATTATCAAATCCAATTGTTAAAATTTTATCTACTAAATCATATTCATAAAAAATTACCTTCATCATTCTATAAATATTTTGTGCAGTATGTTGGTCATCAAAAACTCTAAATGCAATAATTCATTTTTGCATGGTAAATGATGCATCAATTCAATGACAATTCACACCCATGTGTACGGGCCAAATTTGGTCCAAGGTTAATTTCGACATTTCGCCTCAGACCCACTGCTAAATGCACCCCTGAAACCCCCTAACCAAACCCAAAGACATTGTGCAAGCCCAGGCTCTGAGAAACACCATACGACAGCCCACGAAACGCTTAGACTCATAAATACCCCTCATAACCCAGCCGTTTTCAGTCTTCATGACTGCCCATAATACTCCTTCATGACACGACTGTTACCAACACACAAAACGTATGTTAATTAACGCATTCATGAATCTCACCTCAAATAGCCTATAAAAGAAACCAAGATCCAAAAGAGAAAGGGGGACAAAAAGAATTACAACCCAAAGCTTAATCATTCTCACCAAAGCCCTCAGAACCTCCGACACATCGCCCTCACGGCAATCCATGGGGATCAAGGTAGTCTCTAGCCTTGCTATTCCATTACTTACAGCTCGTCTTCATCACTGACTTGAGCGTCGGAGTGCCTACGGCACCCACCACACCGGTGGGCAGTAACCTCCACGCTCACTCTACCTTTGTTTTACAGGATCGTTAGTGCCCCCAACCTACAAATTCTCGATTGTGGACCTCGGGCGAAAACCATCATCCACAATTTGGCGCCCACCGTGGGGCCTTAGCGATTCATAGCAGACAAAGATCTCTCAGTCTACGGTTCCTAAAACACAGCCAAACATGGATTCTAGCAGTAAGGAGACACCAGATCCTATGACCACGCATCTGATCATACTCCAAGAACGATTACGCGCCTTAGATGAAAAGAGTCAAGCCATGTGAAGCTCCAATATAACTCTCCAGAATAAACTGGAGCAAATCTCTTCAACCTCCCAACAACCCGATTCTTCAGACCATCCCATCAATCCTACAATCCCCACCAATCTCCTGGGGGCATTCAACAATGTGGTAAGCGAGAATCTGCCATTGGACAAACACCAAATCAAGAAAGAAGTCGACATATCTCCCCAACCGACCAAGCACGGCAAGTTGCCTCCACCATGCGTAAGGAAATGAAAGAGTTCAAAGATGCAATTCTCTCCAGCCTACCTAGTGTCAGACTACCAGTAAGAAAAAGCCGAGCTGGCACAATCTCAGATACACCATTTTTGGAGATCATCACTTCCATTGAGTTACCAAGGAAGTTCAATCCTCCAGCTATGAAGATGTATGATGGATCAAGTAAACCAAACGACCATGTTGTCCATTACAAATACAAGATGTTATCAACGGGTATGGCTTCTCATCAATGGGAAGCTGGTATGTGCAGAGGATTTGGAGAAACATTAGTTGGTTCTGCCCTCACCTGGTTTATCAATCTCCCATACAGATCCATCGAGTCTTACCAACGGCTAGCAAACAAATTTGTGGAGCATTTCGCAAGTTCTTGCAAGCTTGAGAAGACCACTAATGACCTTAATGTCATCCAACAACAGAGAGGGGAGTCCTTGCGAAGTTACGTGGCTCGCTTCAATAAAGAGTATAACAATCTCAGATCTCTATCAGCCTACTGCAGTGGAAGCATTTAGAAATGGATTACTTTCAGAAAGTAAACTCTACAAAAAGCTCACTAAATTTCGATGCTACACTATGGATCAAGCCATGACTCGAGCCCACATTTAGATTAGGTGTGAGGAAGATAAGAGGAACAATAAGAGAAACAATAAGAGAAGAAGCTCCACCAACCATGACAATGAAAGAAGTTTGAATCCTCCCAATCGACATAATAAATGATGTGCTAGTAATACTTCTCAATAAGATATCACCTGATGTAATTAGACAAAAAATGGGGCCAGAAGCCACCTATTGTTGCTTTGGGGACATCATAGCTTCCCAAACAAGTATTCATTGGTAACTTTAAAAGAAAATGACCTTCACAAAACTACAACTTAGGGAGAAACCCATTTTCTCCAATCGACCACATAAAAAATCATCAGACCCAATCAATATACTTCTTCCATTCGACATGAGAATACCCTCATATTCTTCCAGCATACCCACCGACTAAGAAGTATTCTCTAGTAATGTCATCCACTCCAAACTACATGGAAAGATTATCATATTCACCATACGATAAGGTGAAGGGCCATCTGGCTACATAGAATAATTGTTATCATTTCCATACAACATTGAAGGACTCACCACATTCAGACGACTGAAAGGATTTTCATCTCCTCCATATGACATGCATGGATTGCCTTCAACTCCATACTACATGGTTAGATAGTCGTCTCTTTCTGGCGACATGAGAAGATAATTATATTCTTCACATTACATGAATGGATTGCCATCAACTCTAGACTTCATTCGACCATAGTCTCATGGACCCTCATCAGAAACAAGGCGCGACCCTTCAGTGGAACCATTTTTCCTACCATTCAGCCCATATGATGAAGAGATATACTTGGAATGAGGAAGATGTCTCAGTCGACAATACCCGAATGAAGACCTTACGTGGATATCCCAGTCGACATTACCAGGTATGGCTTGCACTTTTTATAGTTGACATTACAATTTATAGTTTGGTAATTATTATGGATGTCCCAGTCGACATTACCAGTCGACAATACAATATGTGGCTTGGCACTTGTTGAGTATCCCACTCGACACTACATGTATGGAGAATTGGTATTAAGATATCCCACTCGACACTACATGTATGTGGTGATAATATCTCAGTCGACATTACCAGACTTGGCAAGGATATCCCACTCGACACTACATGTATGGAGACTCAGTATGAGGAAGATATCCCACTCGACACTACATGTATGTGATGATAATATCTCAGTCGACATTACCAGACTTGGCAAGGATATCCCACTCGACACTACATGTATGGAGACTCAACATGAGGAAGATGTCTTATTCGACACTACACGTGTAAAGCTTGGCAAGGATCTCATTCGACACTACACATGTGAAGCTTGGAACTTGTTAAGGATTTCATTCGACACTACACGTGTAATGCTTGGCAAGGATCTCATTCGACACTACACGTGTGAAGCTTGGCACTTGGCAAGGATCTCATTCGACCCTACACGTGTAAAGCTTGGCACTTGTTAAGGATCTCATTCGACACTACACGTGTGAAGCTTGGCACTTGTTAAGAATCTCATTCGACACTACACGTGTGAAGCTTGGCACTGGTTAAGGATCTCATTCGACACTACACGTGTTAAGCTTGGCACTTGGCAAGGATCTCATTTGACCCTACACGTGTGAAGCTTGGCACTTGTTAAAGATTTCATTCGACACTACACGTGTGAAGCTTGGCACTTGTTAAGAATCTCATTCGACACTACACGTGTGGAGCTTGGCACTGGTTAATGATCTCATTCGACACTACACGTGTGAAGCTTGACACTTGTTAAGGATCTCAGTCGACACCACCATGTGAAGCTTGGCGCTCGTTAAAGATCTCACTCGACACTACATATATGGTCTTGTAGAATGAGGAATAAGAACCCTCATGGACCTTCATCAGGTTCATTCGACCGTAGTCTCATGGTGTTCAGACGACATGGTCTCAGACTACAAGTCCTGTAGAATGAGAAATTATACCATCATTAACTTTTGTCAGGTCTTGTAGAATGAGAAATTATATCCTCATAGACCTTTGTCAGGTCTTGTAGAATGAGGAATGAGAACCCTCATGGACCTTCATCAGGTTCCTTCATCAGGTTCATTCGACCGTAGTCTCATGGTCTTCAGACGACATGGTCTCAGACTACAAGTCATGTAGAATGAGAAATTATACCCTCATTGACTTTTGTCAGGTCTTGTAGAATGAGGAATTATATCCTCATAGACCTTTGTCAGGTCTTGTAGAATGAGTAATGAGAACCCTCATGGACCTTCAACAGGTTCATTCGACCATAGTCTCATGGTCTTCAGACGACATGGTCACAGACTACAAGTCTTGTAGAATGAGAAATTATACCATCATTTACTTTTGTCAGGTCTTGTAGAATGAGGAATTATATCCTCATAGACCTTTGTCAGGTCTTGTAGAATGAGGAATGAGAACCCTTATGGACCTTCATCAGGTTCATTCGATCGTAATCTCATGGTCTTCAGACGACTTGGTCTCAGACTACAAGTCATGTAGAATGAGAAATTATACCATTATTAACTTTTGTCAGGTCTTGTAGAAAGAGAAATTATATCCTCATAGACCTTTGTCAGGTCTTGTAAAATGAGGAATGAGAACCCTCATGGACCTTCATCAGGTTCATTCGACCGTAGTCTCATGGTCTTCAGACGACATGGTCTCGGACTACAAGTCTTGTAGAATAGGGAATTATACCTTCATTGACTTTTATCAGATATTGTAGAATGGGGAATTATACCCTCATTGACATTTGTCAGGTCTTGTAGAATGAGGAATGAGAACCCTCATTGACCTTCTTCAGGTCTAGTAGAGCGAGAAGTGGTGACCTTCTTGGACTTTTATCAAGTCCATTCGACAGGTCCATACGACCGAAGTCACATGGACCCTCATCAGGAGAATATGTGATGACCTTCATCAGGTCTAGTAGTATGATAAGGAAATACTCTTGGACCTTCGTCAGGTCTGTAGAGTGAAGACTTTCATAGACCTTAATTTGGTCCAAAAGACATTGAAGACTCATGGTTATTCGACCCGTAGTATGGAGATTATCCCGACCTTCATCTGGTTCAGTCGACTGGGGACATCCCCCATGGACTCATGTCGAGTCAAGTTGTAGACATAGACTTCCTACAGTCCATACGACAATGTCGTGTGAAACAACTCCTGAACCTTCATCTGGTTCAGTCGACCGGGGACATCCCCCATGGACTTATGTCGAGTCAAATGAACACATGGACTTCCTACAGTCCATACGAAAATATCGTGTGAAATAATACTTGAACCTTCATCTGGTTCAGTCGACTGGGGACATCCTCCATGGACTCATGTCGAGTCTAGTTGTAGACATAGACTTCCTACAGTCCATACGACAATGTCGTGTGAAACAACTCATGAACCTTCATCTAGTTCAGTCGACCAAGGACATCCCCCATGATGTCGAGTCAAATGAACACATGGACTTCCTACAGTCCATACGACAATGTCGTGTGAAATAATACCTGAACCTTCATCTGGTTCAGTCGACTGGGGACATCCCCCATGGACTCATGTCGAGTCAAGTTGTAGACATATACTTCCTACAGTCCATACGACAGTGTCGTGTGAAATAACTCATGAACCTTCATCTGGTTCAGTCGACCGGGGACATCCCTCATGGACTCATGTCGAGTCAAATGAAGACATGGACTTCCTACAGTCCATACGACAATGTCGTGTGAAATAACTCCTGAACATTCATTTGGTTCAGTCGACCGAGGAGATCCCCCATGGACTCATGTCGAGTCAAGTTGTAGACATATATTACTCATGTCGTATGGCATATATCCTGACCTTCATCTGGTTCAATCGACTGGGTACTTCCCCAATGGCTCTTGTAGAGTCAAGTTCATGATATTGACCTTCATCTAGCTCATTCGACTGGACACATCCACGATGGATCATGTAGAGTCAAGTTCATAACTTGACATTTGTTTGGTTCAATCAATAGGCAGCACCGACGCTCATGTACACCTTCATCCTATGGTCTCGACACGCGCATCAAATACTCTCCAAGCCAATGACTCATTGACTTAGAGAGTAGGGGACAAACTGTACGGGCCAAATTTGGTCCAAGGTTAATTTCGACATTTCGCCTCAGACCCACTGCTAAATGCACCTCTGAAACCCCCTAACCAAACCCAAAGACATTGTGCAGGCCCAGGCTCTGAGAAACACCATACGACAGCCCACGAAACGCTTAGACTCATAAATACCCCTCATAACCCAGCCGTTTTCAGTCTTCATGACTGCCCATAATACTCATTCATGACATGACCGTTACCAACACACAAAACGTATGTTAATTAACGCATTCATGAATCTCACCTCAAATAGCCTATAAAAGAAACCAAGATCCAAAAGAGAAAGGGGGACAAAAAGAATTACAACCCAAAGCTTAATCATTCTCACCAGAGCCCTCAGAACCTCCGACACATTGCCCTCACGGCAATCCATGGGGATCAAGGTAGTCTCTAGCCTTGCTATTCCATTACTTACAGCTCGTCTTCATCACTGACTTGAGCGTCGGAGTGCCTACGGCACCCACCACACCGGTGGGCAGTAACCTCCACGCTCACTCTACCTTTGTTTTACAGGATCGTTAGTGCCCCCAACCTACAAATTCTCGATTGTGGACCTCGGGCGAAAACCATCATCCACACCATGTATGAGTGTGTTCGCCAATGGTCACTCCAAATATCAGAACATATAGAAATACGACATTTAATATCTTTAAATATTTCATTTAAAATAATTTTACCATATTTGCATAATTTAAAAATATGACGTTTTGTTGTGTTTTGAGTCATTCTACATGCAGCAGGATTTAAAGCATTATGCACATAATTAGTAAAATGAAGTTTTTCACCAAAACTTAAAGAAATATGTGCCATACAAGTTAATTTCGTAAATTCTTCTCTATTTTTTGCATCAGAATATTTAAATAAATCTACAGCACTCGTACCTCCACTAGATGATGCGTACCTGGCAATTTGAGTTTGCGTCGTATCAATTCCAAGTTCAACCGCATAATGTATTTCTATGTGCTTGATCATATTGCCGTATCCACCAAAAAATTTGTAGGAAACCCCACAATGTCAAGTTCAACTACATAATGTATTTCCATGTGCTTGATCATATTGCCGTATCCACCAGAAAATTTGTAGGAAACCCCACAATGGTTGCATACTTACCTTCATCGGTATCGTCTAAATGAAAATGAATTTTGAAAACACCCGAGGAACGAGACTTAACTTCTTTTCTCCGTGATTGTGAACCGACACTAGGGCCGCTCTCTTGGGTTGACATATTTGACACTATGTTCTCAGATGAACATGTCATTTTTTGTTTAAGAAATAAGTAAGAAGAATAAGAAAATTGTGAATGATAATAACTAATTTGTTAATATAAATGAGATAATTGAGAATAAGTGAAATGAGAGAATGTTTTGAGGGTTTTTCGCGTAAATTGACAACCAATTTATTATCTTTGTTAGGTCTCATCATACACCCTTAAGCATGCATTCTAAAAGCATAATAAGGCGCGAAAGTAAATTAATAACGATATGTGGATGAATATTTAACAGATTGTTCCTATAACGAATCACTCATTTTCCTCTCCCCGACTAGAACTATTCCAACTTCTACCCAATTACATAATACAATAAAAGAAACCTCATTAACATTAAGGGGAATTAGGTGAGAAAAGAATACAAAGAATCAATAAAAGAGAGAAGGTTGGACACGCAGGTCCAATTTAATAAATTCTAAATTTACAACAATTTCCAAAATTGTCATTTCCCTTCTAATATCCATCTGATATACGCTATTCATTCATCACATCCATGTATTCATTCAAGCATGTTATTCAATCAATCTAATCAAATTAATTAATCTTTGAATATTAGTGATCATCCAATGTTCAAACAATGATTTGATTTGCGCGAGTCCAACTCGTTTTAAAATAAGTACTCAAAGTACGAATTCTTGAATTATATCGAACTATTCTTTAAATCTAATTTAATTCGTATTCAATACTAAATCATTTATTTAATTCCAAATTAAATATTTACACTTTTTAATGCGCTTTAATGACTTAGATTCCAAATCTAATCTAAACGGGTCTCAAAGCTCAATTAACATCCAATGTTGTTTAATTAAAGTCTAATGGGCTTTCAATTGATTTCATAAGGCATGGGCTTTGGTCAATATGGGTCAAACCCAAATACCAAAACCCAATTAAGGAATCACCCTTATTTGCCAAGAAACCAATTTAGGCCCATTATGCCCAATTAAACTTTTAAAGCTCATTTGTTATATTTAGATTTAATGGAATGATTTAGGCCCAATTTGGATCCAATCCAATTGGCCTAAACCAACTTGGCCCAACCAAGCCCATTATGCCCAAATATAACAATTATAAGCCCAATTCAAAATCAAGCCCAATTAATTAAATTTCAATATTCCAAATTTCAAAATTCAATTAATTCAAGTGTAATACATTAATTGATTATCTAAATTAATATTTCCAAAATACAAATTTAATCAATTAATCATGTATTAATTTGTTCAACTCATGTCCAACATTTTTGAATCAAAAAATCATCTCATTACATGCTTATCAACTCACGGCATTCTAGGGTTTTATTTGTCCGATTTCGTTTTCAATCCGATTGAATCTCAAATCAATATTACTCATGTTTTTCAACTCATCCAATGATCAAAAAAACAAAAATACCATGATTTATTAGGGTACCAAACTCTCGGCCAAGCCATATATTTGGGGAAAAATTGATCCAATCCATTTTTCACAAAATTGATCACAAACAACTCCAAGTCATCTATATACAAGCATGCTCAAACAAGTAATTTAGTCAAAACATGCTCAAATCCAATTTACCCAAATTTTACCATAATCATTTTCATGCTTAAACCTGGCTCCATGATACAATTGTTGGTTTCTAAGGTGGTCCCAAGATCATATAAGCAATGAAAATAAATGAATACAACTAAGAAGTATGTCGGAATCATACTTACAAAGATCGGCTTTTGGATGCGAAGAACAACAAAAAAATTTCTCCTTGTTGAAGCTTTCGGCCAAGACAAGATTTTGTTGATGAAGATGTATAAGCTCCAAGCTTTAAATGGATTTCAAGCTCTTAGATTGGTTTCCCTAACACCTTGTATTGATCCCTTGAATGTGCTAGCAAGTTAGGAAGAAAAACAATTCTTCTTTCACCTTGGAGAGGCTCACGACAATGAGAAGAGAGAGAGAGAGTTTTTTTGCTATTTTGTGTTTTTGTTTTCTTAAAACAATAATGCAACTCAATTACCAAATATTTGGTATATCCTTTGAAAAAGTCAACCAAAATTTTTGCTCCAAAATTGCATTAAATGTCCACACCAACTTCTATCATGAATAGTGATTGCATGTCACTCACCAAAAATGTGACTTGACATCTATCACTAAAGTGACAAGTGGTGTGACTCGCGATGTGACTTGTGGGCCCCACTTTAATTCAAAATCGAAGTGTGCCCGCAAACACATTTCGGGCTTGGGTTCGTTAATTCCGAATTAACAAATTTTCCGTTGCGACGTAATTAAATCAAATTCAATTAAATAATTATGCATAGTAAAATTACTATTCACGTCGCTTGCGAATTAATTTTAAATCAATTCGTTAGCCCGAATTAAAATCCAATTTTAATTCCGCGTCGAAATCCAATTTCGTATAATATATCGAATATATTATTTTATCGATTAATTCCAAATTAATCGTTCTATCTCTTCAAATAGTACTTTATCCCAGATAAAGTCTCACCGTTATTAATCCCAGATTAATAAAGTTCGAATCATACGTCATCGGTGAATCTTCGGGAAGCGACCCAAGAGATCCCTGGATATGTTGGCAGTAAATCCGATCGTCGGACTATCCGAACACGTACGTACCTAGTACTACGTTCTTACCGATTTACGAGACAAAGTTGGCTTCTAGCAAAGCGACATGCCTACCCAATTCTCCAGAAATATTTTTAATGGAATATATAATCTATGTCAGGCGTAGTATACGTAGTATTGCGTATATCAATCCAGTATCAGATGTCACATGCAAGGCCTGTGGCTGGAATAATATCTGCCTCGTACGAAGCATATATCAGATCACTAGCAACTAGTCTCTTTATTATCGGATAATCATGACCTAGTCATATTATCCCGATGGTTGCGACCCTTTAGAGAACCAGTTCTGTATCCCTGCGTGACCATCATCTCCATAAGACTGAAGTGATACTTCCGTCTTGACATCACACCCAATACACTACGATTCTCAATAAACCCAGAAGAGGCGTACACAGAACCTGTTAAAGTCCTGGACGACCAAAACCAAAGCATATTGATTGTCGCAAGTACTAGCGATGCAAGTATCAAGTTAAGACCAAATACACATACCCTGATGCGGACTCCCATAGACACATAATCATACTACCAATGTGATTCCGATGGGTCTATCCAGAGCGAAGCTGTTTCCGTACCATCGGTAAACACAACCTCCTACCACACTTGCATAAGTATCCAATACTTAAATATATGAGAACTATGTTGTTACGCTTTCATAACACGCACAAGTGCGATATTAATCTATTTCGCATTATCGATGTCCAGTCTCGATAATACTACGACTAGAGATATTTAATGATTAAACCGTCGTGGATTGATACTGTCCTATATCATCTCAATCCGGAACTAATCATAAGGACTTTCATCATTCACACATTTAAGTAATCTAATTACGAAATGATAAAAGGCAATTTCCTTTGCTACATAATTACTTTGTACACAAATACAATGTCTTTTACAAATAGTGATTATATGGGTCTTAGTTGTCCAACACGTTGGCCTTTTTTTTATTTAGGGGCAGGGAACCAAATGGCTCTCTGCCCCTTTCCCCAACGGCTAGGGTTCCTGTTTGAACCCTACGGTTCCAACCGGAATCGTACGGTTCCGGTTGGGGGTGGAACCCCAACCGATCCGGTCCATTACGGTTCCGGTTCTGGAACCGGAACCAGAATCGTTTAGTTGGATTCCGGTTCCGAACTGGAACCGTGGCCGGGTCTACTAGTAGGTTATCAAGCATAACCCAACAGTTGCACGCACGACCCTGCAGTTGCACGCATGATCTAACAGTTACATGCAAGTAGGAAACGCATGGGTTTAATGGGCGAAAGAAAGCGAAACCACTTGAGCGTTTAGCGAGACCGTCCAGTATAAAAGGCTCAGGCGTAACAAAGAAAGAGTCAGGAAGAAAAAAGACTCAAAATGAGCAAGTAGTTTTAATTTAACGTATTTCTTAACTTTGTAATCTTTAGGGTTGTAACATGTGTGCTTGCGCCCCTTAAAGGCATTTTATTAGAATCAATCACCCATTTCTGGAACTGGAACTGTCTCAAGAGCTTTGGAACCTTACACGTGTACTAACAAAAAATTACACAAACAATAACTAAATTAATATTATTTTAAATTTTTATAAAAATATTACTCAAATTGTTGGGGGACAACGATCCTGATTTCGCCATTATCAGGTAAGCTCACATGCATGATCATGGATGCTGCCAAAAAAAAAAATGACTGTAAAAGTGATTACCTTTACAATCATCAGACACATAGCTGCATGTTACATGACATTATTAATAACATAAAAGTAAAAGTTGATTAAAATGACACGACAAAATCAGTTGATTCCCGCCACCATGCATGAGAAGAAATAATACGAGAGAGAGAGAGAGAGATTTTTTATTCACGTAAACCGAGGAATGAAGAAATTTTGCTAATTAACCCACACGCTAGAGTAGCGCCCCTATATTGCAATTTATAAATTTTACAACTCCTTGACATTGTTAACAAATTCACGGGCTTCATTCATATCCTAACACTTTTACTATAAATACCCAACAACGTCCTAACCCTTCTTCGTGTCTCAAAGCATCATCATTGTTATAATTGTTGTCACTGTTGCCACTGTTGTTGTTTTTTTTTTGGTTGTTTGAAGATGACGGTTGGTGCTGGGATTAGTGTGAGCGATGGCAAGTTGATGGTGAAGGGGAGCCGTGTGTTGACGAATGTTAAAGAGAATATAGTGGTGACGCCGGCGGCCGGTGGCGCATTGACCGATGGAGCTTTCATTGGTGTTACCTCGGATCAGCTGGGCAGCCGCAGAGTTTTTCCTGTTGGCAAACTTGAGTATGTTTTTCCTAGAATTGATTTAAATTATTGTTATTTGATTATACATGTGATTTTAATTGGTTGCTTGTGGGATGATTTGGGATTTGGGCGGTGGTTAAATTTTGATATGTTGGGTTCAGGGGATTGAGATTCATGTGTGTGTTTCGGTTCAAAATGTGGTGGATGACACAAAGGATGGGAAATTGTGGGCAAGATATTCCCTTTGAGACTCAATTTTTGGTTGTTGAAGCACGGGAAGGGTCTCATTTTGATGAATCCGGAGAAGAACAATCTGCTTTGTACACTGTGTTCTTGCCAATTCTTGAAGGAGATTTCAGGGCTGTTCTTCAAGGAAATGAACAAAATGAGCTGGAGATTTGTTTAGAGAGTGGTATAAATATTAATAGCCTTTCATCTAATTTGATGATTTTAAGGGAATATTGGTGGTTCTTGGTTGTTACTTAATTCTGGGCTTTTTTTTTTTTTTTCCTTTTTTGTTGTTACAGGAGATCCTGCTGTTGATGAATTTGGGGGGAGTCATTTGGTTTTTGTGGCAGCTGGATCTAACCCTTTTGATGTAATCACCAATGCAGTAAAGTAAGTTTCAACATATCAACTTTTAACTACAATATCTTATTTCTTCATAATTAAACTTGCCTTGAATATTTTTCAAATTAAAACTTACCTTGAATATTTTTCAAAACTTGCTCCTCTGTTACATGGACCCTTTAAAGGGTTTTTCCAATTTTTTACTCCCACAGAGACACAAGATCATTGAATGAGTAAATATTACCAGGGGACTGGATGTAAAGGGTTTTGTTCAATGTTCTTGGATCATCCACTGCTTTGATAGTATAGGTTCCAATATCGTCTTCCTTATTAAAAATTACTGTAAGATCAAACCAGGAAACCAATTAGATTCATATGAAAATTTTGCATTGAGTTATTTATAGATCCTTTGTTTATTTCAACGATCTGGTTTTACCTTTAGGATTTCCATCCCCTAAGATAACAGCTTTATCCCTAGGAGGGGCAGTGGCTCCAGGCTGTGACAAATTGGGAAGGAAGTAACCAGCAGAGAAATTTTTACACACATAGGTATAAGGAATTCCTACAGCCTCAACAGCTCTGCGGATTTTCGCCTTTATGGAAAATCCTGATTTTGCTGGCTCAACCGCATGAACATGATCAACATCATTTCCAAATTCTGAAGGGAAGAATCTCTGAACAATATTAAGTATTTTTAGAACAACTGAAACCAAAATACAATTACAACTATAATGATGGATTTAAACATACATGCCAAGACAATCTGACCTAAAAGGTAGGCTAAAAAACACAACACAGAATAACTTGACTCATTTCTACACATTTTTTTCTTCCCCTTGTTTGTTCACCGGAACAGAGAACATATTGACTTAAACATTAGAGGATTTCGCCGGTAAAAATCCGACCATCTCACAATCATGTTTTATCTTGTTGTTTTTGAAGAGACTACTTGCGAAATATACTGATTCCCCTAAAAAAAAACCATGTATGAAGATTGGTAATTATATAAATTCTTTATTAACAGAGAAGCAAGTTTTGAAAAATATTCAAGGAAAGTTTTAATTTGAAAAATATTTGTGGCAAGTTTTAATTATGAAAAAATCAGATATCGTACCAGATCATATAGATTGACCAGGTTGTAAATCCATTTACAGGACTGTTGAGAGACATCTTCAGACATTTTCCCATCGCGACAGAAAGAAGGTGATCGTAACATTTAGTTTCCTCTGTTCTGTTTTGAGGTTTCCATTTTGTACCACACCCATTGTATAGTTTTTTAATGTCTTTATGGTTCATGGTTCAGATGCCGGACATGTTGAACTGGTTTGGCTGGTGTACATGGGATGCTTTTTACACCGATGTCACAGAAGAGGGTGTGAAGCAAGGATTAGAGAGGTACTGCTCTTTTCAATTTCGGGTGCCTTATGAAACATGGGTTCTATTGCAATCAAGGTGCTAAATATTTAATTCTTGCAGCTTTGAGAAAGGTGGAATTCCTCCGAAGTTTGTTATAATAGATGATGGCTGGCAATCAGTGGGAATGGATCCCTCTGGTTTGAAATTCATAGCTGATAACACGGCCAAGTAAGTACTTAAATCAGATTTCTGCTTTAGTGTTTACGATATTCTCTTTTTTGACTAACAATTTTTTGCCATTTTGCCCCTTTCCAGCTTTGCAAACAGGTTGACACATATCAAGGAGAATCACAAGTTTCAGAAAAATGGAAAAGAGGGTCACAGAGAAGAGGATCCAGCTTTAGGACTACGGCATATTGTCACTGAGATAAAAGAAAAACACGATTTGAAGTATGTTTATGTATGGCACGCAATAACAGGCTACTGGGGAGGTGTTAGACCTGGACTTACTGGAATGGAACACTATGAATCGAAGATGCAATACCCTGTTTCATCTCCTGGGGTTCAATCTAATGAGCCTTGTGATGCTTTGGACAGCATTGCAAAGAATGGGCTTGGCCTTGTGAATCCAGAGAAAGTGTTCCATTTCTACAATGAACTTCATTCGTACCTTGCATCAGCTGGTATTGATGGTGTCAAAGTTGATGTTCAGAACATACTCGAAACTCTTGGGGCAGGCCATGGTGGAAGAGTGAAACTTGCTAGGAAGTACCATCAGGCACTAGAAGCCTCTATTGCTAGAAACTTCCGCAATAATGATATTATTTGTTGTATGAGTCACAACACAGATGGTTTGTACAGGTAGTTCATATATCATATCACAACATTTTTATCATGAGATTCCTAAACATTATATGTTTGATTTCCCTTTAATATATGCATGCAGTGCAAAGAGATCAGCTGTTATAAGGGCTTCAGATGATTTCTGGCCAAGAGATCCAGCATCACACACCATTCACATTGCATCAGTTGCCTACAACACCATTTTCCTTGGCGAATTTATGCAGCCAGATTGGGATATGTTTCATGTAAGCTAAAACTTTTGATTTCTCATTTTGCTTTGAATTTAAAGATTATGTTCTTAATAGTTGCTAACCTGGAAATAAATTCTCATGCCAGAGTCTACACCCAATGGCTGAATATCATGGAGCAGCTCGTGCAGTGGGAGGATGTGCCATTTATGTCAGGTATAATTTTGGATGATGGATTCATACTAGTTTGGTCTCTCGTCAGCCATATGAATATATGTTTCTCATATAGATTTCCATGTCTTGCAGTGACAAGCCAGGGCAACATGACTTTAACCTACTGAAGAAGCTTGTACTTCCCGATGGTTCCATATTGAGGGCCAAACTTCCAGGGAGACCGACAAGAGATTGCTTGTTCTCTGATCCTGCTAGAGATGGAAAAAGGTAACGAATCAGAAAGCCTTGCTGATTTTGGTATTCATTTGTTGAGAGTTAGTTTTTGCTAAATATGCTCTTGATGTTGCAGTCTTTTAAAGATATGGAACCTCAATGATTTCACTGGAGTGATGGGGGTCTTTAACTGCCAGGGAGCTGGGTGGTGCAAAGTTGGAAAGAAGAACCTAATCCATGATGAACAACCAGGCACAGTCACTGGGTTTATCAGGGCAAAAGATGTTGATTATCTGCCAAGAGTTGCTGGTGATGAATGGACTGGTGACGCTATCACGTATTCCCATCTTGGTGGTATGTTCTGCATTCTAGTTTTATATGAAAATTTTACTTGAGATAAATAATTTGTAGATAAGTGTTCCTAATAAACTTGTTCTGATGTAAATACAGGAGAGGTAGTTTATCTTCCAAAGAATGCAACTCTGCCAATTACGCTGAAATCGCGAGAATATGAAGTCTACACTGTGGTTCCTGTGAAGGAGTTGTCCAATGGGACTAGATTTGCTCCCATTGGTCTAATCAAGATGTTCAATTCTGGAGGAGCCATTAAAGAGTTGAGATATGAATCTGAGGGAAATGCAACTGTAGGTATCAAAGTACGTGGTTGTGGTGTATTTGGAGCATATTCATCAGCTCGACCCAAGAGAATAGTTGTTGATTCAGAGGAAGTGCAGTTTGGATATGAAGAACAATCCGGTTTGGTCACTCTCACTTTGAGAGTCCCAGAGGAAGAATTGTACCTTTGGAACGCAACCTTCGAGCTATGAGGCCAAGAACTTATGTCCCAGGTCTCATGATAATCTTAGTTAGTTTTCTATTAACCGTGGCATAAAATTTAATAAGGAGATGTTGGAGATAGGTACTCTGCATTTTCATCTTTGCATCATGAAAGGTCTTTAGCAGCCACATTCTGAAATGTCATTGCAGGTATTTATATTATTTAGTTACTACCTGTAGAACACTTTCTAGCAATGAGAAGATGATTAGTTTTCCATCATGATGTGTTTCAGTTTTATTCATGTTCTCTTTCCAGCAACTTGATTATCTGAAAACTCTTGATTATTCCAGACTCTTACAAAAAATATACTATCTGGATTTGAACCCAGGACCTCAATGTGAGATCCTGAACCCTATATTAAGAAGCCACGCTTTGGGGACGCCATTGTAAACACACTAACAGGTAACAGTTCAGAAGTAGATGATATATGCAGATCCCTATGCAATATGAGTTGAAGAGCAGTGCCTGAAATCTAACATCATTCGTAACAGAAATGCATTTTCCAATGTTAAATTTTGGTCAAGTTGTCTCAATTAATGGCTGAGATGAATTAATATTGGGCTTTTCTCGTTTTATAGAAAAGCATCACGTCTCACTTGAGATCCTAAATTCGAATTCAAGGAGTACGTTTTTTTATAAGAGCTTGGGATAGTCGGAGATTTTGCCTGTTACACTTAAATTCAGAATGGATGATTTGATGACGAAATTTCCGAACGATTCAAAAAAAAAAAAAGGATAAAAAAAAAAAAAACACCACTCCAGCCAATGCTGATAGTGAAATTATGAATGATATACAGACTAAACGCGGACTAAAATCTCATAAAATATTCGTATTTTGTGATTAAAATTATTTTTAACCACGAGTCATTAAGATGCTATTGGTATTCAGGATAATAAGTGGACGCCATAACCGATTAGAACGGCTTGAAATTTGGTTCAAGTTCGGTTTCAAAAGTTTCAAACCGACACATTTCATTTTGTTTCGATTCTAATTCGATTTTGATAAAATGAGCCTGAACATATGAAAAAATATATACAAGAAAATCGACATCAAACTGAACCCAATTCGATTCAGGTTCAAATTAGCTTTTTTAATCAACCAATTAACTAATTTAATTTACGTGGGAGACAATAAGATGCTATTAGTATTAGGGATTAGAAATGGACAAAAATGGCCGGAACAAAATATAATCTCATAATAAAATAATAAATTTATTAATTTAATTAATTAATTTTGTAATTTATTATTTTTAAAAAAATTAAAATGATAAATTATTAAAATAAAAAATTGATTACAATAAGAAAATATAATATAATATCTCATTAAGATAAATATATACGTAGTATCTAATCTCTATAATTATTATTTTTTATTAATTTATAAAATGAAAATAACAAATAATTAGAATAAGAACCTATTATAATATAAAAATAGAATCTCATATTTATTATTAAACATAAAATTAAAATATTTTTAAAAATATTTATTTATTATTAAATTGTAAAATTAAAATAAGAAACTGATTACAATATAAAAATATAATCTCCTCTTAAAATAATAAACATATTAATTTAACTAATTAATATTTTAATTTAGTATTTTTAAAATATAATATTAAAATGATAAACTGTTAAAATAAAAAACCTATTATAATAATAAAACATAAAATAATCTCTCATTAAAATTTAAAAAAACATATGTGGCAACTAATATATAATTAATTTTTATTATTAAATTATTAAATTAAAATAAGAATGTCATTACAATATTAAAACAAAATCTCATTTATTATTAAGATATACAATTAAAATGAATCTATAATTAATTTTTTTTATTATAAATTAATAAATTATTAAAACTCGGACCGATCCATTGACTGTGGATGCTGATTTCGGTCGAGGTCCACAATCAAGATTATCAATTTGTAGGGCGCGAGCGAATCCTGCAAAACAAGTAGAGCGAATAAGAAGCTTACTGCCCACCGGTGTGGTGGAGACCGTAGGCACTCCGACGCTCAAGTTAGCCTAAGCTCTGATCAGGGTAAAGTAAATAGATTAAGGTTTTTTAGATACCTCAACCTTCGGTTGTATGCCGTGAGGGCGGTGTGTACTAGTCTTGCCTTGGTAATAGGGGTAGTTTGATTGAAGATGCCCCTGTGTTGTTTTTCTTTCTTCTTTTATAGGTCTCTTGGTATGAAATTCAACATCTGCCCGTTGGAGTCGTTATTAATGAGGTTTTAATTCAGATGTTTCATGTTCGATAACTGACGATCTTGCCTTCCTTGCGAAACTGTCGACTTCATGGTGGTATTCATGAATTCAGATTCTCTCTTGATTTCTATAACTGGTGTCTGTTGGTCTTCTTTATGTTCAACGGGCTTGGACCCTTGCGTGACATCTTAGTCTATGGGCCCAGTATGCTGATGGGCTTTTGGCCTTGCGGTGTAATGTCGTTTTTGCCCCTGGGGTCAATTTTGGCCCAAACAGTTTGTCCCCTACTCTCTAAGTCTGGTAATCCTAGGCTTGGAGAGTACTCGGCACGTCGTATGGATCCGGTGGATGGTTCCGGATGTCCGAACCAGATAGTGGTTTAGGAATAGATTCGCTTGAATGTCGCATAGTGCAAATGAATATCGTAGTCCTTACTTGACTCGATATGAGCAATCATGGGATTATCCTCGGTTGACTAGACTAGGTGGTAGCTTCGGGAGAAACATTATTAAGCATGTTGCACAGATAGTGAGAGTCCACATATAACCATTGATATGTCGTGTAAGTTGGGAATATTCTTTGCCCAGACATGGCCCATGGGAAGTCATTGGATGATTGGACTGGATATTCATGAGTAGCTTCACTCGACACTGTTTGTACGAGACGAGTGAATATCGTACTCTGATTAGACTCGACACGAGTAATTTGGGGGATGGCCCTGGTTGACTGAACCAGGAGGTGTTTCAGGAGTATCTTATTTGACTCGACATGATTCATCTGAGGGATGTCCCTGTCGACTGAACCGGGAGGTGGTTCAGGAGTGATTTCACTCGACACTGTCGTATGGGACGAGTGAATATCAAAACTCTTATTTGACTCGACAAGAGTCATCTGGGGGATGTCCTCTGTCGACTGAACCAGGAGGTGATTCAGGAGTGATTTCATTCGACAATGTCGTATGGGACGAGTGAATATCAAAACTTTTATTTGACTCGACAAGAGTCATCTGGGGGATGTCCCTGTCGACTGAACCATGAGGTGTTTCAGGAGTATCTTATTTGACTCGACATGATTCATATGGGGGATGTCCATGTCGACTGAACCGAGAGGTGGTTAAGGAGTATCTTATTTGACTCGACATGAGTCATCTGGGGGATGTCCCTGTCGACTGAACCAGGAGGTGGTTCAGGAGAGATTTCACTCGACACTGTCGTATGGGACGGGTGAATATCAAAACTCTTATTTGACTCGACAAGAGTCATCTGAGGGATGTCCCATGTCGACTGAACCGGGAGGTGGTTCAGGAGTGATTCATTCGACAATGTCGTATGGGACGAGTGAATATCAAAACTCTTATTTGACTCGACAAGAGTCATCTGGGGGATGTCCCTGTCGACTGAACCGGGAGGTGGTTCAGGAGTGATTTCACTCGATACTGTCGTATGGGACGAGTGAATATCAAAACTCTTATTTGACTCGACAAGAGTCATCTGGGGGATGTCCATGTCGACTGAACCGAGAGGTGGTTCAAGAGTGATTTCACTCGACACTGTCGTATGAGACGAGTGAATATCAAAACTCTTATTTGACTCGACAAGAGTCATCTAGGGGATGTCCCATGTCGATTGAACCGGGAGGTGGTTCAGGAGTAGTTTCACTCGACACTGTCGTATGAGACGAGTGAATATCAAAACTCTTATTTGACTCGACAAGAGTCATCTGGGGGATGTCCCCTGTTGACTGAACCGGGAGTTGGTTCATGAGTGATTTCACTCGACACTGTCGTATGGGACGAGTGAATACCATAACTCTGATTTGTCTCGACGTGAGTCACCAGGGGATGTCCATGGTCGACGTTCTTAACACTTTAACTTTTTGATCTAGTTTGTTTCTGTCATTAGATGCAAACCCTAGCGCGGACTTCAATGAGTTTTTGGCGGGAATTTTGGCGCCAAATCAAGTAGGTGTGCATAAAAGGGCTGTGGGTATATTTGGTTTGACTGGGGCTGGTCGAATCCCAGATTTTTGGTGTTTGTCGAGTGAGTGACGCTCTTTTCTAAGTTATAATCTTTGAGTTATAACTGTGTTTTGTGTTTTTCGCATAACCGAGGGTTTGTCGTTGCAGATCCTCTCCAAAACAGATCGTTCATCTCAATCGTACGTTCCACCTCAAACGTTGAAGCAATTCTATCTCTGTCGGACGACGTAAGGCATTGTAAGGCCATCTTAACGGAGTAGAGATTAAGGGCGACTCCATTGTGGAAGGAAATTTATCAGCGTGAAGAAGGTAAAGTTCTGGCCCTCTCTAACGACGTTTTGGCCGTGATAAACTGTAGGTGGTCGATTCAAAATTTGTATGGGGTGAACAAAAAATATCGAGAGCCCTTAAAAATTGAGGAATTTTCATGCGCAGAGGAAATGATGTCTGGTCCATTCACAGTAGCTTCACTCGACGAAATGAAGAGTCGGAGAAAGTCAAGGAAACTGAAGAAGAGAGAGCTAGAGGTTGAAAGAGAAGCTGACACCCAACTTCGGGAGGTTGTTTCAGGTGGGGGTGTCGCAGAAAAAGAGAAGTCGACATAGATTATTTCAACCGGGAAGAAAATGATGTCTGTCGCCGAGGTGGAAACTGAAGAGGACTCTGACACCCTTATCTTGAAAGTTCCAAAAGAGTCGACCGTAATTTCTGACCCTTCAAGCATCGACTCATTCGTTGAGGGACTTCTACTCCAAGGGGATGAAGTGAGATTGACACAAATTGGGCCGGCGGAGGCCATGAAGAAAGCCATCGCTCTAAACTACCAAGTGAGTATCATCATTACTTGTCATTTTTATTTTACTATTATATGTCGAATGACGTTCTGATTTGAATGTTTTAGGCCCTGGAATGTAGCTTGTTCATGCGGAAGAATGTTGAGTCCAACCAGATGAGGGTCAATGAGCTGGAGAAGACTTTATCAGTAGTAAAGAATGAGTCGTCTGATTTGAAGTCTGGACTGCTTGCTTCGCAGAGAAAGGAAAAAGTTCTTGAGAGGGAGCTGAAGGAAGTGAAGGCTACCTTGAAGCTGGAAAAAGGAAAATGCCGAAATAACAATTGAAGGTTACAAGGCGGGTTTTGAAAATTTGAAGAAGGAGAAGGAGTCGCTATTGGACCAAGTGGAGGATATCGCCATTGATTCTATGATGAACAATGGATACGACTTGATGAAATAATTTATTGCAGGAAAACATGTTGAATGGAAGCCTGAGAAATAGATTAGTGAATACGAAAGGCGCGCCGCTGGTATCTCTTCGTCGACGCAGGGAGATGATGTGGAAATAGGAACAGAAGTAGAGATGAGGAAGGAGGAGGCTGAGCCAGATTCAACCAACGTAGAAGCGATGGTGGAGGTCGAGAAGGAAATAGAAGAAGAAGAAGTAAATGTCGGACAAGCCGCTGCTCACTCCGAACCCGTGAATGTGGAGAATGAAGGAGATGTTCTTGCTAGCCTCCCAACAACGACTGATGTAGACGGAGCTAGTCTTTGAAGGCGAATTGAATAGGAATTAATTTGAACTTCTTTGTGAAGCTTTTGTATTTAGAATTGGTAGGATGGCACAAAGTGGTATTTTGAACCATTAGCGTTATGTATATTGAAATGACGAATGGTTTATTTTGAAGAATGAAGCAAGAGTCCATTGGACAATTTTATTGCAATTTGCTGAACAACTTCTACAATGTTTTTCTTTACTAAAAGTATGACAACTCTTAAAAAGTAGATGGGTAAAGAACTAATCATCAAAAAATAAATGTTACCAGACAAATCTTTTAAGGTGCACCGCGTTCCAGCTGTTGCGAACAGGATTCCCCTCCACGGTCTCTAACTTGTAGGCTCATTTCCCAACAACCCCAGCTATAAGATAAGGGCCTTCCCAATTAGGGCCCAACTTCCCATCTCCACCTTCTTTTGTGTTCTGGAACACTCTCCGTAGGACCCAATCACCAGTGTGGAAAGTCATGGTCCTGACGTTTTTGTCGAAATATCTGGCCATCCTCTGTCAATAAGCGGCCAGTCGAATGAAATCTGTATCCCTAGTCTCATCAATCGTGTCGAGATTGAAGTTTCTCAGTTTTCGGTTGCTTTCTTCGTCGAGCCACTGGTATCGTGGAGAAGGGATGACTTCTTCGGACGAAATTACTGCTTCCGTCCCAAATGCCAATGAGAATGGAGTTTCGCCAGTTGAGGATCTCACGGTTGTTCGGTACGACCACATGACTCCAGGTAATTCTTCTGCCCAGACGCCATTTGCCTTCTCCAACCTCTTCTTCATAGTGTTCAAGATCGTCTTATTGGACGACTCTGCTTGTCCGTTCACTTGTGGAAAGCGTGGCGTCGAGAAGTTTAGTTTGATGCCCCAGTTCCTGCAAAAATTTGAAAGTGACGGCTGGTGAATTGTGATCCATTGTCGGTCACAATTTCACTTGGAATGCCGAACCGACATATGATATTCTTCCATACGAACGTTTGAGCTTCCTTGTCGCGTATTCTGGCAAACGCTTCAGCTTCTATCCACTTCGAATAATAATCCATCATTACGAGCATGTAGACACGTTGGCCTGATGCGACTGGGAGTTTTCCAACAATGTCCATGCCCCACTTCATGAACGGCCATGGAGATAAAATTGGGTTCAGCTTTTCTGGTGGTAAATGAGAAACCGGTGTGAATCTCTGGCACTTTTCGCATTTCTTTGTGAATTCAGCGGAATCTAGTCTCATTGTCGGCCAGTAATATCCTGTCGAATAGGCTCGGAGAGCCAAACTTCTGCCGCCTGAGTGGTTCCCACATTCCCCTTCATGCAATTCAGACAACACATGCTGAGCTTCGTCATGTGTTAAGCATTTCAAGTATGGTCCCGAGAATGATCTCCTTAACAGCTGACCTTCGAATACCACGAACCTTGCGGATTGTCTCTGTATCTTCCTTGCTTGCACTTTGTCCTCTGGAAGCAGGCCTTTTTGCAAATATTCGACGATCGGTGTCATCCAACTGTCGACTGAACTGATGGCGGCCACAGCTGCCTCTCCCTTCCAGATTGCCAGCCAGCTCAAATATACTTTAGGTATTGCTCGTGGTTTGTCACCTTCCAGAGTCGATGCGATTGTCGCCAATGCATCTGCTTGAGAATTTTCGCTTCTTGGGACCTGGGTTATGGAGAATTTGTCGAAGCTGTTCGTATATCATTTACCTTCTGTAAGTAAGAAGCCATTGCCTGACCCCTAGCATGATAAGATTCCTCGATTTGGTTGACAATCAACTGAGAGTCCGACGTCACTTCAATCTCTTTTGCTCCCAATTCTTTGGCCAATAATAATCCTGCGATCAAAGCTTCGTACTCGGCTTCATTGTTGGTTACTCTGAAACCGCATTTGACTGCCTGTTGCAGAACGTCGCCCGAGTGGGTAATGATTACCATTCCAAGTCCACATCCTTTTTTTTACTTGATCCGTCAACCGCCAACTTCCAAGGACTTGTCGGCTGAATGGAATTGATTTCAGCTTCGGCTGCTGCCTTCATTCCGGGAGCAAAGTCGGCCACAAAATCGGCCAAAGTTTGCGATTTGATAGTCGTCATGGGTTGGTAATCTATGTCGTGCTCCCCTAACACAATTGCCCACTTCATCAATCTCCCAGATAACTCAGGTTTATGAAGAATGCTCCTCAAAGGGTACGTCGTGTACACTGTGATCGCATGCCATTGGAAATAGGGTCTGAGTTTCCTTGCGACCGTGACAAGTGCGAAGACTAACTTCTGCATTAGCGGGTAGCGGGTCTCTGCCTCCAACAATGCTCTGCTTACATAGTAGACTGGTTGTTGACTCCCTGATTCTTCTCTTACTAAGACTCCACTGACCGCGTGCTCCGAGACTCCCAAATAAAGGTAAAGCCTCTCACAGTCGAGTGGTTTTGATAAGAGGGGCGGTGAAGTTAAATATTGTTTGAGTTGCCTCAGTGCTTCCTCACAAGCAGGAGTCCATTCGAATTTACTTGCTTTTTTTAAAACTGAGAAGAGTAAAAAGCTCTTATCGGTGGATTTAGAGATGAACCTATTTAAGGCTGCGATCCTCCCGTTAGTCGCATGACATCCTTCGGGTTGAAGGGGAAGGGATGTCGAGGATTGATCTAATATGGTCTGGATTTGCTTCAATGCCTCGTCGACTGACTACGTACCCCAAGAATTTTCCTGAAGCGACACTGTGGAACACAGGACCTGGGCGACGCCGTTCCTAGGCTCGCGGCCTAGTATGGGAAGTACTGAATAACATGGAGTCGCCACCCGGTGTGAACCGGGACAAAGATTTAAGGCCGCACTCACCCCTCGCAAGGGAAGACCTCAAACCGTTGGGTTCGGAATGGTCACTTACTTATGTCACTTGTAATGAAAGGATTCATGTAATAATTTAACTAAGCTTAAGTAACACTTATTTCCAAGAGTATCATGCTTCTAAATTCTCATATGCAAAATAAAACTTATGCGTACATTTTACATATATCTCATATTTAAAATTGCATGCTTAACATATATCAAGGTAGCAACGAACATACAACTTTACACATCACATTCAGGAAAACACAAGCATACACATTGACCAACAAGCACACATATGGGCACTTTTCCAAGTGGTACGTGGAATTGTAGCCCAAGTACAGACCGCACTACCGTCCATTCGGAATCGGCTACGGAATTTACGTCTGGGTTTCCATCCGATATACCGCAAGAAATAATGCCCAAATGTTATCATGACATAAGCATACGAATTGTAATATATTGACGCATTTGCATAAGAAAGATCAACCAATAGGCAATTATGCATGAATATAATAAGACAGACTCAGTTCAGTGTGTGCACGTTCGTGTAGCGTTCGTAAACGCGTTCGAACGGAAATGAAACAGAATGCTCGCGTTCGAGCAGCGTTCGTAAATGCGTTCGAACGGAAATGAAACAGAATGCTCACGTTCGAGTAGCGTTCGTAAACGCGTTCGAACAGAAATGAAACAGAATGTTCACGTTCGAGTAGCGTTCGTAAACGCGTTCGAACGTAAATGAAAACAGAATGCTCACGTTCGTATGGCGTTTGTTAACGCGTTCGAACGGAAATGAGACCTGATGCATGATAAGGCAAAATGTATGCGCGTTCGAGTTGCGTTTGTTAACACATTCGAACGGACACAGACCTGATGCGTGAAGTGGAATGCAATATATAAACAGAAAATAAAGGGGCGCGGCGAAGTACTTCCATAAAGGTGACCTTTTGGGGCTCTTGATCTCTCAAAGAGAGGACCTTTAGACCAACATACTAAGCCCATGCGCGTCACATCACACGTACAAGAATAAAACCAATCATATCAACCAAGTATGCCCGATTGAACACATCTTACATCCAATCTGAACACACATCAACCGGCGCGGCAGAGCATCGTGGTAAAGGGCTTTTAGCCCCTCCCCATAGGGGATCTCACATCACACTTACTAAGCCCATGCGCTCGATTGACTTATGCATACGAAAATAAAGATAATAATATCAAACTAAGTATGCCCGATTGAACGTATCTCGCGTCCAACCGAACATACATCAACCGGCGCGGCGAAGTAGTGTCACGAAGGTGGCCTTTTCGGCTCTTTGTCTCCCAAATGGAGGACCTTTGGACTAACTCACTAAGCCCATGCGCTTGGTTGAATCATGCCAACTAACGACATATTGAATTCAAGTAATGCAAACTAAATAAACAAGAGCAACACGACAAAAGAAAGATGGTGCCATTTACCCAAGCGGTACGTGGAGTTGTGGCCCGAGTACAGATCATATTACCGTCCATTCGGAATCGGCTATGAAATTTATGTCCGGTTTCCATCCGATATACCGCGAGAGTCGACACATCTCTCATTCATCCAATACCCATAACATACATCATACACACAACGGATACCACAAATACAGAAAATATAATCAAAGTAAATGACTAGAAAATAAAACGAAAATAAGTGTGAAAGATACCCTCAGGTCTAACCTTTTAAGCCGTCTCTCGGACTCACGTTCCACGAAGATCAAAAGGGGGGGAAAAGCTCCGCAACTTTTCTGGTCCGCTGGTTCAACGTCCTAGCTCACTGCTTCGCTGTTTTGCTTACGGTTCGAACTCCGTTCTGCTCCTATTCGGCTCCTGATTTGCTGCTCACTGCACGGGCCACCTTTTTTAACGTTTTCAACAACCTATTCCAAGTTTGTGTGGGTTTTTTAGTGCAATTATATATGATTATTCTTAAGATTATCTATGATGCTTTTGTGTTACTGTTTTTGGGACTTTGGGGACTGTTTTAAGGTAATCTAGGAGGTTGTTTAGGCGTGTTTTAGGGTGTGGTTTTGTGGTGATTTTCGGTGGGGGAGGGCTGCTGTATAGGTGGCTGTTTCGGCTATGGAGGGTGGTGGCTTGTGGTGGTTTCTTTGTTTTCTTGCTCGTGTATGTGTGAAATGTTTTTCTCTTTTTGCTTGTTTGGTCTTGGGTGTGTAGAGAGAGTCTAGAGAGATTTCGAGAGAGTTTGGGTGTGAATTCTATGTGTCAAGGAGACAAAGGCTTTGGTGAGGGGTTGTTTATATAGAGAATGGCTAGGGTTGACAAGGGAAGGGATCTTGTTTCCAAATTAGGAGAGGTGAGAAAGGCATACACAAGATTGAGGGGGGACAAGATATTTTAAATTAGGAAGTTGTAATATTTAATTTGTGTTGGTTTAGGAATACAAATATTTTATATTGGTAAATATCTTATTAGATTAGGAAGTCAAATATATGATTGGCTTTAATTGGTTAGGATTGATTTTAATTAGGTATATTATCTTTTAATTTAGGTGTATAACATATTTAATTTGTTTAGATTAGGCATATGTTTATTTTATGTTTGGTAAATATCTTATTTAATTGGTAAATGGTTTAAATGTTTTATTTTAATGTTTAATATTTAATTTAATATTTATTCATTTAATTTGGGATGTGTTTTATGGGCTTTGGGGAGCTAAATGGGCTGGGGTGTGAGGCTAGCAGCAAAACCAGAATTACCGGCTCCGTTCGAACGCCTCATCGCACGCGGCACGAACGTCCGCAATCTGCACGAGGTTTGAACGAAGTAACGAACGCAGCACCAACGAAGACAGTGAGCTTGCTTATCCTGAATTTCCCCTTCCGATATCCGTTTCCCGCGGCTTTCATGACTCAAAAGGTAGTGCCTCCAAATGAGGCTCATCATCGGGTTTCACATGCGAAAATGCATGCCTACAGACACCAAACGCACACTTAGTAGGATTCAATTTCATTCTGTACCTGTCCATGATGTCGAAGGCTTCTTCCAAATGGCTAAGATGTTGTTCTGATTTGACGGATTTTACCAACATGTCGTCAATATAGACTTCCATTGTCTTCCCTATTTGACGGTCGAACATCCTATTGACCATTCGCCGGTATGTTGCTCATGCGTTCTTCAAGCCAAACGTCATGACTTTGTAACAGAATATTCCTCGATTTGTGACAAAAGTTGTCTTCTCTTGATCTTGACTCTTGAGGATGCATGAGGATCTGATTGTAGCCCGAATACGCGTCCATTAAGCTTAATAACTCGTGCCCTGCAGTCGCATCCATCATTGAATCAATATGTGGTAAAGGAAACGAGTCCTTTGGACAGGCTTTGTTCAAATCCGTGAAGTCGATGCAAACTCTCTCCACTTCCCATTCTTCTTTTTCACTACTACAACATTGGAAAGCCACTCGGGAAACTGCACTTCTCTAACTGCTCCTGCGTTCTGTAGTAACTTTTGCACCTCTTCGTCAATGATAAGGTTTCTTTCTGGAGCGAACTTCTTTATTTTCTGTCTGACATGGATGTGGTCTGGATCCACATGTAATTCGTGAGTGATGAGCTCCGGGTTAATTCCAATCATATCTTTATGTGACCACGCGAAGGTGTCGTGTCGTCTTTTCATGAACTCTACCACGTCGGCTCGCAGTTTTAGACCTAAACCCGCTCCGACCAAAGCCTTGTGATCAGTGAATTGAGGATGAATCTGGACCTCGTCGAGCTTCTCAATATTCGGTAGAGTAGACTCTGATGCGCAAGGCCCAGACGGTAATTGCTATGCCGGATCAGCTTTAGCCTTCAAGGTCGTTTGGTAGCAACTTCTTGACGCCAAACGATCTCCCTTTATTTCCTGAACCCCCCATTTAGTAGGGAATTTAATTACTTGGTGATAGGTAGATGAAACCGCCCTCATGTCGTGAATCCAGGGCCTGCCCATAATCAGATTGTAGGCCGAAGGGCTGTCAATATACCAGGAAAGTAGTCATTTTATTGACTCCTGCAACATAAACTGGGAGCCGTATTTCCCCAAAGTGAATTTTTGTTCTCCACTAAAACTGATTAATACTGTCGTTCGCCTATTGATGTTATCCAACTCCGTACCCATGTCGGTTAGAGCACTGGCGAAGATTATATTAGCTGAGGAGCCCGTGTCGACCACACACGTTTGACCATGAAGTTCGCCACTTGTAGGGAAATGACCAAAGCGTCATGGTGATGATTTAAATCGTGTGAATCCCCGTCTTCTGGAAACCCGATTATCAAACCTGTGGTGATTTTTTCTACAGACATCAAGGTGTGAGAAGCGTTGGTGGCCAATGCCCTTGAATGCCTTTTAGCTGCTGAATAGGTAGCTCCACTAACTCCCGATCCTCCAGAAATAACATTAACAATGTTATCAATCGGGGGCGGCGGGGTTGGAATTTCTCCCTGTCTGTCTCTTTCATCCATTCGTGTCAACGTAGCCTTCCCCTTGTCCGTAAGCAAATCTTTCAAGAACCCATTGTTTAGTAGTTCTGAAACTTCTAATCTCAAGGAACAACATTTCGCCGTCGTGTGACCGTAGTCCCTGTGGAACTCACACCATTTCCTAGTGTCCTTTTTGGATGAACTATCCCTAGACCGTGGTGGCCACTTTACTTCATTCCCCAACTTCTTTAGCACCGAGACCAATTCTCCTGGAGAAATCGTGAAGTTGTAGTCCGGAAGCCGAAGTTTGTTTGCCGGTAGTTCCTCCATATTTTTATATGGCATTGGTCGTCTGTCCACATTCTTATATAAGGGTCGAAGTTCGCCCCTATTTTGGTTCCTCCCTTCGGTTTGAGACGGGAAATCCATTTCGTGTCGTCTGGATGCAGCAGGTCTTCGGTCCACTCGTGCATTTGTTTCATCCACTCTTATATTATTTCTCTTATCCTCTTCCCACCTTATCTCCACCTGGGCCCGTGCCATAACCTGGTCCATTGTGTAGCACCTGAATTTCGTCAATTTCTTGTAGAGCCCACTATCATAAAGAAGTCCATTCCTGAAGGCTTCGATTGTTGTTGGTTGATGGAGATCCGGGATGGTTATTCTCTCACGGTTGAACCGGGCCACGTAGCTCCGTAATGATTCTCCTCTTCTCTGCTGTACGGAGTTAAGGTCGTTTGTTATCCTTTCCAGCTTGCATGAACTTGCAAAGTGCTGCACGAACTTGTCCGCCAGTTCTTGGTAGGATTTGATTGATCTGTATGGAAGATTGATGAACCACGTCAAGGCCGGTCCAGCCAGAGTTTCCCCAAAGCACCTGCACATTCCAGCCTCCCACTGGCTCGGAGACAGACCGGTCGACATCATATTGAATTTGTAATGTATGACGTGGTCATCTGGATATGTGGTCCCCTCATATTGCTTCATTTCAGGAGGGTTGAATTTCCGTGGCAACTCAACTGCTACAATTGATTCCTCGAAAGGGGTATTTGAAATTGCTCCGGCCCTGCTTTTCCTGATTGGGAGCTTTACTCATGGTAGTCGCGACATAATTGCTTCTTTGAATTCTACCATTTCTCTCCTGATAGAACTGGCCATTAGATGGGTCTGATCAATAAGAGGATCTGAGTGTAGTATAGCTGGAGGGTGATTGCTATTGGGTTCGTCTGACATGGGTGGAACAGTTGGATTGCTTCGATTACCTCCATTGCTGGTTTGGCCTTGAAGGTTATGTAGAGGGTCGGATGATATGTGATCTAACTTTTGCTGTAAACTTTCGTTGGTATTTCGCATCATTAGTTTTTCTTCTTCAAGGTCTTTGAGTCGCTCTTGGAGCATGGCAATTTGTGCCGCTAGTGGATCTGGGATATGTTCGTTGCTTGAGGCCATTCTTGATTATTTCGTTAATAAGTTCTACTTCTGGTCGATTCGCTCGTGGCCCCACGGTGGATGCCAAATTGTGGATGCTGATTTCGGTCGAGGTCCACAATCAAGATTATCAATTTGTAGGGCGCGAGCGAATCCTGCAAACAAGTAGAGCCAATAAGGAGCTTACTGCCCACCAGTGTGGTGAAGACTGTAGGCACGCCGACGCTCAAGTTAGCCTAAGCTCTGATCAGGGTAAAGTAAATAGATTAAGGTTTTTTAGATACCTCAACCTTCGGTTGTATGCCGTGAGGGCGGTGTGTACCAGTCTTGCCTTGGTAATAGGGGTAGTTTGATTGAAGATGCCTATGTGTTGTTTTTCTTCTTCTTTTATAGGTCTCTTGGTATGAAATTCCACATCTGCCCGTTGGAGTCGTTATTAATGAGGTTTTAATTCTGATGTTTCATGTTCGATAACTGACGATCTTGTCTTCCTTGCGAAATGGTCGACTTCATGGTGGTATTCATGAATTCGGATTCTCTCTTGATTTCTGTAACTGGTGTCTGTTGGTCTTCTTTATGTTCAACGGGCTTGGACCCTTACGTGACATCTTCGTCTGTGGGCTCAGTCTGCTGATGGGCTTCTGGTCTTGCGGTGTAATGTCATTTTTGCCCCTGGGGTCAATTTTGGCCCAAATATTGACCCGGTCTGACGAGAGAGTCAATGATAAGAGGTCAGTCTAGAGTTCAATTGGAGGTCAACCCGGGGTCAGTGTTTTAACTATATTTTATTATTTTTTACAAAAAAAATCAATAATTAGAAAAGGGACCAAAAACCCGATTCGGTCGGGTCTCCGGGTTTTTTGTCTGGTCAACCTAAGGGCACGTTTTTGGGGTCAATCGGACGGGCCAGAGGATCAGTCCATGGGTTGGACCGGTCCGAATTTTAAATCAATGACATAAAACATAATTTTTTTATTAAAATAAGAAAACTAAATCACAACCATTTACAAAACCTAATCATTTTTTGATTTTTGGTTTATTGTTGATTGTTGTTTGTTATTTTACTTTAAATTATTTCTATAAGTATATTTCATAATATTTTTATTAGTTGTTGTGTTTTAAGATGCAGATTATGACTATTAAATTTTTATGAACTTATGACTCTTACTATTAATTATTATAAAATGAATCTGAATTGATCAAGATTTAAAGTTAGTTAAGAAAATTTAAGCTTGAATTGAAGAATTTACATTAAATTTATTAGAATTCATCCGAAGGAAAATTAAGTATTTTAAAAGTTATTTATTATTATAGATATGATTTCAAATTAGAGATAAAAATTATAAAGAAACTCTAATATGAATAAAAATTATTATTTGACAATTGTGAGATAAACGAATATATATATATATATTAAATATAAATAAATTAAATTGTCTCATTTAGGTTATAAAATCAATGAGATTCGAATAATTTACAAGATTAATATATAAAATAATATTTTTTTTTATGATATGAAATTATAATTAAAATATGCTTAACCCGCACTTTTGTGCAGTTCTTCTCACCTTGAGGTTCTGGGTTCGAATCCATGGGTGCACTTCTTGTAAGAGTCTGGGACAGCCGGTGGTTTTACCTGCGCCGCGGCCCAGAATGGGTGGTTTGGTGGCGGGGTTTCCATCGTTTCCAAAAAAAAAATGATAGAAGATTGATTAACATAATGGTCTTCAATTTGCGTAGACCTCAATAAACCCTAAATCAAATCACAGCTTCACAATTCAGAGGGAGGTTGTAATGATTCAAAGCAGAGTGATTTCTTCAATTATAAAGAAAAACAAAGCTTCTCTAACACCATATTATCCAACTTCAAAGAAACGATTTAGTTTCGAGCTTCATCTTCATCGTCATCTACAGTTGCAATGAGCATGAGCTCCCTTTTTGGCTTCAGATCTCTCAATAAGGTTCTTCTTCTTCCTCTTTTTACAATTTTCGTTATGTTTGAATTTAGTGAATGTTGTCTGTTGATAGTGTTTTCAGGACCTATGTTATTTAATGAGTACGACATGGGTAAAAATGGTAATTCCCTTATCGGTCGAAATCATTAATGCCCACCCGAGCACATGAGTGTTATAAAGCCAACAGGTAGAGACCGAACACTTGATGATAGGTGACCGACCACTTGAGATCGGATGACCAGACATTATCAGATCGACAACATCATTCTCAATTCAAAGGACTATCATGACCGACCTCATGAAGACCGACCAGATAGCGAGATATGCTCCAAAAGATGACACCCTATTCTTGCGGAAAACTGGTGAGTCAGAGTCCTAGTAGGATAAAGAAAGTAAATGTAGTTTTGATTAGGAATTCTTATGGGAAAAGGGAATAGTTTTGACTAGGAATCCTTATGGGAAAAGAAAATTGTTTCAACTAGGGAATTCTTGTAGGAGAAGGAATCTGATTTCTACACTATTATAAATAGGAGGGTAGAGTGTGCGTAAGAGGCATCAGAATCAATATCAAGATCAGACTTGTAAACACAAGAGATATCAGAGAAGCATATCTCGGTAATAAAAATATCATTCGTTTTGTGCCCGTGGACGTAGGTTGGATCTGATCCGCCGAACCACGTTAAATCTCTTTGTTGATTGGTGTATTTATTTGTCTTTTGCTAAATTTGCTTTTGGTTCCCCCTTAACCGAACAAATTCACTATTGAAGGAGGATTTTCTCGAGAACAATATTCTCATATTGCCCTGGCACCAAAATCAGCCGTCAACATTGTCTTTATAGAAATGAAGAATTTTAGCTAAGTTGAATTATGATGGTTCCATAGGTCTTTACATCACTTGTACATATAACTTGCTTTTGCCGGGTATTATTAAAGGCAGATTTGAATCCGTTTAGATGTTTTACGAGTGGTATTCTAGGATACGTTGGCGTTAGTAGCAATGATAGAGATAAAATAATGTTTGTGTTGATGGTGGCTAAAATGATGGATGTGATTATTTGGTTAACCTAATGATAAAAAATATATGAACACCCTTGGGCATTTCTGTTGGGGTTTTTAGGGTAATTATGTTCCATCTTGGAGGAACATGTCCACTGCAGCAGCCGCGAGTATGGAAAATAATGTGGGATTGAAGCTATTAGTAACCGGAGGATCCCCTGCCCGGAAAGCGGTGGGTATATGGCTTTTTGGATCTGCTGCATGGGTTTTTAGTATGGTGGTACTTGGTGGTGTTACTCGACTAACTCGTTCTGGTCTGTCAATGACGGACTGGAAATTCACCGGTGACCTCCCTCCCCTATCTGATGAGGAGTGGTTGCAGGAGTTTGAGAAATACAATGTTAGGGACCAATTATGGAAGTCAATTCTACTGCAACAGAGAGAGAGCATAGTGGGCTTGGGCCAGAGAAATTTGGTGACATACGCAATGGGGGACTACAAGAATTTGTGAGCAATGGAGCAGAGGCGATTTCACATGTGCTGCTGACGTGGAGAAGGGCAGTTACAATGCTTGTGGGCTGTGAAGTACTTGGAAAAGAGGAATATAAGGGAGTGAGGATTTGTAGGGGGTAGGCGATTGTCATTTTGCTTTTTGTGTGTGAGAATTGTGGGCAGGGACATACTAGCAGTGGCTGGTGGCATGTGTGCCTGAGTATTTTGTTTTTAGTCTTTTGCTGTAAAAGAAATCCAAGCGTGTATGCTTGAGGGAATTTCTTGTTCTTTTCACTGTTGTTCTTTGTTTTATCAAACTTAATCGAATATTATATTTCACATCATAATATTGTCAAAAAGGGGTTCTATCAATTGGTCCGACCTGCCGGATCCGATTAAGGGGATTATGGCCACGATTCAGATGCAAACCATAAGGTATGATATCAATGAAATCAAACAACAACTGAAAACTATGGAACTCATAAATCAAAAACTTGATGCTTGGGTTGAGCTGAGGAATTGCATGAGGGCATGGATGAATGGACAGGGGCATCAGACAGGAACGGCGAGTCCCGAGAGACCTGCTAAAGCTCCAGAAAAAAGAGAGAAACTCAAGAAAATGGAGGAACCTGTGACTGGATTCGTGACTAACGAGCATAGAAAGCCCATCCCTGAAGTTGTAGACAAAGCGAATGGAGGAGCAAAGAGAAAGATGGAATGTGAAATTAGAGGAGAATCTCAAGAGAATAGAACAACCCATTTCAATTTTCTTGAGCTTGGATTGAAGCCCAATAAGCAAAGTGAGAAATTCATAATTGGAGGATTGAACCAGAAACCTCACGCAGAAAGTGTGATTTCTCTTCAATCAGTAGCTGAGTCCACCGAATCATTGGAATCTAGGGTTATCACCATGGGGTACAATCACTGGGAAAACAATGGCTTGTTTACAAGGAGTGGCAGAAATCAAACCTACTGGGAACAAGGTGAGCAACATGCAAGGGAGTTTAAAGCACTCGATAGGAATAGGCATTTTGATGGAGGGGGAAGTGGAGGCCATAAAGCTCTGCGGGTCTTTGAGCCGGGAAATGAGGACAGAGTCAGGCGATCGATTGAGATTTTTGGGGATGGGGATATGGGTTATGGAGAGCCTGTGACGAATTGTATAGAGACTAAGAAACTCATCGAGGATGAGGACATTAACATAAGGAATACGATGACGAGGGTGGAGTTTCCCGTAGAGAAGGAATTAGAGGCCAACCTCGCAGCCACGATCACTTGTTTCAATGCCTGGAAGTATCTGGAGAGTCTATCTAATTGGAACGATGAAAGCACAAACACCCTCATTAGAGTATTCTCTCAGGTTATGAATGGGCAACATCAACTTGGTACAAACAGTGGCAAACTTGCCATGAACCGCAACAATACCAATCTACTCTTTAAAGGCTCCATCATTAGGTGTGTTGATGATGTCCAGAAATCGGTGTATGCTAAACTATTCCAGTTCCAGATTTTGAAAAATGAGTCTGCTTATGAGGTGTTTTTATGCTATACCCTTATTAGTGATTATGTTAGAGTTAGTGATTTGGCATTAGCGAGTAAGTTGTTTGTTGGAATGCCTAAGAGAATTTTTGTCTCGTGTTGCATTAGATTTGGGTATACACAAAATTGGATGTTTAATGAGGCTACTGAGTTTGGTACAGATACTGAAGTAGTGATGGGAACTTCATTGATAAAAATGTATGCTAAATGTAATGATATATTTGCTTCGAGTAAAGTGTTTGATGGAATGCCTCAGAGAATTTATGTCCCTTGGAGATGCATCAGATTTGGGTTTACACAAAATGGGATGTTTAATGAGGCTTGTAAGTTGTTTAAAGAAATGGTTTGGGCAGTTTTTTTACAAAATCATTATGCTATTGGGAGTGTTGTCCAAGCTTGCCTGGAGTGTGGATCAACTAGGCTTAAATTTGGGATGCATATTCATGGCTTGGTTTCAGAATCTAAGCGGGCATTTGATGGGGTGGTGAGTAATGTATTGAAATCAATGTATGACTTTCCAGGAATGAATTCATGCCTACAATCTTTTAAGCAGCTTGAGCCATATGAGGGTCACCAAGTTCGTAACCTGAGTTGGAGTCCTATGGCGGACTATATTCTCTGCTCCGCTCAAGCTAAGAATTATGATCGAGATGGACTTACTCTAGGTGAGTTTGTGAAGGGGGTTATGTATATACATGATCGGGAAAATACTAGGGGGCAACAACTTTTGCAGGATGTTTTCAATGGAAATGAGCTCTACAAGAATACTGATCTAGGTGAGGCTGTTGCGTTTAATGCCATTGTGCAGGCTGTTATCTTGAGTGGCGGAGGCAACGAGAAGGTCCCAAACTTATTACTCTTGAATGTTACCCCCTTGCCTCATGGGTTGGAAACTGCTGGTGTTGAAGTCATAGGTGGCAAACTCGGCAATGTGGACAAAGATAAAGTCCATGGAGTGGAATTAACCCATCCTGATGTTGTTCCAATTGGGAAGTCTGAGGAGCAAGTAAAGGATTCTGGCATTGAGAATCATGTTGGGAGGTTCCCCTTCATGGTTTTTACCCGCGCAGTAGAAATTGTGGATGCTGAAGGAATGGTTGAAATCTTGACTGAGAAAGTGCCAAAAAAGATATTGAGAGTTAGTGTAAGGGCACCTAATGCTGAGGATGCAGTAGCATATCATGTCTTGGGAAATACTTTTTTATGGTCAGACAGAACAATTTCGTGAAGATAACAATGTGGGAGAATCAAGGAATTGTCCGGGAAAGAATTTCAGAATTTGGACTTGAGGACAAGTCCAATGTTATGGAGGGGGGCAATGTTAGGGACCAATTATGGAAGTCAATTCTACTGCAACAGAGAGAGAGCATAGTGGGCTTGGGCCAGAGAAATTTGGTGACATACGCAATGGGGGACTACAAGAATTTGTGAGCAAGGGAGCAGAGGCGATTTCACATGTGATGCTGACGTGGAGAAGGGCAGTTACAATGCTTGTGGGCTGTGAAGTACTTGGAAAAGAGGAATATAAGGGAGTGAGGATTTGTAGGGGGTAGGCGATTGTCATTTTGCTTTTTGTGTGTGAGAATTGTGGGCAGGGACATACTAGCAGTGGCTGGTGGCATGTGTGCCTGAGTATTTTGTTTTTAGTCTTTTGCTGTAAAAGAAATCCAAGCGTGTATGCTTGAGGGAATTTCTTGTTCTTTTCACTGTTGTTCTTTGTTTTATCAAACTTAATCGAATATTATATTTTACATCATAATATTGTCAAAAAGGGGTTCTATCATACAAGCAGTCACCTGAATATAAGCGGTAAGTACAGACCTCATGAGATGTGTTATTGTAGCATTTATTTCTGTTTGTTCTGCTTTCCATTTGAAATTCACAACAAATTTATGCTCAGAAATTATAATTTGGTTTCTGCTATAACTTCCATAGTAAGTGTCTACGCTTTCTCAAAGTTTCCTAACACCCTAGGGCCTAGTCATTAGTGATAGAACATGTTTTCGTACTTGAAAATTTATCCTAGCTGTTGATTCTAATTTTGACACTATAATTTTTTGAGCATGTATTCCATATTAGGTATACTTGTGTCTTGGGTTGAACATTGAAGGTGAACATACTACATATTGGAAGACAAGTCACCACATTTCAGTTTGGCAAAGATATCCCATTAATGATGGTTATGTTGTTTTTGACCGCTGGCAGTGTAAACAAAGGGATTAGTATTGAAGATTTCAAATTTATTTATTGGATGGAATATGCACATCGAATGTGGGGAAGGGGATTGGGTATCATTTTTGCTCTGCCGTTTTCATATTTTCTTCGTAAGGGATATATTACATTGCGACTTGGACTGAGACTCTCTGCACTTTTTGCCCTTGGTGCTGGTCAGGGTCTAATTGGCTGGTGGATGGTTAAAAGTGGTTTAGAGGTAAGCACTCAACTATTTCTCTGTCTCTTTTCTATGATTAGTCTTGTCTTCGTGTTTGCATTTAAATTTCTAAAAATATTTGGAAACCTTGATTATTGTAGGAGCCACCCTCTGAATATGCTCAGCCTAGAGTAAGCCCTTACCGTCTAGCAGCTCATCTTACTTCTGCATTCGTCATCTACACAAGGCTATTTTGGACTGCTCTTTCTGTTATTATGCCTGAACCACCTGCTGAATCGGTTGCTTGGGTTCGTGGGGCAGCAAGAGTGAAAAAACTGGCCCTTCCTGTAAGCTTCATTGTAGGCATTACTGCTGTCTCTGGGGCATTTGTCGCTGGAAATGATGCAGTAAGTGACTATTTTTGTCTGGTCTTTCACAAGAATCTATAAGATATTATGACTCTTCTACTTAGAATCAACTTTCACTTATCTTGCTTACTGATTTTCCAGGGGCGTGCATATAATACTTATCCAAAGATGGGGGATACATGGATTCCTGATGACATATTTAATATGAAGCCACTAATTAGCAACTTCTTTGAGAATACATCAACAGTGCAGGTACTTTGTATTACTAACATTGCTTGTCGGTATGCTTGCACCTTAAGTTTCATAATTTCCCAGAAGATTGCATCAACTGCTAAGCTAACAGTGGTTGGGCAGAGATGGTAAACAATTTAAAAGTACATTCGAGAGCAAGGAAGGGGAAGAGGAAATTTTATTCTCACATAAATATGTAGTTGAAGGAAAAAATTCCGGTGTGCTGCTATCCCTTTTTCCTTTTTGTTGTTACTGGGTGAGGATTTTAAAGCTCAATGAATATCCTATTTAAATGAAGATTGAAACCTTTAAGAAGTGTGCTTATTGTTGATAATACAATCGCTTTTTCAAGAATCCCCATCAATCCATACAATTTAATACCTTTTCATTTTGAAATAAGAGAACTGCCAAATATTTCACCACTGTCACATATCAAATTTATGATTTTAAAATTTTTCTTCACATGTGCAGCTTGACCACCGAATTCTTGCAACTACTACCTTATTATCAATTGGTGCTCTATGGTGTTCAACAAGAAAGTTGGACATACATCCTGCAATTCGATCTTTGATTGGAAGCATAGTCGGAATGGCTGCTCTTCAGGTGATTGTGTTTTATGTATAGCTCCTCTGTCTTGTTTCCAGACTCGACTTTCCTGACCCCAGCTTTCAACAAATAGAGTCTGTTATTTAAATCTAACCTAGGAGCTGTTTTTTCCCTGTTATAAAATCTAATAATGTTATTGTTGCAGCAGGTCACCTTAGGGATTTCGACACTGCTATCGTATGTGCCTGTTTCACTTGGCTCCGCACATCAGGCTGGGGCTTTGACTCTACTGACTCTTATGATCTTGCTAAACCACACAACCCGAAAGCCTTCAATGGCTCTTCTTAAATCACTGCCACAAGTCGCAAAAACAACATATTAACCTCATAAGGATTAGGTTTAGTCGCAAAAACAACTAAACCATTGTATTCTCAGCTCTCATTTTATTTTTTTGATCCCCCTTTTTCCCTAGTGCCGATAGAAAGCAAAATGTGCTTTTGAATTTTTGCACACGAACCTCAAGGGACATGGTTTGGTGGTATAGAGTTCAGGATCTGATTTTTAGATTCTGGATTCGAATTCAGAGAGTGCGTTTCTTGTAAGAGTCTGGGACAGCCGAGGGGATCTATTCCGCTTAAGGATGGTTTGGCGACGAGATTTCTAACGATAAAAAAAAAATCCTTATCCCCATTGGCCATTGGTCCATTGCTTTTATTATAATTGAAAGGCAGACTACTTAGCCATTTCAGAACCGATTAATGCCTCTGGTAGTTTTCATTTTTTTTTTTTATACAAATCACTATAGTAAGGGTGTTGACCCGAACCAAAATATTAGGGTTCGAAATTCCAAAATAATTTTCTGATCCACCTGACTTGACCCGCAAACCCTCTCTTTTGTCCCCCAAAACTTGCTTCTAAAACACATGAAGAATTGTTGGTGCATGCACGCTTTTGATGTAGACAAATTTTTACACCACCATGTAGTAACCAATTCTCATCCAAAAAGCTGTACATGCATGAATATATAGTGCTCGAATGAGAATGGCTTCTTTCAAAGTTCTGAACACAAAACACTTATCCAGAAAAAGAAGACCCATCCAGTAGCTACGTGTCCTAATTTCTAATCAACACGTCTCACAAAATGCCACCTAAGCTCTCAAAACACTCGTCTTGAAACAACACGTCTCTCATTTTCTCTTTACAAACACACTATATTATCATTACCTCCAAAGCAAGCAACCAAAACCTTGATTAATAAGCAAAGATATACGAGACCAAAGGAACAATAATGGCTGATCATTATCATCATCAACAACACGGCCAGGCCCAGCAGCAGCCAACCCTAACCCGCCACGTCTCCGGAAAGTCGATGCTCACTGCCTCCCTGGCCGGCGCAGCCATCGGGGGACCGTTATTTGGAATGATGGGGTTCAGTTTCACGGCAACATCTACACTTCTACTCATATGTTCCCCACTTCTGATCATATTCAGCCCCTTGTTGTTGTGTGCTCTGTTCGTGCTTGTTGGAATACTCACTGGCTTCACTGCTGCCATAGCTATGGGAATCGCTGGTGTTTTTACGCTTGCATGGATTTACAGGGAGTTTAAAGGGCATCCAGGGTTAGGGTTTCGAGGTAATAAGGAGCAAGCACATGGCTATTTGCAGCAAAGGGTTGATGAAAATTCTACTCAAGATTAATTAGTTTCTTTCTTTTTGAGATTTTGGTTGCTTAATTTTGGGGGGGAGATAATCTTTTCTTAATGTATGCTTTGCTTTAATTTGTGGTCTTTATAAATATGTTTAAATCTGAGTACATTTTCAAGAGTGTGACAAAATGTATTTAAAATTTATAATGTATGAATTAATCATATTGTGTGTGTATATTTTATTTCTAAATCTTTATTCTTCTTCTTGCTTGATCTAGAAGTTGATCTCATGTACGTGGATTGTTGAGGTTTGCTGTCAGCAGTCGTTTTCAGAAAAAATAAAAAAGAAAGGAAATGGAAAATAATATGAAATAGTGAGCTCTAAGTCACACTCTTGAACTTTATACTATTATTATTGATATATAGTTGAACGAACTTGTAAATCTTTTCTTGAATTGAGAATTAACAAAAGTAAATATTATATGGTCTCGGCCTCCATATTCTCAATTATAATTTCTTGATTTCCTGTTCAATGATGTGTGGATGAAGCAGCAAAATGAGAGGATCGAAGGAATAAGGATCATGCATGTGACCACTTTAATTGTTTGAAAATATATTAAATATATTTTTTTTTAAAGAAATATTTGAGCAAATTCTTGGGACGACATCTTTGAAATGTTTACCAAAGTTTGCAACTTTATTTAATTTCTTTCGTTTATCAAAAATATCTATGATTATAAATATTTATATTTTTTTAAAACGTAGTAAAATCTCTGACTGTCTTAAGTTTTTATAAGAAGTGTACTCCTGAATTTGATTCTAAAATTTGAACAACTAAATCTTACGCCTTATTTATGATTATAAAATAAACTTACAAATTTTGTCACTATTTTCTTCAGCATTTTTGTTTTGCAACTCATAATTGGGAACAACTCTATTTTGTGATCAATTTCCATGAACAAGATTATATGAGAAACTGTAAAGTATGAGAAAGATTAATTGTTTGAGATTTATAAATTTTAAGCTATTTTTGGTAGACTTATAAAATTAATTAAGATTTTCCAATATTGTACTCTAATTTTTTTTTAAAAAAAAGAAGAAGAAAGAATATAATTGTTAATTATCATCTTATGAATGATATGGTTATTGAAATGAAAGATTTAAAAATATAAAATTAGACATGTTGCTGTGAAAATCAATATTCTATACAAAGAAACAGTATAAAAATATTATTAATTATTAAATCACAAAATAAGAAGCTCTAAGATGCTTTCAAGGTATTGATTGAGAGCTTCAAATCAATTTCTTTTTTTTTTCGGTTATGGGAGTTTGAATTTTAAGAGAGAGAGAGAGAGTGGACTAAGAAATCAATTTAGAATTTGCTATCCCTACTCATTTCAAAATAATAAAAAAACCATAATCAATAAAAGACTCACATTAAAATAGTTAATCGATTTTATTTTAAAATCAAATTTGGGGTTTGCATTTGAGCCCACGATATTTGAAATTGAAAAATAGAAACTATATTATAGTACATTTTTGTTTATTCATGTTATAAAAAATTAATAAGTTTTATATTCGAGACCTAACATTTTATTTTCTATTCAGATTTAAGACCAAGTATAAAAAGAATATAAGTGGAGTTGAAACGACTCATAATAGTCACATATTTTTTTTTTAAAAATTACATTTATTTTTGAATCTATTAAGATATTCAATACATACAAACCAAATCTCAATTTTTGGGATTGAAGACAAGAATCTCAGCAGAATCCCTGCTAAGACTCGAACACATGTTCTCCCCTTACCACTGGGCCATGAGCCCCAGTGGCATAATAGTCACATTTATTAATTATATAAGTGTGTGTATATATATACTAGATATTATCCGTGCCTATGATACAGTGTTACATAATTTATCGCATGATCAATCATTATCATTTTCAGAGAGATTTTATAATGAAAAGATTATGTCATTTGATTTGTCTGGTAATCTACAATTGCCATTTTCAGATAGATTATATAGTGAAATGATTTTATTTTTTAATTTGTTTGGTAACCTACAATTGCCATTTTTAGATAGATTATATTTCTGCCATTAAATTATAATGAAAGGATCTGAGCCGCCAATTAATCCACATAAACAAATGCTTTTTGATACATTATCTCTCGCAATCATAATCATTCGTTTCACCCACTAAATGACTCACACTATCCAATTTCAATTTTATTAGGGATCCAGAAGGAAGATATATTCCTGCAAAAGAGAAAAGTTGGACCTAAAAAAAATAGCTTCTTGATTCATTTATGGATTTAATTAATATGTACGCTATTTAATTGGTATCTTGTATCAGACTGAAATAAAAGATAAGATATGTATCCATTTCTTTGTTTTCATATCCCAAACATGAGACATGATAGATAGGAAAATTACACTATTAACAAATTTTCAATCGTGGATACATCTGTATCCTTAACATATTGAAACGAATCCCATTATTGGTACTAAACCAATAACGATACATACAAATTAAACTATTGTACTTTATAATATATATATAAAATGAGCAAATAGTGTTTTTTTTTTTTTTTTTTTTTTTTTGAAAATGAAATTCATTCATAACTAGAAAATAGATGATACAAAAGAAGGAAAATTTTCCTTCCAAATACCACAAAAATTACTCGAAAAAGCAAGTATAGCTAAGTTATGCGCAATTGCGGTACAGACTCTAGGTCTAAACTGAACCAAAATTTGGTTCGAACTAACAATCACTTCTTGGATATCTCTAATCACCCAAGCAATCTCTTTTGCACTTTGCGATTTGCCAAACACCAAATTAACCACATTTAAAGAATCTGACTCAATGATAACAGGTAAAACCTTAGCCTCCACTGCAATATTAATCCCTAATAAAATGGTTTCAGCTTCCACATGTTCAATATCGGAAATACTCGAAGTTTGTTTCACAGCCACCACCTTCACCCTCCCGTCACCATCCTTAATAACCACCCTAATACCTCCTCTGTCTCCATCTGTTTTCAAAGAACCACCAACCTGAGATCTGAAAAAGTGGGCTTTAGGACGACTCTCAAACTGATCAGCCGTCTCAATCTCATTGCTTTCCAAAAAATCCATTGGCTTATAGGCCCTATCAAAAGAGCTTCAGCACTGCTAATAATCATGTCTGGTTCAAACTTAAGGTTCTGAAAGTAGAATTTATTCCGAGCTCCCCAACATCCCCACATAATAGTCACAAGAATGTTCATCTCATTCTTTATGTTGAAATACATAAATAATATATCTATATAAAAGTACATATCATTACACAAAAATACTAAAAATTAAAAAAATCATTCATTACAAAACAAAATTATATATCACTACATAGTAAAAATATAATTTTATTTTTTATAATAATGTACAAAATATTGTATTGTATTTATCATTTTTCAAATGGAATATAGGCCAGTAGGTATTATAGCAGTAAATATTAATCCGAAAAGACTGACTAATAAATTTATATCCACCGGCCTCGGCCTGTAGTAAAAAACAAAACCGAAGGAATTTTGGGTAGTATTTATTTACAGCAAAGATTTAAGATATATATATTTTTTAATTTATTTATTATTTGTTCAGGAAGCTGCCTCGAAGATGACTTAAATGGACTTTTAAAGAAAATAAAAAAGGAAACTTGAATGTTTAGATCGGACATTATAGCACAGATTAAACTGGACATAACGGTAGTTGAAAAAAAATCTAATGATAGTAAGCTCTTCTTACAACCCAAAAACCAAAAATTTCGGAGCAATTTAAGTGCCAAATTTCGTACGGCAATCTTTTGAATACTATTTTGTTTGTTTTTCCTTTTATTTTTTTTTTTTTATTTTTTTGCAGTTATTATTATTTTTTTTGTAAGATACCCATTTGGGCTGGCGTCAAGGTTAGTTCTTTATTTAATCTGATTCATCAAGTTTTCAATTTTGCTTATTTATGTATCTGTTATGATTCAAAGATTCCATTTTTTTTTGTTTGTTTTTGGTGCAAGATCTGGTTTTTAAGAGTTAAAGATTGGATTTTTATTGTTGTTGACTGGGATTTGGGATTTGATGGGGTTTGAGTTATAGAACTGCCCAGAATCAACTTTCATTGAAAGATTTTGTTTTGTGTGGTTGTTTTGATGTTAATTTGATTATTGTACTTGGATTTCTTGTAGCAGTTTATTGGGAGTTTCATTTAGAAAGCATCGATCTTGGGAGTGCTTTATAGGCGGTTGATGCTGTTTTTTTTGTTCATTTTTGCCGCAACAACTTCATTTCTAGGACATTTTTTAGTCGGTATTGAAGGGACTATACAATGAGCAGTCAATGTGGTGGTGGTTGTTGATGGATACAGATAAGTTATCTTGCTTTTAGTATAACAAGGGATGGAAGTTAAGTCACGGTTGGAGGGAGCCGAATCCAATGTTGAAGTAAGTTTTTGCGTTATTCATTATTTAACATTTTAGCTATTAAATAGGCTAGGCAATTGTTTGTGGAAGTGATGATTTGTAACGTGGAGATGTTTGATCTAGCAGATGGGGTCATTAGATGATAGATCGATGCACGATTTCGAAGATGAGAGTCTCTGTACTCCAGAAGCAGAATCTGAAAAGACACAACCTGTTCATGGACTTCAAAATGGATCAGTTTCTGGGGGTTTCCCTTCTAGTGGGAATAAATTTTTGCAGATTTCTGTATATAGGAGCATTAAGATTGTAGTTTTCTCAAACAAACTGAACTTGCTTATGCCTTTTGGCCCTCTCGCAATCTTGGTTCACAGTATGGCTGGTCATAAAGTGAGTTTGATCATCTATATTTTGTGTGTTGGAATTATTACTCATTGCTGCTTAGTTATGTTTTTGTTAATTTATCGAGGTGGATTACACAGGGTCAGGGATGGGTATTCTTCCTGTGCTTGTTGGGTATAACACCTTTGGCAGAGCGTTTAGGTTATGCTACTGAGTAAGGATTCATCTCTCTCCCTCTCTTAATTATAATGTGATTTTATGGGTTGTCTAGTTGCTAACATTCATTAACCTTTTCTATGATACAGGCAACTGGCTTTCTACACCGGGGCTACAGGTGTAATTTGTCATATAATAGTATCTTAGGATTATTTATAGACAAACTGTTACTTTTTTTTTACGCAACTAAGAGAATATTCAATTGTTTGTTAGTTTTCTCTTAGCAGATATCAAGTGCTTGCTGCATGTGCATTTATAGTTTGTTTCAAAGCATTGTTAAACTGTTGTGATTTCATTGTTCCTTCTGTTTTGACTGCAATGAAAATAATGATAATTCATGCAAGAAATGCTTAACTTGTAGAGGATTTTTAGATTTAGGGTTTTTGGCCATACCGTGAATTGATCTCTATTAATCAACATGTAACTTATTGTTATGGAGAGAATCCGTTTCTTCCTTATAGCTTTTCTTTCTTCGCTTTCAGTGGTTTCTGATATTCCTTTTAATGGTATTTAGTGCATTTTTCTGTGATTTCTCTAGTTTTTATTGAGTCAATGTCTGTGTTTGTGCCTGAAGCATTAATAGTAAATGCTGGCGTACTCTATGTCAATCATGTTATTTGGTTCAGCTGTAACTTCTTTTACTAATTCATTTTTTTTTCTGGGTATTTAAATGGAATTTGCAGTTGGTGGCCTTTTAAATGCTACATTTGGAAATGCAACGGAGCTGATTATATCAATTTATGCACTGAAAAGTGGTATGATACGTGTCGTTCAGCTGTCATTACTAGGCTCAATTTTGTCCAACATGTTGCTGGTGCTTGGATGTGCATTCTTTAGTGGCGGGCTTGTCTTTTGTAAAAAGGAACAAGTGTTTAATAAGGTAGGTGTACAAGCTTCTTATTCTGATGGTTCTTTTTGTTCTTGTATCCCTTCTTTTTGAATGTTTATCACTCAGCCAAGTCATCACGCAGGCAACTGCGGTAGTGAATTCAGGACTGTTGTTAATGGCAGTCATGGGCCTACTCTTCCCCGCTGTTCTTCACTACACACACACTGAGGTGCATTATGGAAAATCAGAGCTGGCTCTTTCAAGATTTAGCAGTTGCATTATGCTAGTGGCATATGTTGCTTATCTTTTTTTCCAATTAAATGGTCAAACGGAGCAATATATCCCTCTGAGCGAGGTTGGTTATTATTTTATTATGTAATCAAGTGTTTGTCCAGTTTCACCTTTTTGAATAGAATAATTATTGGTGTGATACAATGTGCGAACTTAGGATGAGAATCAGACTGGGAATGATGCAGATCAGGGTGATGAAGATGATGACGAAGCTCCAGAGATCTCAAAATGGGAATCAATGATTTGGCTTTCAATTATGACAGCTTGGATCTCTATCTTGTCAGAGTATCTAGTTGATGCCATAAAGGTAATATTTGGGTTTTCACACTTTTCTTGGTTGATCATATGATTATCATTATTTTTTTTTGTGGTTACTTCCTCCATTGTTCATTATTGAGTGATGGCAAATAGGTACTACCATTAGCAAATACATTTTTGTTGGTGTTATGCTGTGAATGCTTTTTAGAGCTCATGCCTTTTCCTGCTTCTCTTCCCACCATCCATTTTGATGTTGACTTATTATTTATTGCATGCAATCTTGATTCTGTAAGATTTATATTACGTGTTTCCAAAAATATATTTGATAAGTTTTCTATGATAATATGCTTGTTTTGTAGGGAGCGTCTGATTCGTGGAACATACCGATTTCATTTATAAGTGTTATCTTGCTTCCAATTGTAGGGAATGCTGCAGAGCATGCAAGCGCTATTATGTTTGCCATGAAGGACAAGCTTGTGAGCAACTTTCTAATTCTTATTTCTTATAATTCTTCATACTCTTATAATGCTTACCATAATATACAATTTCACTGCAGGACATATCTTTGGGAGTGGCAATAGGGTCATCAACACAGATATCTATGTTTGGGGTACGTGTTGAATACTAGATGGTCCCTTCTGATTGCATTTTAATTTTTTATTTTGATTGCATCAGCACTGAATTTTCTAGCACATATGTGTGGACTATGGAACCAATTTGATTGTTACAATTTATATTGTGTTATGGACAAGTCACCAAATATTTTGGAAGTTTCCAGCCATGATTGCTCTTTTCTAGTACTTTTTCTTCTGATGGAACCGTGTTCCTGGAGTTTCTGGTAATCAAGTTTGGAGATAAAATTAACGTCATTTTTTGGTATTGAATTAAAATTACATTTATGGCATTAGCAAATTGTCACGTTTTGCTTGTAAATCCTACACATTCTTTAATGGGTCCTTTTGTCCAGGCAGCACTTGCTTTCAACTTTTCTGACAGCAAATCTTTTATGCCGTCATTATGTGTTTTCCCCCTTTTTTTCATTTAATAGTTGATGGCTCGTATTGATGAAATGTTTTGCATATTCTAATTGGTTTTGCTGATCAATGTCACTTGCATTTTATTCGTTTGCTCTTTTTACAATAGTATATACTCAAAATCCTGTGTTGTTTTTGTCATTACCGCAGATCCCGTTTTGTGTGGTTATCGGGTGGATAATGGGTCGGCCAATGGACTTAAACTTTCAACTTTTTGAAACAGCAACCCTTTTCATAACCGTTATAGTTGTGGCATTCTTTCTACAGGTTTGTACTTATATAGTGTGCATTTATACATTTGGTTTCATTATTTCCTCTTACCGTGCTGTTATTATGTTTGCAGGAGGGAACTTCAAATTACTTTAAAGGACTAATGCTCATTCTTTGCTATCTGATAGTAGCTGCTAGTTTCTTTGTGCATGAAGATCCTCCTTCAGGTGCTAATTTCTTGAAGAAAACTTGCTTTCATGTGCTTGCAATTCCTCATTTTATCATTTCATGAATGCTTACTCTTTCTAGTGACATTAATGTTGTTGAAAGTGCCCATAACTGGAATGAATTATTACTTTGCAGATGATAATCAATTAAAAACGTAGTCAATGAAGCAGCAATCAGTTTACGAGATGTATTTCCTAAAGCTACGGTTCATCACGCTGGTGTATATATATATTCAGATTTGAAACACATACACTCCAGTATCTCGGCTTCCCCTAGCGCATTGCTTAGTTAAATATTGAGTGGGTTTCTTGCTGTTGTTTCTGTGCTTATATCATCCATAAATACCTGCTTTGGTGCTAAATGCTTATGCAGAATGAGAAAAATCGTGCATATTACAAGAGGAAAACAATTCATTTCTCTATGCAGTGTAACTCTTTCTTTAATTCTTTCAGTGGCTCTGTCCATCCAAATATGAAGATCTTTACGCCAGCAGTGGCTTTTATGATGCTAAAATAAAAATAAAAACGATTCTACTTGAACTGTTGTTATATTCCTTCATTGGATTGATATGATTAATTTTTTTTTTCTTTTTTGTGAAAGAGCCATTTCAATATGACAAGCAAATCTTGTGTTTGATGACTCAGGAAGTGGGGTCAGATTTTTAATATTCTAAAACAAACTTTATTTGTTTCTAAGGGTCAGGTGGGGGCCCGTCTTGCAGCCAGCCACTGCAAGTAATAATGGAGTGCAAGAAACTTCAAAAATAAATTACACTAGAAACTGCAACCAGCTATGTTTTGTAAATTTTTCTCTGAAATTCACACGTTTTGACTCTAAAAAATAAAGTTCCAAATTCGGGAAAATACATATATATGACATATATATGTATGTACGTATCTATGCAGTTAATTTCTTGTTGGATTTTTCTTTTGTCATTTGCTGTCTTAATTGCTTTCTTGAAAATCAGCCCAACTTGTACAAAAGTTAGACATATTGACAATGAATTGGAAGAATATAGATGTTTTGTTTTGGAATTGTTGGAAATTTCGTTATTAAATCACTTATTTTGGTTTTAAGCGGTGCAGAGAAAATTCCCGATTGTCATAGGCTCTTACAAGAAACACATTTCTTATATTTGAACTCTGAGATTCCCTCAATGTGAGATCCTAAGCCCTACATAATCAAATCACGCCTATTGGGAAGGAAGAATATAGATGTCGATTGTCAAGTGCCTAAACTGAAAGTCACGTTCTTCATCACCTAATCTTCCAAGCACATGCTTGAATGAAAAGTATACTTCCTGGTTTTGGTAAAATTTCAATGAAGTAGATGAATGAGTTGTGTTAAAATAATTTTTTTTTAAAAAAGGAAAAAAAATGGTACATGGTTTCTTACCACAAGGCACGAGACTTGGTAAGCCAATATAATGAAAGGACATATATGTATATGTTATATGTTGCTTTCCAACAATTGTTTGATTTGATGTTTTTGACTGTTTTTTATAACTGAAAGTAAACCCCATGGCTATGAGCTAGTTTTTGTTTCCTTAATCTAAGAAGAATTCTGAGAAATCTTGGAAAGGAGAGACATGGGTAGTGTAGAAGAAGAGCAAAAGTCACCATTACTTGGAAATTTATCTTCATCTGATGCATCAGAAAAGCCCTTTGAAAGAACTGGTAATTTATCTAAATTAACCTTTTCTGGTCATTGTGGGTATGAATGGTTTCTATTTCTTGCTTTGTTATTATAAAATTCATTAAATTTCCAGCTTCAGCATTAGGGATTCTGCTTACTTCCATTTTATCCTTGTAATAGAAGGAAAAGGAAAAAAAAAATCATTATAAACTTGCAGAAAACTTGAACCCAGGATCCAAATTTAGGTGACATCTCTCTGCTACACTCAATACTGTTAAATTATTGATAAATGAAAAGACTTTAATTGTTGTCTGTAATTTGAAGTTATGCATAATTCTTGCATTAATTTATTTTCCTTTATCCACAAAAGTGTCTTTATTATGTAACTAACATATATAGTTCAATCTTATCAAGGATTCGTCTTATGACCGACTTAGAAATGTTTAAATTTATTAATCTTACGAAATTTGCTACGACTCTTGTTATGCATAATTATGATATAATCTTGGAAAGTGAGAAACCTTTGTTGTTGGGTTAAAAAAAAAGGAAAAGTATGTAGCTGTCTTTGGTAGAATGGACTGAATCAGGACTTTTGAATTTGAGCTAATATATATATTCTTCTTAAAGGGACCATATGGACTGCACTGGCACACATTATAACAGGAGTGATAGGAGCAGGGGTTCTATCTCTTGCATGGAGCATGGCTCAGCTAGGCTGGATTGCAGGTCCATTATGCATGATACTCTTTGCTTGTGTCACCATTGTTTCTTCAACACTTCTTTGTGATTGTTATAGATTTCCTGATCCTGAAGTTGGCCCCACCAGAATCAGATCCTACATGCAAGCTGTGAAATTGTATTTAGGTAAGAAGTCATTCTCCTCCTCCTCCTTCTTCTTCTTCTTTACATGCCTCTTGTATTCAAACCTCATAATCATTATTGACTTACAGTTTACTTCACTTACAATAATTCCATAATGTGGGTCCAATAAGCAACAATCATGCAACCAAAGTTTTTTTTTTTTTTGCCTTTTATAGATATGACAAAATTCATGGCATCTCAGTCAAGCCCATTTGCTCAATGTCACATGTGAATAGATTTATTTATTTTTTTCCAAATAAAAAATAAAAACAAACAAAGAAACAAATGCATGAGACTTCTATCTCAATCATGTGAGTGAAAAAAATCAATATTTTGATAATGTGCTCATTTACAGCATCAAATCTCATAATGGAGCCAAAATATGTGACATTATTGATACTTGGAATGATATTTTATAACTTCGATGGTGTTTAATATAATTGATATTTATTACAGGAGAAAAGAGTCAAAAGGTGTGTGGAATATTTGTTCATGAAAATTTATATGGCACTGGAATTACTTATACTCTCACAACGGCTAAAAGCTTAAGGTATGAATCTTTAATTCACTTCTCAACTCCATTCTCTTCTTTTTAATGAATCATTGCATCTTTCAAATTGTATAGCCACGATTCCTCATTTTTTTGTTCTCTTTGTATTGGGTGATTTTTTATTTTTGAAATACCAAATCACTTGCACTTTTTTTAGTATTTACATAAATACAAACCAAACCCATTTTCAATCCTAGCGTGATCGAGATTTGAATTCTGACCTGTTATACCACCCCAAGATGTTTTACCGGTTGGCACGAACAATGATATTTGTATTGGGTGATCTGCTTATTTTTGCATTGCTGCAAGTGTGGTAAGTTGTTTACTTGAAATGCTTTTGTTGTTTTCAATTTATAAAGTGGTTACTTTTAATGGCTCTTTGGCCTTCTGTTTAGATAAGATCATAAAGAAGCCATTTTTCCTGGTTCCTTTGGTCCAATGAGAAGCCACTGATGGCCCATGTATGAATATTTTTTAAGAGGGAAAACGACAAAGGATGATTCTCACTGATTGAGCTATTTGTGGGATAAGAGAGAAACAAACGTCACGGTAGTTGCGAGCAATGCTGTTTGATTTAACACGTACAAAAGATCTTTGCTTTGTTTACCTTCTGGATCCAATGCCTTTTACTTGGCACATAGCTTTATCTTTTCTTTGTGGATTCATTTGTTGATTCTTTGCTTTATCTTTTCTTTTTGGATTCTTTTTTTTACCTGGGCATCTAAAGTTTTCATATGAGAACAACTTGTGAACTACAGACATTGAAGTTCTGAAATGTCAATTAGTTGACCCAAGTGATTGCTTTGAGCCGCCATATAGCTACTGAAAGCTCAGAGTAAGATATGCTTACAGCCAGATATATAATGAAAGAAATATAAAAATTCATTGAGATTAGGATTAGGCGATGAGATTACTTAATTGAGAAATAGTTTCTAATAAATGTAGCTATCTTCCTTCGGTTATAGTACTAAGCCACTATAAATATGTGGTTTATTCTATAATAATAAAATGTTAATTTGCAAACTTCTCGGTTCTCTCCACTTAATTTTAATCTCTTCTTTCTTATTTCTCATTCTGTCTTTTTGAATTAATAATCCCATCATTATCTAAATGCAGTAAGACATTCAAATCACCCATGTGCTTTTAAATCAGCACATGTTGAGCCTTAAATGAAAAATATCACCCATTTCTGTAAGTTTCTTATCTTAGGATGAGTTGATAGTTCACAGAAAATAAATACTAGTAGTCAAAAGTTCCTTTAAGAAATGAAAATTCTAATAATTACAGACTCTTGAGCATGAAAAACTTTCTTTTTATTCTCATAAAACATTTCTTAGTCTGTGGTGGTTTTGACGGAACTTGGTAAAAGTTGTGTTCATATGACTTTTTATGTGCTGGAAGAGATAACCCAGTTGGAAAAAACTCAAAAGAGAGAAAAGAATGGCTAATGTGAACACGATTGTCATTGCTCCATTATTGAGATGGCCCAACACCGAATGCTACATATTGTCCTCTTGCTGTCGAAGATTCTTCCTTTCTATTTTAAACTTTTGCCAGACATAGTAATTGGCATTTATAAGCTTCTGCTAGCTCTGGCAAAGCCTAATATCATTTAAATGCATTAATACATGTTTGGCATAGTTAGTGTTGTTTAGATATAGCTGGCCTTAGGTCCTTTGTATTGGGTATACAGGTTGCATACACCAAACTTCATTGCTTACTGTGAATTACTGGATAAACATGGCGGTTGATCACTCTCTTGAACTAGCTGATGGTTCCTATGATGGTGATGGACCTCTAAGAACTGGTAACAAACTTTCAGGGCTGATGTATGGGCTAAACTTTTGTTATACTTTCTTGCAATCAAATCTTAAATTTTACTTCCTGTCGGCAATTCAATTAGGGACCTTGCGGAGTTGTGTCGCCCATATAATTACTGCTGTTATCGGCTCTGGAGTCTTGTCTTTGGCATGGAGTACTGCACAGCTTGGATGGATAGCAGGACCAGTTTCCTTGCTTTGTTTTGCAATCGTCACCTATGTCTCTTCTTTCCTTCTTGCTGATTGTTATAGGTGCCCTGACCCAATAACTGGAAAACGAAACCGCTCTTACATTGATGCTGTTAGATTGAATCTTGGTTAAGTAGAACACCAGTCCCTTTCAGTTTTCTTCTTTCAAAATTTCAATAAATTTTGAGTCGGAATATTTCTATTGCAGATAGTCTTTTTTATATGTATTCTAATTTCATTAGTGATAGTTCAGGCAGAACTCAAACATGGTTTTGTGGTTTGCTTCAAAATCTGTCCTTTTATGGGACTGCTGTTGCTTATGTTATTACTACTTCCACCAGTATGAGGTACTTTTCACTGTGAATGCCATGATTTATCTTTATTTTATCCCATGAAATTGCATGCTATTATTTTGTGTATGGATTTTCAAGACTCCATCTTCATCTTTTCTAGTTAATTTAAAATCAAGAAAGGTCCTTATGTTTTTTTTTTCTTTTTGTCTTTTTGTTTCCTTTTCTTGTGTTGAATGACAGGGCGATTCAAAAATCAAACTGTTACCATAGAGAAGGACATGATGCTCCATGCACATATGGGACTACTATGTACATGCTGCTCTTTGGAGCTGTTCAGATTGTTATGTCGCAGATACCAGATTTCCATAACATGGAATGGCTCTCAGTTATTGCTGCAATCATGTCCTTTGCCTACTCTTTCATCGGATTTGGACTTGGCTTCACAAAAGTGATAGGCAAGCTATGAGTTTCCCTTGTTCTTTTTCAATTACATTGACATCCTCTACTGTGGAAATCATTAACCATATGATCAATCCCATTTATTCGCAAACTTTAAAAGTGAATCTTGTTTCTTTATAGTCTGTTTTATATAGCTACCAAATGGAGTACGAAAATTGAAATTTGAAATCATGAGTATGAGAACAAGTTGCTTTGTCTTAGAGACTTGTGTTTTTAACTGCAGAAAATGGGAGGATTAAGGGGAGCATTACTGGAGTTCCGACTGCTAATCTTGCCAATAAATTATGGTTAGCCTTCCAAGCACTCGGGGATATTGCTTTTGCTTATCCATACTCCATCATTCTTCTAGAGATACAGGTATGGCTTCCATTCTTTCCCAAGAGAAACAAAACTATGATAAGAGAAACAAATATTCCAAAAGTTCAAGTACCAACAACTTAAATCTTTCTTTAAGATATAAAAATTTTGTCAAATGAAGGATACTTTGAAGTCACCTCCAGCCGAAAACAAGACCATGAAGAAGGCATCGATGATATCAATCTTCATTACAACTTTCTTCTACCTCTGCTGCGGATGCTTTGGATATGCAGCCTTTGGCAACGACACACCTGGAAATCTCTTGACAGGATTCGGATTCTATGAGCCCTACTGGCTAATTGACTTTGCTAATGCTTGCATTGTTCTTCATTTGGTGGGAGGATATCAGGTAATATTACCCAAAAAAAACTTACTACACATTTTAGCCCGATAAATTTCCTTCGTTTAGTCTCATGTCGGCAAATCTTTTCATGTTTCTTATCTACTAGATTTACAGTCAGCCAGTATTTGCATTTGTGGAAAGATGGTTTATGAGGAAGTACCCGAGCAGTGGATTTGTGAACAACTTTTACACATTCAAGCTTCCGTTGCTGCCACCCTTGAGAGCAAATCTTATGAGGCTGTGCTTTAGAACTGCATATGTGATGTCCACAACTGCAATTGCAATGATGTTCCCATATTTCAACCAAGTATTGGGAGTGTTGGGGGCCTTGAACTTTTGGCCTCTGGCTATATATTTTCCAGTGGAGATGTACTTTGTACAGAAGAAAATTGGAGCATGGACAAGAAAATGGATTGTTCTTAGAACGTTCAGCTTTATTTGCTTGCTGGTGACCATAATTGGATTAATAGGATCAATTGAAGGTCTTATAAGTGCCAAACTTAGCTGAAGCTAGTAGATCTTTAATTGCATACATATTGAATCTGTAATTCTGCAATTTGTATTTTGCTTGAATTTGCAGTCTGCTTTAAAGTGTTAAGAGATTCATGAAGTATTTCCAACTAAGATGGTGGATTGTAATTAAGGTTTGTTGTATTATGATAATTGTAAACATGATTAGATTAAGAAGTGCTTAATATGTGAATGAGATACTCAGGGTGTGTTTTTCTGCCACCCCTTTTCCTACGAGGTCATTTGTCCGTTTTGAGCATCCGACGGAGGTGTCCAATGGAGGTGCTCTCTTGAATAGTCCCACATGGTTTTGTCCCCATAAGGAGCCTCACCCACCTGAACGTGGTTGTTGGGCTTATAGCCTACCCCACATTATTGTTTACATAATATGAGGGGTGGGACTTGAATCATGATGTGACGAGCGATCAATATATCATATTTACCGTATCTAAATTTTACATTTTGTGAGTTAGTTCGAGCTTCTCGAGTGTTTTGATGTGTTCTTTGTGTTTTTGTAGGTTGAGATATAATGGGATGAGCATGAGTGTAAATCGTTGACTAAACGAGTTGTTTTGGGAGTAAAACGCATTAGAAGGATTATCGTGCCAACACAAATTGAAAACGTGAAATGCTCACTGACCACCAATGGCGAGCCAACAGGAGCCCATTATCGCGCCAATGGGACCTGAAATTTTATGATGCTCACTACCTTTCATTGTCGCGACAATGAAATGAGTCAGATTCCTAAAATAATTAGAACTCGAATTTCTTAAGAAAGAAAGCTTCCAGCAATCCATATAAAAGCACAAGTCTGGTTCTAAACCTAAAAATATACTTTTGGAGACTTAAGAGTAGAGAAAAACACACAGAGCAAGGTAAAAATCAAATCTCAATCCAGAAATTTGATGATTGAAGCAGATAATCTCACCAAAACGAGTCTTTATTCCTTTATTCTTTCAATCTAATTTATGATGTATTGCTGTGTACTAATGAATTATTTGTGCTTAATGAAAAATATGTGTAACTAATTCATTAGTTTATGGTTATATTGGATCATGAGCATTATTTAATTTAATTTGCATATTTTTATTCTTTTGAGTCTTGTTTGAGTTATTTATTATTCTATATGCTTAAAACGATTTATTGTTTGGTCGGTAATAAAATAGGTGCGGTAAACCCCTATGAACTTTTTTTTAAACGAAACCCCTATAAATTTGGAAAATAAGGATTTTTGTTTAGCCTTGGAAATAATAACGCATGATTTCATTCATTGAATTCGATTTCTGTACAAAATATGAATATACTTGTAGGGTATGCGTAGCCAATATTAGAACATGAGCTTAATGAGTTTCACTTAAATTTATTTTATAGGAATATAGGTAATTGAATTAAGTTAGACATTTCTACCTGACCATCGGAAGAGGTTTGTAGAAAATTTAGCGTTATAGGTTAATAATCCAACAAAATTACTCAATTGAATAAAAAGTACATAAATATTGTTTACATGTTTAGGTGAAGTTACAACCCTAGGTTTTCGCTTGCATAAGGTTTTTCAAGAGTTTATTTATTATTTTCTTTAGATTTTAATTAGTCACTCTTAATCAACCAAGATCATTGAACCATTTGTTTAGTTTTAATAAAGTAGGCATAGTTTTATGAATTAATAAGATAAATAATAAGTCCATATGGGTTCGACATCCGACTTTTTTGTCACTATATTACTTGAACGATATGTGCGTTTGCGTGCTATATAAAATCGCGAACATGGATCAAGTCCATAAATGGTTATAGGTACCACAAAGCCAAGTTGATATGATGGTACCATGGCGGGACTTAGAAACTATTTATGGACGTAATCCATGGTTCATTCCTACTCCCATATTATGTGAAATTATAATAATTACGCTCATATGGGTGAGGCTCCTTACGAGAACAAAATCGTACATAACCGTTCAGGAGAGCAGCCTCTGGGCACCTTCATCGGGTACCCAAAGTGAACAAATGGACTCGTAGGAAATGAGTGGCAGAAAAACACACTTTCACAAAGGCTGCTTTAGCAATTTGTCTGTTTTGGGTACCCGACGGAGGTGCCCAAGGGATGCTTTCCTGAACAGTCCCGTGTGATTTTATCCTCATATGGAGCATCACCCATATCAGTGTGGTTGTTGGGCTTATAGCCTACCAAACATTATGTGAAATAATAATGTGAGGTAGACTATAAACCCAACAACCACGCCCACGTTCATGAGGCTCCCTACGAAGATAACATCGTGCGGAACCGTTCAGGAGAGCAGCCCCGAGCACCTCCGTTGGGTACCCAAAGCGGATAAATGATTTCGTAAGAAGGGGGGGCAAAAAAGCACACATTCATATACAAATAAATTAGTATTTTATAATACATTAGGGGTTAGTGGAGCGGTAGTCTGTCGCCTAGGTGGAGCCTAAGAAATTCCTCAGAGAATTAGAAATAAGGGTTTTACGTCAATTTAGAAATTTCCGGGTTTGGTGGATTTGGATAAATTTTCAGGAAATGTTATTTGAGTGGGAAACGTTTCTACGTGGTCAATTTGATAGGAAACCAACAAGAATGAAAATAAGTTAAGGTTTTTCAAAAATTAAGTTTTATGGCTTGAAAAATTGGGACTTTTTGAAATTTAGGAGATAGAGAGTTGAGTTTATAAAATTAGGAGTTTTAAGATGTTAAAAGAAATCATAAAATGATGCTATTAGGATTAGAGTTTCCAAATCAACAGCACAAGTCGATTTTTGGTATCAAAAAGGGCACAAACGTGTCGGAAATTGCTGACAAGTCGATCAAGTGTCTAGCCCCACTGATTTGATTTTTGAGAAAATATAATGATAGATTTGAATGAGGGTGCCAAGTCATGGCAGAGTTATCGTAATATTGATTGATACAAAGTCAAAATTGTATATGGATATGATCAAATCAAAATCTTATTTGAATATCTTCTCTATTCCGCAGTCTAAATATTTAGATTTAAAATAAGTTTAACTACAAATAATGCGAGATAAATTTTAAAATCTTTCTCAAATTAAACACAAAAGATAAATTGATTACTATTTCATTTTCAATGATTGAACTAAAATGAGCATGCCACTGACGTGGCAAAATTTGTTGTTTTGATTAAGAAAAATCTTTCTAAAGAAAATTCTCAAAACTCTCATAAAAAAAAATTATTATATTAAAAACACGGCTATAAGTTACTGACAACTGTTAACAAATTAATGACAGAAACTATAGACACCTATACACATATGGAGGCTGGAGCCACCAAGCTACCAATCAAATCTTGTTACATGTAAACTGCTTGTACCATAAGCAATAACTTCTCTTATCAGCCCAATAAGTGGACTTTTTAAAAGCTATTACTTGTCACATTTCACTTATAAAATTTGTCATATTTCTTGTCAAAAACCAAGAATTTTGCTTGAATGCCATCATGGTACTTTCCTCTGCAGATGATAATCATAAGACACCATTGTTGCACGAACAAGCAGCAGGAGACCCTTTTATCAAGAGAACAGGTTAGTCATTTAAGAAATATTGGTGGGTTTAATTTTGTTTTTTGAATGATGACATTGGAATGATTGAATTTGAATTTGAATTTATTTGTGTGAAGGAACTGTATGGACTGCTGTGGCACATATAATAACTGGGGTGATAGGCTCTGGTGTGTTATCTTTGGCTTGGAGCATGGCTCAGCTTGGTTGGATTGCAGGTCCTTTGGCTATGGTGATCTTTGCTTCTGTCACTCTTCTTGCTACATTTCTTTTATGTGACTGTTACAGAACCCCTGATCCTGAACATGGCCCCGGCCGAAACCGGTCTTATCTTGAAGCTGTTGACTTATGTTTAGGTATCAATCTTCAAGCTCCAATTTCAATTTTCGATGAATCTTTCATATGGTTTCTATATAGATGGGATTGTTCAATTTTGATGTCATTTTTTCTGAGTTAAAGATTTTGAGAAGTTAAAAGGATAATGGTAGGTTAATGAGTTCAAACAGGCCCCCATTTTTATGTCATAATCCAGACAAAGAAACAATTTTTAGATTATCTGAAAATTCTGTTGATGCTTTTCATGGCTTGATTATGAATTATATATTTGTCTTGATTTTAAAAAAAAAAAGTTAAAGTTTTGGATGTTCATAAATATAGTTTTTTAAAGATGATTCATAATTTCAAGTCAATTTTGTTTGTATTCTCATATGAATTTTTAATATTCTAATGTCTTTGTCACAAATTTGATACGAACACGTATCCTAATTTTTAATTAAATAATCTAAACTAATACTCAATGTTCACCAATTATTAAATACAGACAGGTAAAAAGGTTGAAACGTATATGATTTTGATGATTGAGTGATAGAACCTTCAGCTGTGAAATTATTGATTTGCTGTAAAAATATAAAATGATTCAACACCATTTGAAATGTTCTCTTTGTTCATATTCAATACCATCCTTTTTTAGTTTTCATATGTTGAAGGGCAAAAATAAGTGGCCATGACAGAGTTTTTGCTTTAACATGGATTTTCAGGGACAAAGAATTCCTGGGCATGTAGTTTTTTCATACACGTAGGCTTGTATGGGACCGCAATTGCCTATACTGTAACTTCTGGTATTAGCATGAGGTATGTTGTTGACATTGCCATTGTCTCTGTGGACCTGGAAAATTAAGGATTTGTATTACTTTTGTTTTCCTAATTTCCCGTAGTAATTTTGTTAATTGATTAATGGGTGCAGGGCTATCCAGAAATCAAATTGTTACCACAAAGAAGGGCACGAGGCGGCATGTGACTACTCAGATACTTATTACATGCTACTATTTGGAGCTGTTCAGTTAGTAATATCTCAAGCACCGGATTTCCACAACATACAATCGCTGTCGATAATTGCTGCAGTCATGTCATTTGCCTATTCTTCCATCGGATTTGCACTTGGTCTTGCCAAAGTCATAGGTATAAAAGTGAATCTTCAACAACTACAGTACTAGGGGGGAGAATTAAAAATGGAAGCAGGAATTAATCATTGTTTCTTTAAATTACAGGAAATGGATATGCTAAGGGTAGCATTGCAGGAGTTTCAACTTCTTCTTCAATTGAGAAAATGTGGTTGGTAGCTCAAGCACTTGGAGACATTGCATTTGCCTACCCGTATTCCCTAGTACTCATGGAGATACAGGTGTGTTATCTTTAATTTTTGATCGGAAAATTTTGTACTAAAGAACTTGAAATGAAAATCTAATCATTTTGGAGACTGACATCAAATACGAATATGGTAACAAATGAAGGATACTTTGAAGTCACCTCCACCAGAAAACCAGATCATGAAGAAGGCCTCAACAATATCAATCACTGTCACGACCATTTTCTATCTCTTTTGTGGAGGATTTGGGTATGCAGCTTTTGGGGACAATACCCCAGGGAACCTCCTAACAGGATTTGGATTCTACGAGCCATACTGGCTTATTGACTTAGCTAATGTTTGTATCGTGATTCATCTACTTGGAGGATATCAGGTACTACTACAAAATATATTGTAATAGGAATGTTCCGCAGATCATATAATGGTTCAAGCAGAAATCAAGTTTCTATTAACATTCTTTATGGTATCTTTTTTCTTGGCAGGTTTATAGTCAGCCAATATTTGCACATTTCGAAAAATGGCTTTGTGAGAAGTTTCCAAACAATGGATTCTTAAATAATGAGTTCTTCTTGAAACTGCCACTGATGCCATCCTTTAGATGGAATCCTCTCAGACTGTGTTTCCGAACTGCTTATGTTGTGTCTGTAACAGCAATCGCAATGATCTTCCCTTACTTCAACCAGGTTTTAGGAGTGATAGGCGGCGTGATATTTTGGCCCTTAACGATTTACTTCCCTGTGGAGATGTACTTCAAGCAAATGAATATTGAAGCTTGGACAAGAAAGTGGGTAATGCTTCGAGTTTTTAGCTTTGTTTGCTTCGTTGTGTCAATGTTCGGGTTGGTCGGATCAATACAAGGAATTATAAGTGCTAAATTAAGCTAAGAAAAGGTATGTTTATCAAGGCTCTTATGATAAAGAGAGAAATCACAGCTGAAGATTTTCTGATGATGGATCAGAGTATATAGGATTTTGATAATTATTTTAAAAATTATATCATTGGTCATGATGCAGGCATCCCAAAATTTTAATGGAGAAGCTTTGTAATATAAGTGTCAAGACTCGAGATGTTTTCCTCAAGCAGCAGATGTTATGTTGTGCCAACCAATGGCTTTGTTGTAGCCTTACCTTCTTCATTCTCATTTCAAATGGCTTTGTTGTAGCATTCCCTTCGTTTTGGAATGTTCTTTGTTGATTTTAATTAACAAAAACACGATTTGCTTGTAAGTTAAAAGATCTAGCTCTCCATTATTTGTTAGAATTTTTATTTTTAATTACTACGTTATAAGATAGTTGTTACATCAGAAGTTTATCCCAGAAAACTTTTTATTGATGGATTTTATACAAGGACTCAACATTAAACTTGTATATGAAGAAGTCTGTTAATTTACATTAAGACTTTAGAAACTCAGTTAAAATTTATAAACTGTGAGAACACTCGTGGTCGTGGGACAGCCAAGATTTTGCTTGCAAGGAGAGTGCACGTGAGCGTATCGCCCGCGCGTGCAACTACCTTAACTGTGGTAACCTCAACTCACACGAACTCCATAATTTGAGTTGTGTTTGTGTGAGCAAAGCAGAAAGCTACCCAACATTTGCATAACACTCTTAAAACAGTCAACGAGGAAGAGCATGCACGCACGCACGCACAGAGAGAGAGAGAGAGAGAAGAGAGAGTTGACCGGGCGTCTTGTGGGTGAGCTACCGGCCCATCTCTCACACGCTCAATGGCGTTGAATTCTTTAATAAAATCATGCACCTTTGGTGCATATGACTCCCTCCCCATGCAATATCCTTACCATTTCCTAAATAATATATAAAGAATACAATTATCTCCTAAAGACACAGCAAGGGTTTCTCTTTTTTATTCTACTTTTTATTGGCTTTATTTTGTTTTGGTTTTTCAACTAAAAAACTTTTTAAGAAAAAGGAAAAAAAAAAAGAAAGTAGACATGGGCCGGATTCCATGTTGTGAGAAGGATAGCGTGAAAAGAGGGCAATGGACACCTGAAGAAGACAACAAGCTCTCTTCATACATTGCCCAACACGGCACCAGGAACTGGCGCCTTATTCCCAAGAATGCTGGTTTGTGTTTTCATCTCTATAACTTTTCAAGTTCTCAATTGAGAAACTCTTACCCAAAGTTTTGTTTTTGTTTCCTAGGTCTCCAGAGATGTGGGAAGAGCTGTAGGCTGCGGTGGACTAATTACCTTCGTCCTGATCTGAGACGCGGCCAGTTCTCCGACACTGAAGAGCAAACGATTATGAAGCTACACTCTGTTGTTGGCAACCGGTACGTTGATGCATTTTCCCTCTACTATTAAGATTATCAAAACTTAGAAAACTAGATGATCGATTCCGAAATGGGCAATTGCAGATGGTCACTGATTGCAGCTCAGTTACCTGGCCGCACTGATAATGATGTAAAGAATCATTGGAACACTAAGCTGAAGAAGAGGCTTTCAGGCATGGGCATTGATCCTGTCACCCACAAGCCTTTCTCCCACCTTATGGCGGAAATTGCCACCACACTCGCCCCTCCTCAAGTGGCTCACCTGGCAGAAGCAGCCCTGGGTTGCTTTAAAGATGAAATGCTTCATCTCCTGACTAAGAAACACATAGATTTCCAGCTCCAGCAATCAGCACCGGAGAATAACACAAATACTTACATTACCAATAAAAATGATGAAAAATATGACACTATTGAAAAGATCAAGCTCAATCTATCAAGGGCCATACAAGAACCTCAAATGCTACCTTCAAACAAGCCATGGGACACTGCAGGAGCAATTTCTGCGAATTTTGCAGGGACTTGCAGTGGTTTCCCAGCATCCGTTTCTGGATTCCAGTATGGCTCAACATCTTTTGGCCATGATGGGGCTGCATCACCATGGAGCCAGAGTATGTGTACTGGAAGCACATGCACGGCAGGGGAGCAGCAAGGCCGGTTGCATCAAAAAGTAGAGGATGACAACGGAGAGGAGTCCCAAGGTGGAAAAGGAATTAGGAATGGATCCACCATATTCAATGCAGATTGTGTCCTGTGGGATTTACCATCTGATGATCTAATGAATCCCATAGTTTAAAGAGGCTTACAAGTAGTTATAAAGCAGAAGGCAAGGAGGCAAAAATTCCAACCTTATGGTCTAATAAAAAAACAACTTATTCCAATGATTTAGGATACAAATGTAAATAAAATCATTTATAAACTGGTAAAATTTATCATAAAATTTGAAATATCTCATTATCATTGAATTTCTATCACATTTCTCTATTACATGTGTATATCAAGCAAAATATGACGACGACGAGGATGTATCTGCCAAAACCTGCAAGCATTAATAAGAACATAAATCAAAATTACAAATGATTTCTCCATTATAAGAGGCTGCAAGTCAAATTTCCAAAAAAATAAAAATCTCTTTAATGAGAGTTACCTCTAGTTGCTCTTCTGTAAATGAATCTTTCTGAAGATTCCATGTATCAGCATGAGTCCGACGGAATTCAGCAACTGCTTTTGTCACTGTAGATTTCACAGGCGATGGCTCCCCACTAAAACGTGCCAGTAATGTAACATGCTCAGGCAACCAACTGAAACAGGGGAAATTTGATGAAAAAATGAGAATCATCTCAATCATTGTCATTGGAAAAAGACAACATGGTTGAATTTATGATTCTCCAAATCCTTCCAAGAAAATTCCAAAAATTTCTCCATTCCAAAGTGGTCAGACTTTCAAGTTAGATATTAAGAAACCAATTGGATGACAACTATACTTATAGGCAGGCAGTCAAACCTGGGCATATCATAAGGGACTGATAACACAGAAGCAGCCAAAGCAAGTACAGCGCCATGTCTAGAAGCTACTGACTGGCTGGAGCTCGAATTCCTACATTCACAAAATATAGATCTCAGATCAGAATGAAAGAAATCTCCGATGGAAATCTAAACCAAGATTTAAGAATATGTAGAGTGCACAAATATGTCTATGAATACATGCATCGAAAACTTATCCGTCAAAAGCAAGCAGATGAGTATTCAAGTGTGCATTATAAGCGTGGACGGAAAGCAGAAACCCATGAATCTGTGCATCCATTAAAGCACAAATGGACCACAGAAAAAATTTCATTTGAGAATATTGTATAATAAATTTAACAGACAGCAGGAATGAAAAAATGACCTTTTCTTATGTTGCCTTTGAATGATGTTTGCCTCCTTGTAAGCTCTATCCCGGAAGTCCTTGGCTAACTTTTCATCCCCACCCTTCATTAGGCCTGCTAGAACAGCTGCAGCGTGCTCCCTTACCTGAACAATATGTACATCTGTCAGTGGAAAAAAAGAAGAAGCAAAATCCTAATATCCTATCCAATGTGAGAGGAGTCTGGCCCATGATAACAAAAACCACAACTTCCATAAGATTGATATTATGGATAATGTATATATCGTTCAAGCTTTATGCTTTTTGTACTTAAAATCAAGGGTCAAAGACTCAAAATCATGAATCTAAGTCGGTCAGATTAGCATTGCCACTGATAGTCTACTACACACTCTTAACTGTTGTATAAATAGTTATATCCATTACTTTACACGAGATTTAGTGAGAAACTTGCCTCCACTTGATTGTCAGCAAGGAGCTTCTCCACAGTTTTCCAAATATTTTGTTTCTCCGTGTCACAGAGTATGAAAGTGTGCCTGTAGTAAACAGCTATATTAGCATCTAAATCATTACAAATATTTTCAGCCTGCATGCTGGCACCAACCTCATAAAATCTGTCTTGTCGAAAGAAGACCATAATGGAAAAACGAAGTGGATAGAAAATGAGAGGAGAGAGAGAGAAGAAAAGAAAAGTGAAATGGAAGTAAAATAAGCAAATTACAGAACAAGAAGCCTAATCTTTCTCAAATGTCAACTTATGGAATGTAGATTCTGTTGTAACTATACACATTTTACAAGTGAACTTGAGCAGAATTCTTATGGAAAGGTTACGAGACAAAATTTAATTTAAAAAAAAATTGCAATGCCTCAGAGAACCCCTAAAATAAGATCCTTACCTATACATAAAAGTTCGCAGATATGTCAGAGTAGCAGATCTCGTTCTCCAGTTAGAATCATCTGCAGAAGAAAGAATTATGGAAACAGCTCTCTGAAGATGAGGTTCCCAGAAAATCCTCCATTTGAGCAATTCAAAAGCTGCCTTGGCCAGCGTTGATAAATCTTTATTTGATGTTTCCTTTAAAAGAAAGATAAAATGTTTTAGGTTTACAAATGAGATCCCGAGATTTTATTTTAAAAACAAGCGAGTAAAGTTCTTTACATTTCTCCAAGTAATTGAAATATACATTGTATAGAGATTCAACTATCCAAGAAAGCAGTGGAAGTAAGTGATACACACCCCAAGTAAGAAAATAAAAGGGCATTGGTATTGTGAGAATTTGTGAAGCAAATATGTATTAACATTTACTTAATTAGAACTTACAAATGAGAGGCATTTATATAGGCATTATACAACTAACATAATAAATACACAACTACTATATTAAACACAACTACCAACTACACAACTACTAACAACACAACACACAACTAACATCCCCCCTCAAACTCAAGGTGGTTTAGACGAAACCAAATTGAGTTTGGAAACAAATGTACTGTAACGTCCAAGAAGAAGTATAGTGTAACGTCCATGGAGAAAAGACTTGGTAAAGATATTAATTATTTGATCATCGAAGCGTAGATACATCTGTTCGGAAACAGAGACAATGAGATAAAACATGTTCGGAAACAGAGACAAATAGATAAGACCTGTTCGGAAACATGGACAATGAGATAAGACCTGTTCGGAAACAGAGACAATGACATATTCAGAAATCGGAACTATGGCTCTGATACCATGTGAGAATTTGTGAAGGAAAAATTGTGTATTAAAATTTGCTTGATTTAAAACTTACAAATGAGAAGTCTTTATATAGGCATTATACAACTAACATAATAAATACACAACTACTATATTAAACACAACTACCAACTACATTCTACACAACTATCAACTACACAACTACTAACAACACAACACACAACTAACAGGTATGTTAATTTCAAATGTGATTAAATTACTAGAAATCAGGCAGAAGTCATCTCATAAGAATTAAGGACACACCCGCTTTCTCCCATTGCAAACTCATTAAAAATTAAAAATGGCAAATCTTAATACTTGGAGTCTTGGAGTTAAGATCCATGTTCTGAACAAATTCTGAAATCTGCATGATTAGTATAAATCCATACTGTAATTCTATCTTCTTCCAATGTCTGAGCAATGATTACTTCTTAAATTATAGTCGACTACATCAACTGATTACCCAAAGAAAAGAACAGATAGTAATGGACCCAAAGGCAGCAGAATGAACTACTAAATGTTAAAACCAAAATGAAACCTCAGACAAACCATTTAAGGGGTCCGTTTGTTTCGCCGTAAAACGATTTCCATAAATAAAACATTTTCCATGAAAATCATTTTTCGGAAAGGAAAGTGTTTTCCGGTATTTGGCTATCGCCTAAAAACATTTTCCAAAAAGTGTTTTCAGATGTTTGGCGCGTCCAATATTTTTTCCAAAAATTATTTTCTGGTGATTAGAAGGATGGAAAAAAAAAAGGTCTGCATAGACGCAGAAGAACAGAGACCGGAAATACCAGAGTCCGTAAAAAAATTCGGACTCGAATAATGAAATTTCGAACCCGGTATTTCCATACCTATGTTCGGCCCGGATCTGTATACACCCGGATGATCCATGTTTGGAAATACTCGGGTTCGCACAAAAAAAATTCCTGACCCGGTAGCGAAATTATGGACCCGAATATATATATATTCCGAATCCGGGTAGCAAAATTTCGGACCGGCACAGATCCGGACCAAAGTATTTTTGAACTTGAATCTACATAGACTCGGAAGACCTGAGTTTGGAAATACCTGGGTCCGCAAAAAATTTCAGGACCAATGTAGCAAAATCCGGACCCCATAGCGAAATTTGGACCCGGATCCAAATCTGCGCAGGTCTGGAATTCCTAGACTTGGATCCAGAATTTTTATTAATTATATTTTAAAAATTAAAAAAAAATTAATATAATAAAAAAAATATAGAAAATACAAAAATAGAAAAGAATTGAATTAAAAATTAGTAAAAAATATAAATATAAAACAATGTAATTAAAAAAATACAAAATAAGAATAAAAAATGGAAAAATTTTAAAAAATTGGGTTTCCGAACCCGTCCGGATCTATCTGGATCCAGAGCGGATACATCGGGTTTAGATACTTTTTTCCATATCGGTTACAGATTTTTCCATTCCTAACTATGAAAGTTTTTTAGAAGAGAAAAAAAAGTTTTCCGTAAAATGATTTACAAATTTATATTCCGTAAGTCATTTTCCGGAAAAATGGCTAAATATTTTCATTGACCAAAAAAAAGTTTACATTGACCAAGTTTTCCATAAGTGTCCAAAATACCGTAAAATGAGGAAAATATTTTCTGGAAAAGCTTTTACGGCGAAGCAAACAGACCTCAATTAAAAACCAAAATCAAATTTGTACTTCACATACCTGCAAGGATATTACAGGATAAAGAAGTCCCACAACTACGTCCAACAAACATGAAGATCTTCCGGACTTCAAAGTTGAGATGATAAAATGAAATAACTACACATTTCAGGAAACAAGAATCCATCAGTAAAGGATATAAAACTAGAAGAAAAGTTCATTCAAATCAAATTAAAAAATCAGTACCGTTTCCATCCATTTGACATCGGCCTGTGAATAGCCATTCAAATGCTCATTTTCAGTACTAGTATCTGCTGACATCTCCAAATTGTCAGAATGACAGTTTTTCTGAATGTTCGTAACTGCTTCAGATGCTCTTTCAGTTAGAAACTGAACCCATCTTTCCTCTTTAAGATAATTATCAATATCACTGTTTTCCGCTTCAAGTGAATGATCGTGAGAAAATGATGCATGGAGCCGAATGTTTGAGCACAATACAGAAAGAGTAACGCCTATAGCTTCTCTTACCTGTTGAAAAATGATAATAACTTTGCATTAAGTACAACCAAAAGGCCATGGTAGCAATAGTGCCAATAAACATAATTACAGTGTTCTGTTTTCGACATCAGAAACTGCAGAAATGTACTTTCATTGCCCCTATAATATTGAGAGCAAGAAAGATATAAAGAAGCAAAGAAATAGCTATGTTAAGAGGTGTGCGTACTTGGGCAGAGGAATGGCACATATTATGCAGCAACTCATCCAAAAGTCCAATATGTAGCTGTGTTTCTGGCAGAGGCATCTTTTGAGGGGATATTTCTATCAGGGCAGCTGAAAGGAAAGCATAGCGTTTCGCAACAACAGTAGTAGTTACAGTTGGAGGTAAAGGTGTCACCAAACAATTCAAGATTTGTTGCCTCAGAAGAGGAACTCTTGTTCCATGCTTCCCTTTTCCTGTAACAGCATAGCGTATACAAGCCGCCCACTCAGGTATTGATTCCACTGAAGGAGCAAGAATGATACTCTTCAGCTGGACCATCATCCAGCTGTCCCACACCCCTAAAATCCCATCAACATCAGAATGCAACACCCCAGCCAATGCTTCAGCAGCAACACATTGCTTGGACCGCTCCTTTGCATTTGCAAACTCCTCCAATGTACTTTTAAGTGCCACTATAATAGGCATGCCACATTCCTGTATTAGCCGCTTGAAAATCCGCGCAAAGTTTGAGTAAAAAGTATCACTTCCTATTAGAGAGATCCAATTAGGAGTACGTGGCCATTGAGATGAAAAGTCAAAATAAAAGCGGGTAATTGATTTGTCTGCTAGGCTCTGAAAGGAAGAATTTCCACGGCTTCCTCTGGAAGATGAGCTCTCAGAATCGGAGATTATATGAACATGTGAAAGACTATTAAGAGTCTCATCAAAAAATCCCTCTTCCTGAAAAATTTCACTCAATGCTCCTTCCAGGGACGATTTGCTATTTCCTTGTAAATTCCCAGACAATAATGGCTGATCCTCCAGTGATGTTTTGTACGGTGATTCTTTCAGTAGCGTATTTAGAGCAGAGATTGAAAGTATTCTAGTTTGAGGAAGTTGACTTTTTAAATTCTTTAAGAAGTGACCTGAAATGGCAACGAAAGACGCTTGAAAACATGAAAAATCAATGTCGTTTCACCAACAGACAAGAACAATGTACTAAAGTAACTCATTAAAAGAACACAGACCAGCAGTTTCACTTAAAATTTTTGAAGAGAAGTTCGGATCACTTCTGGATGCCATAGCTAACAGGAGCAGAACTCTGTTAGCCATCAGATTATACCTGATGAAAAATAACAAATAAGTGACATAGTTGACACAATTATAAAATTATAAAATTTTCTGTCAAGGTGATGATATCGGCAATTTTGCTTCAGAGAGTAGCATCAGTGCAATTTATGAAGCCAATTGATCAATAGGCAGGAGAAAATTAAACAAGTTAAGTGTCTACTACTGATATCAAGAGGCCAAACAGCTAAATAATTACCGCCAGTGCAAACGAGTAGCATCGGAACTCAAAGAACCAATCTGAGAAATCAAATCCGAAAAATCTGATCCATCTTTATGATTGTCCATTGTCTTCAATATGCTTCTAGACACTCCAGAAAAATGGATGTTGTATTTGACAAAGAGCTGCCAGCAACAGCAACAATCAATTAGAAAAAGCTGCAATATATGGCTCCAGTTCATACAGTGAGAGATTTACCTCATTGATTGCTTTCTGCTCTTTCAGTGATTCATGATGGGAACTACATGAAGAAAATAATATATATAAGGTCAAGTGTACACAATAATTTTCTGCAATAAATAGTAATCACACATTAATGCATTCCATATATATGAATTTACGATACCTTGAAAGAATCCCCAGGAGAAATGAAGAGAATGCCTTTTGATCCTGGAACATAGAAAGATATATAAGACAACTTGTTAAATATGTTTGGAGCTCTTTGTTATGAAAGACCTACCGTAGTCAAATGCTTGAGGACTGTCTGTGTAGAAAGGACTGCACAAGATCCAAGGACCACGTACTCTGGTGTGTTCGGATTCCTTAAATTCTCAGCGAGAGTGAGCACACACTTTGAAATCAAAGATGGCCATCTCTTGATCATCTTTAATAGAGATTTGCCAGCAAGTCTGGGAACCAAACCAACATTTCATACATACATCAGTTAAAATAATTTTGTTTTGACAGTGTGGATAATCTGAATCGGTTAAAATAAAACACAACAGGGATTAACCTAAAACAATTTTATTAGAAACCAATAACATGGAACAGAAGGTTGCAGAAAAAAGAGGAACCATGTGTTACTTTAGAAGCCACAACAAAATGCTAAATTGATGTTCCCATGACCCCCCAAGCCCCACCTCCAAAGAGAAAAAGAAAAATGCTTAAGAATCCTGGATGTTCAAATGCCTCTTACAATATTGAGGAGCCTACACGGCTACACTCATTGGCAGAGATGGTTCGGAGATCTGCCGATAACAAGAAAAATACAACATGATAGCTAGTAGCTACCATAGATTCAAATCAAGGGTGGAAATGACATTTCCTTATAAAAGTAGAGTACTCAGATAAGGGAAAAATCTGGCCTAAATTATCCTAAAACATGCTTTTGATAAACTTTAGAAGACAAATGTGCAACACATGTTTCTATGCAACAGACTCGAAACAGTAAATTCAAGTTCAGGTCTACAACTCCCACAGTTTTTGATCTTAAATAATAAATTACTTGTTTATCAAAACTCAAAAGCAAACAGATTATTTTAAATTTATATATATATATATATATTTGTTTGATCATATTACTCATTCATAGTAGATCATGGTACTCACCTGCGAACAGCTTCGTAGCTATGCAAAGATAGGTTTAGGAGATTGTCCATCAGAAGCATCATATGGTCTGGTGGGGAGAAATCCCCAGTTGTACGAAACAGATAATAGGATGACTGAGACGATCTCCATGTACTGTGCATATATGTCTTGTCAATTAGTGCCCACCTAGGTCTGCAAGCCAAGAATAGATTGAGAATTGAAATGACAGATACCAATTAATGCAGTTCCAGTGATAATAACCTAACGTCTGAAGCTTTACCTTCTCTTTCCTTTAGAATGAGAAGACACAATAAAATTTGTAGGAGGTTCTATAATGGCAGCAGATTCCAACTTCCAAGCCTGCCTGTGATTTGACCACTCGTCATATTCCAAACTTCCTATATTACAAAGTTCAAAAAGAAAATTAATGAAAGGGACATGCATATATGGTATAGAAAAATAGTTTTTCCATTCCGTATATGTTATTGTTTCAAAAAAAGGAAGTAGAAAATGAAGATTCTTCAAAAAAGTAACCACTGCAACTCTGCAAGTTGCTTCCTCAGGCAATAGGAATTCAATTTATCTGGATGAGGTATTCATTACCATAGTTCCCTAAAGCATCCATAATGCGAATAATGAGTATCAATAGTATGCTGTCATCTGATTTCTCCTCTAACAAGTATCTGCCCATATTGCAAATGTTACTGATGTTCAGCTACAACCACAAAAATGGAACTTCATCCATAATAACAATAAAATATAAACATTACTTGCAGGCTGCATGTGTAATCTCAGCAGCTTTTTCCCGCATAACAGTGCTGCCAACAGTTGACCCTGTCGATCCAGCTATTAAGAAGGAAGTGTAACCAGGATCTCCTATCATCACACTCTGAGGGGATGGCCTAAAATCAGGCAAGCAAGATAAAACGCCTTGCAAGGTAGACTGTATACGCAAAAGAGTCACTTTCAAGTGCTCTTTTTCATTCCCTGCATCACAAATTTTAATTTTACAAAAGTGAACCTTCAAACTATATACACCAAGACAACCATCTGTCCCATTCGGAAAAAAAAAAATCCCTCAGAGGAATAAATATGTATATTACCTGAATCAGAGTGCAATTTAGTTTCGCATATTCTCAATAGATCATCTAAGGCTGATTGGAAATGGAGGTTCAATAGCTCATTTGCGAATTGAACCTCATCATCACTTGGAACATGCCACTTGGGGCCTGTTAATGGTTCATTATCAGAAGAATTTTTTGTGCTGATCCACTCCTCTAATGCAGCAGCAGCAGGGTGACGCAAAATGCACCTAGGAAACCAGAATTTACATTATTGTTTTTCATGAAATTAAGAGAGAGAAAAATGACTCCTATGATAATTATGCATGCTAATAAGAGGTTATACTTGTACTGGTCAATGGGATAATACAGAATCAGGCTTCCAAGAAGAGATCGAAGAAGATGATCACCGGCCACATTAACCTGCATGTGTTGAAAAAAAGAGTTTTAACAAATAAAATAAGTACCCAGAAATCAGTTTAAAATTTTTAACATAAGTATCCATTTAAGCCAAAAGCATAAACAAGACCTTCCAAGATGGGGAGTCAAATGCAGAAACAATAGCTTCTTTGAATTGATCCTTGAGACGAAGAAGTGCAGGACCTGCATAACTGATCGCAACTGATAATATCTTCAATTGATAATCAATTGCTGTTTCAAGCGCAGGGGAAAGAGTAGGCTTTTCCTGAGAATGGGGGGAAAAAGAAACAATCAATTACCACCACAAGACCTAAGGGCATTAAATGCTAAAATCAAAACCAGTCAAAAAAAGAAAGACCTTCTTTGAAACTGAGGCATCAGTGATTCCTCTTCCTCCAAATCCAGTAGTAGGTGTTCCTTCCAAAGAGGATAAAGCGGACAACAAAACTGGTTCAACAATGTGGACAACTGCCTCCTCTGGGTTTGAATGAACACATGCACAACAAAGCAGTCCGACCTCAGCAATTGCCCCAGGAAGAATATTTGTTCTAACAAACTTGGAAATCTTCTTCAAAGCCTGTTAATGATATGAAAAATGTTTTACAATGTCTTTGTCAAGAGAGGAAAAATTAAAGTCCGAAATCGGAATTTTATGCCTGCAATTGATACCTGATTATAAAGTGAATTTGAAAGTTTCCCAAGTAAAATTTCAAGCATGCAATAGTAGTATGGACCATCTTCAACCAGAAAAGTTCCCGATGTTGCTGACGAATGTAGGTCTTCATTCCTGCAGCACCAGTAACAAATCATCTTAAGGGGAAAATGAACTGCAACTCTTCCAACTAACAAAGATGAGAAGAGACTAACAACAGCACTTACAGAACACTACTGGGCTCCAAATGTTGAAGTAATGAAAATAAGCGACATAAGAATTCATCTAGCCATTCAGAAAAGTGAATCATTGGCATGAATGATAACTCATCACTATTGTCATCCAGGGTAGCTATCTGCAATCATAAGTGGGTAAGTAGAAACCATGAGCTAACAAACTAGCATCACATCAATCACTATTGCTATGAACAATGGGGGCTACGAACATACGTTGGAAAATATGGAACCAATTAATTGCATGGTCGCCAAGGTTTTGGGGGGATCATTAGCATCCATACCAGCTAATGCATTCGATAATGATATCATCAAAAGCTCAATGAAAGCATCACCACCACCACCACCACCAAGATCAACTGGTTTTACTGTATAAGTTGATAGAGAAGTGAGGAACAGTGAACGCCCAGCAAATGCAACCGACATCACAGCAGTTTTCAATTGGTGGGTGGCAGTCATCTGACTAGACACAAAAGTTGGTAAAAGACAAGTTAATTTGACAAAATAGTCCCAACTTAAAAAGTACTGAATACTTCCAACCATCCTATCAATTAGACAATTACAAAAGCTTTCAGATGTTAAATGGTAATCTTTTGTAAAAGTAGGAAAGAACACAAATGATGGATATCATATCTATAATTCTAGTATTTAAGGAACTTATCCAACACCACCTACCGTCTCCAAGGCCATATGGAATCTAGATGCTAGAAATGGAAGAACTGAAGAAGGATCAACATATGATAAAACAGAAGTTGCAGCAGCAACCGTCTCGGAAAGGTGTTCATTCTTGCTATATTGACCACGATCAATTAACTTCAGTACCACATTAACAAAAAATGTCCTCTCCGATGTTCCTAGATAGGTTTCAGCCTGTGTATTGTTATCTGCTTTCCTGTAATGACAGTATTTTGAGTAGAATGAGCATAAAATAGGCTTTTAACAAATCCAGCAGGTGTACATCATTAAATTGGTGAATTCTTACTGCTGCTCATGCTGCAACCGTTTCTGGAATGTAATTACCAAATAGAACAAAAATCTCTCCAATGAATAAGTCCAGCGACCACCATTAGAAGGATGGTAATATCTACAACAATAAATATCATTAAAAAAAAAAAAAAGAAGAAGAAGAAAATGCTCAGAAACTATGAACAACTAGGTATAATCTGAAGCTAAAATTGTAGCATTAAAATGTCAGTAAACAAACTGTTCTAAGAGGTTGACCAATTTCTCGAAGTGCTCCTGTGCCGAACTACCAGGTTTTAAAAGATACACCTGCAATTTCCATTTATAAAAGACGGCACAACTAACACTTAGGAGCTATCTATATTTCCCTATAAAAGAAATTGAAGAAATGAAGGCCAAAATCTATCCTTACAACTGATTTTGCGATCGCTTTAGCTGGGGTGAGTGTTTTATTGGAGAACAAGAACCTCGTATTTCTCGGAACATCCACAGAAAAAGGATAAGTTCCACTTCCATTTGCCACGGGAACCTATGAACCAAATAAAGCAAAAGGTTAGCACAATAAGGAAACACCATAATATAAAGGCATATAATATCATCTTCGATCTACTTTTGTAATGTGCATTTATTGCTTCAATTCATCTAAAATATCACTCACCTCAAACATGTTCAAGTATCTCGTGAAAAGCATGGGTATGAAACACTCCCAATCAACACAGTTGTAGTTCTTTATAACACGAGCTATAACAGCTGTCCATTGACTGTTCCAGAATTGGCAATTTGGAACAGAGTCCCACAAGTCTAAACACTCTTTAATCCAATTTCTGCCATGACGAGGATAGAAAATGATCCAGTAAGAAAATTTAGCATAAATAATAACAATTCCGAAACATATGTATCCCATTCCTTACTCTGAAAAGAAGTCTTGGTTGTCCAAGTTTGTAGGTAGAAACAGTCTCACAAAGCCAGATCCTTCAAAGGAAGAGTTATGCCAAGGATTTTCCAAAAGAGATCTGCAAGTTGGCATGAAATTTAAAATGTGAGAATGCAAAACCAAAGATTGTCTCCTAACCAACAATTCAATTAATCGACATATCTGGTGGTCCTTATCCCATCATTTCTGTAAAAAAATATACAGCACAAAGGGAAAAAGGTTGGAGAATTTCAAGCCTCAAGAATCATATTGACCTCGTTTCATCCTTCTCAGGTGCACCTTAAGTTGGGAAACTGGTAGGTTTCCAGGCCACTATTGTTAATTATCAGGCTTGAAATGATTAAGCCAAACCTTTGGATTTCAATTGTATATGAAATGGAAAAGAAATTATCTCCATAAATTCAAAACTTAAGTTTGACGCGACATTATAAATTTTCCATAACTATTACTCTTATGTCAATTTCTATAAGAAAAGACAGAGAAAGAGAGTGTGTGACTGGATCCAAAAGAGAGCCAATCATAAACAGTGTCATTCCATGCGTGTACTTTAACAGCAAAAATGCCAACTAAAAGAAAATGGGAAACTGTACCTAAACTCAAACCATATCTCAGAAGCAGAACCTGGAGGAAAGAATTTCCGGCAAGATCTAACAAGCGAAGTAACTGTTTCAAAATGTCGTTGTCTCAGTCTCCAACCCTCTGGACCAGTATTCCTGTAAGATATACACAACCCAAAGTCACAAGAATCACAAGGTCTCAAAACTTGGAAGTGAAAAAAAAATATTTAGCACGACAACAGCTGGAAAAAAACAATAAATCAGGTATAGATTAATTCAATTACTTTATATTAGAATAGACAATACAACTGGAAAGCAAACAAGTAAAACTCACCTTGTAAAATGTGTGTGAATTAGAGTATCATACAAAGGCCGCCAAGGAACTTTCAAGGACAACTGTTTTCGATACTTATTAAGTAACTTAACTAAGAGATTTCCCCATCTAACCTAAAACACAGAAACCAAAAAAAAAATATTAAGGAAAATAACAAAATGATGGAAAACATGAATAAGAAGAATTTATCTCTCATGCGATGTAGCACCTGGGCGTAAAGTTTATTCTGTGATATATTGAACAATTCTAACCCAATTTCCACAAGTGCACCCACATCTTCAAAAGATAAATCACTTTTTGCCTTTATGAATCTGCAAAGCAATGAACAAGAAGTCAGAATCCACATCTGTCATCATCCTCTTATAGGTCGGATATGATGTGATTGATATACCAGCACTCACTTTAACAAAACAATGACCAATACCAAATTTTTTACCAAAAAATAAACAGATGCATACAAGTTATTTCAAATATGATTTAATCAACTGTAATACATAGCTGTAATATGTATAAACAATAATTAATGGAAAGCAAATTTCCACGTAAAAAGACTAACAACAAGACATCAGGCCTCATTTATAATGCACATCAACTGAACTTTAAACACACGTTTTCACAAAAAGACATATTATGTTTCCATCAGAAGCTGAATTAGCAATCAAGAATGGTGAGGTCACTGCACTTAAAAATTACGACATGCAGTCTAATATAATGACCAATGCTAAACACATTCTTCAGCCTCACTTCCCAAAGCACTGATCCTTCTAATGTCTATTAATCAATATGAAGATAATGCTTGTAACTGTTATACTTCTTCTTAATTTTTAATTTCAAAAGCACAATAGTTAAAATATTTAGTAAACACCTAGTTTTACTTGGCAGATAATGTTTACCAACCACCAATCAACTTACACTAGACACTGAACAATCAATTCAACCATAATAATGGATTAAAAAGCCGCAACACCTCAATCCCAAACATACTCCATGTCAAGGTCCCAGAGACGAAACTAAGCCACAATTCAATCTAATTCGATGCAAACACATTCCATAAGCAATAAAATTGCATGAAACCAACATTATCTCGCAATCAAGAAACGTTCATCACTGCAATCATAGTGATCATGCAACCTCTCATCGCTGCCACGTGGCAACAACCTATCCACCTGCCGACGGTTACGGTCCTCACCAGCAATTCATTCAAACTAAAGTCTAGCAGTCAACGATAAAACAAAAAATAAATAATTACAATAATAATAACTGAAATTCAAATTACACAAATAACATAATCAGCAGCTGAATTCATAACACGTCACAAACAAAAAAATGTTGATAATATAAATCAAGAAATGGATTGAGTGAAGTGAGCTCACAAGTCGAGGACGGAGATCCATTTGAGAGTTGAGTAAACGGAATCAGGATCGTCGGTTCGGTACGAGTCCTTAACGGACCTCACGACGGCAGCAAAGGATTCCTTCTCTTTCATCGTCTCCGCCGCCACCGGTGGCGGCAACCACGCATTGTACAGATGCATGTTTGTTTCTTCGTCGAGTCACCAAATTGAAATGCAATGAAACTGAAAAAACGAAGCGAATTTTGATCAGATAACAAATTGAAGCGAGTCTCTGCAGAGAGCGTACTTATAGATGGTGTCGTGTAGTATTTCTTTTTCGTCAAGAAATTGTTTGTTTCTATTTCCAAAAGGGTAAAAAAAAAATTGAAATGAAATGATTTTCGCAGGTTGGTTGACTGGATACCGGCCCAGGAGGTGTTCGGGTGAAGCTTGATATAGTAACAATTTTGTCCCCAATTGTTTGTCCAATGTGTTGAGTATTACCTGTCATTTGGGAAATTCATGGACCAAACATTTATAATAATATGAGACAATATCGAATTTTATCCATTCAGATAGAAGTATAATGACATTTGATATGGGATGGGGAGTGGTTTCTCGATATTCAAAAAAAATAATAACAATTCTAAAATATTTATTTAATTTCACTCTTTAAATACTTATTTGATTAGAGCAATTTCTAAAAACTCATCTAATTTCACTCATCAAATACTTATTTGAGCAAATTGAAAGGAGAAAAAAAAGTTATATTCTAAAAGATTATTTAAATAAAATTAATATTATATTATTCTAATCAAATTGAAATGGTCCACTTTTGTTAATTTGATTTTAATATAAAAATTAATTATAAGTAATGATGATAATGTGATATAAAAAATATATAATATTATTAGAAGATATATAATGTAAATAAATTTATATTATTTTAATTAAATTGAATGAAATTCATTTTAATTATACTATTTTAATATATAATTAATTATTAGTGATTTCAACCACTACCACCGCTACAATAAAATAGAGAGAAGTATAATATTATATAATAATATTTGAAAATAGATAAATCACTCTACAATATTGAAGAATAAAAAATAAAATCTAATTCGAATAATCTTAATTAATGTATTTTTAGAATAATTTTAGATGATGTGAATATTCTATTTAGCCGTTAATAACTTTTGAAGAGTTTTTTGGATTTTCTTTAAGAAAATATAAGATATATTGGATGTTTATTACATATTTCCTTTTTAATCTTAAAATTCATGCAATCTCTCTTTCTTTCTTTGTTATTTTTTTTTTAACATTTCACAACATCAATATTATTTACAATATGGTAATTTATACATATATTTTAGATATTTTCTAATATATATTTAAAATAATATGATATTCGGTGTTTTATTGGTAGCAAATGGGTTGTGATATGAAAATAGGTATTCGCAATGGATATTGAACACTTACGAATATCGATATCAGATATCTATCACCCGTTATCCATCTAATAACTAAATATATGATTGTATAATTTATTTGTGTTGAAATTAATATTTAAATATATTGAATTAATTGTATCATTATATGTGATAATAGTATTGAAAATTGATCTTCAATTTTCAATTTCGTATTGAATTATTGGATTCGTATTAAATTATTGGGACAAATATGTAGATTCATATTAATGGGCATACGTTGATACCAACCTTAAAATTTTGTATGAATATAAAAAAATTACGGATATGAGATTTCAATTGTTAATATGGATACAAATATTTAAAAAGATTGAAGATAACCTAACTCACTGTTATCCTTAAGAGTGGACAAAAAAATAACTGAAATTGAAAATCAAAACAAATTGGGAAAAATCTAATCGAAGTGATAAATTTGTTATTTTAAAAAATTATTGTTTGATATTTTTAATTAAAAAATCGAAGCGAACTGAATTAATTAAATAATTTAGTTTTGAACTTTTGTTAAAATCTAATCATATTTTTGTTATTTTATAATTATATTTGTTATATTATTTAATTTATTTAGTATTCAGTGATTGTTAATTTCATGAAATATTTATAATTTTTTGTTTTGGTTATTATTATTTTTATTTTTTTATATTCAAAATAATTTAAATGATGAGTATATTTTATGAAAAAAAAATTTGGTGTAGTTATGATGATTGGAAGAGTAATCATATAAAAAAATTTAAGTAATTGTTAGATTCAGTGAATATTATTAATCTTTTAATTTATTACTATTATTATTATTAAAAATTAAAAAATCGAATTATACCGAACCAGATCAATAATTAAAAATAATTATGATTTTTTTTAAAAAAAAAACCGTGTAGTTTCTTTTAAAAAAACCTGAATAATTATAATTATAAATTTTTATAATCAAATCAAATCGGATCGAATCGTATCCACCATAATTATCCCAATTGGTCGTTTCCTTACAAAAATAAAATACTAAATGCATATTAAAATGAGAACTTGCTGAGTAAGTTAAGAGTTGGATGTCAGTGGAATCATACGTGGCTAGCAACATGGCCATTGAATCTTCTATTTAGATTTTTGGCGTCTTCGCTTGACTTGACGTAACCACTAACACACTTTGCAGGTTCAAATCATGTGGGCCCCGACCCTGAGGCTGACCCAATCAAAGTCAAGCACTGTGATGGTGAATAGATACCAGAATCAGGCCGTTCATTTCACCCTTACGAGGTATATAATAAATGAATTATAATAATTATTTTAAATTTTATATGCCAATATTATAAATATATCATTGCCTTTTAAGAATGCAATGATAAGATACAAGTCTGTAGTCAGTTTAGAATAAAAGGTGGCTGCACAATTTGATACTGATTCTGTTGAGAAGCCAATCCTTTAAAGCTATAATTTAGTACACTCCGAAGTTTTAAAAAATTAAATGTTTGGATATATTCTGTATATCCCACCTTATTGACATGGAATTTGAAAAGTATCACACTTTAGAATATTTTTTTTAATTTAAGCTTTTTGTTTGGGGGAATTAATTAATAATTTTAATATTCTCTCTTGCTCTTTTTTTCTTTTATTTTGGGAAAGGTGAAATTAAAGTGGGTCAAGTGGGCTCTGTTGGGCCGATTATTTGATGAAGCCTGTTGGATCAAACTAGAGTCCAGATCCCTACCAAGCAGTACAGAAATAAATGTAGCCGTTGAAAATAAAATAAAATAAAACGAACGGAAAATCTGACCGTTGGAAAAGAAATATAACCGTTGAGACTCTTCAGGCGTTTTAACAACAATTTAAATATCCATCCACCCCTCTTTATTCGGCCACCAAAACATACAACGCGCTCTAACAATCTGCAATTCTCGCAAGCTCTCTAGTTCAATTAATTTTTTATTTTTGTTTGTTCTTGTTGAATTATCAAATATGGCTGAAATGAAAGATGCCCATGTTGTTGAAATCCCAGTAGATGAAGAGCACCAACAGAAAGTGGTGTGTTGTATGAACACAATCACAGCAATTCAACACCATCCATTAATGGAAATTTCTCAAAGTCCTGGCCATCTTTTGCTTCTCAAATTATGGCAAAGGGAAGAAGACCTTTTCGGTCGAAGAATTGCTTTGAAAGAATCGAGAATGGATTCTATCAAAAGAGAAATTTTCCAACTCTGTTGCTTCTTTTTAGTCTTTCATGGGTTCTTTTTAACATTGTTGTTTACTTCTTCTGTTAGTCCCAAAAATGAACATACTTGTAAGAAATGGTGGATACCCTCTATCTTATCTTTGTCAACTTCACTTGTGTTTGTGTTTATGGTTCAGGTTAAGCTTTACAGGTACTGGAAAGTCTGGAGGCAATTGCAAAGAGAGAGGAATGATAATAGGGCTCTTACTAGATGCATTCAAGAACTGAGAATGAAAGGGGCTAGCTTTGATTTGTCAAAGGAGCCGCTGAATGGAAAGAGGATGAAAAGCTCAAGTGTTGAGATCAAATGGAAGCCGCTTACTTGGTGTTCTCAGAATTTGATAACTATTTGCCTTGTTTGTTTCACAGGTTTAGTGTTTCCTGCTAGCAAGTTCATTCTCTGCGGATTCTGATTGCGGAGGCTATGTATATTTTCCAGATGTTTGAGGATTGTTTGCGAGTTACACTCTGCTCCATTGTTTTAAGGTAGTATTTAACAACAAATTAACATAATAATTGTGATATCATTATGACTCTATGAATTTAACTTGTTTTTATTATTATGTTTGTCAGTTTTTGAATGCATTATCATGAGCAGAACAGGGAATCCGGTCATTGTTACCTCTCACACCGCTTCAAGTCTGTTTTGTTTTACCTCTTCAAGGGGATGAAGCATTTTGGTCCGATCATCACATAACTTTTTGAAGTTGATATTCTGCAGACTGCATTCTCTGCATTTCAGCTGAAGTTGCTATGGCTAAAGCACTTGACTTTGGGAAGATCTCTCATGATAACTCAGCAGACTGCTTCTACATTTCTGCTGCTGGAAGTTGTTGATAAGAGATTCCAGAAAGAAAGACCGCCACTCCCGTTTTTGAGGCAGAGTAGATCTGCTCAAATGAAGCAGGTACTCTCACGGATGCTTCTGCATTTCTGCTGCTGAAGTGTTGATAGGAGATTCCAGAATGAAAGACAATGGCTAAAGCACTTGACTTTGCAAAGACAAAAAGTCCGGCACTCCCATTTCTGAGGCAGAGTATAGATATACTGAAATGAAGCAATCTCATGGTGCCAGAACTCTTCCAATCTTTTAAGTCGTTTTTGGAAGAACAATCACAACACACCTCTTGTGTGCTCAGTATCTGCTGCATAAACTTTATCAATAATAAAACATCTCTTTCTTTATCATCTCAGCTTCTACCTAAAAAATTGTTGCATAAAGTAGAGAGAACATTTTGTGCGCACCACAATCACCATGAAAATGTGGCAAGAACAAATTTTCAATTTATTTTGCATTGCCAAGGATAACAATCCCGTAAACAAAATATTAATGTTGTAGCAGGAAAATAACAATCCCGTAAATAAAATATGAACGTTGTACATACAGCAAGTGAAGACAGAAGTAGTATGTCTTGTCTTCACTTGCAGAAGCAATAACCCCTCCTGTATAATAAGGATGGCAAAAAAACTCGGGCCTGGGCCTAAATTTAATTTGCCGGGCTCGGGCCGGGCATTGTCATCCTGTAGCTCATTTGTATAGCATGCAAATATCACAGATGCAATCACGGGGAAACCAGGTCAAACTTACTCTCAAGTTTTGGTAAAATGTTCTGCATCTCTGATATCTCAAGTTTTGGTACACTTTCTAATAAGTTGATCCACACAACTTGTGAATAGCTTATAAAAAGTCAAAACAGCTCTGAAGCACCTTCCCGTTGGATCAATAGCAATGCATAGCAACCAGCCGTATGAGCCACAACAGTGTCAAGTGGACGAAGAGATGGGATATGAAAGTACGTACTTCAACAGTACCTGAGCAGATTAAAATGTAACCAACATATACATATATAATCAATAATCTAGTGAAAGCACAACAATATTCATTTGAGCAGTTTCCAGCTTTAGAGAGAAGTTTTTTCCAGTCTTAACAATTAATTCTCACTGTTTCCAGTTGTCAAAAAGAACATTTCTCCTGTCATGTTCCAAGCAATCTCATTTACCTAGAAAAGAAAGAAAGTAGGAAAAACACTCAAGAAGCAATTGATAAATGGGATAAGATCAACACAAATACATGTTGAATGGATCGCAAAAGAGTACGTAAAAGAGGGTTTAATTGCCTCTTTTTCTTTCTTCTTCTACTCTTTTTTATTTTTATTTTTTTGTAAAAACTCAATATTAAAGTTGAATTTTTTCAAGGTGCATTTCAACTTGGTATTCTTCCCCTCGCCTTGAAGGAAGACTCATAGCATAAGCCACAGAATGGGATATAGTTAGTGTCATTCATCTGAACACAAGACAAGAGTACCTCATAACCAAACTTGCGCTCATGAATTGGCTTAAATTTCCAAACATCCAATATTGTTAGTTCATCATCCTGCAATTATGTGGAACTTTTGCCAATATACAGGGACTTGGAGGACATACCCTATTAGTATTACCAACAGCTATATGAGAGAGCATTTTCTACCTGAACAGCATAAAGCAGACATAATTATACATCTTGTATCACGATTCAAGAGAAGGCTCTAATTATTTCAAAGACAACTAAAACTTCTCTCTCATTACCATGAAGATAAAAATTTCTTAAATCTCCTATAAGACTAACCGCTCAAATTTCATGACTGTCACCATTTTTATTTTGTCTCATCAAATAAGTCAACTTCAGAATGCATTCACTTACTTCGAGCATCCCATAAACGCACAGTCTTGTCACCAAATGCTGTGGCAAGTAGATCAGCGTGTTGGGGTCCCAAGTCCCAACATAGCTGATTCACACTATCTGCATGCCCCTTCAGTTCAATATCTTTCACCTTTCCCTGCAACAAACATATCCAAAACCTCCTCAATGACATTGACCAATAATCCATCTACCCTAATCTATCAAGCATTCATAGAAAAACTAAACTTCGAATTTCTTATATGCACATCCAAAATCCAAATTTAAAGATCTTGCAGCAATTTTCATTCAATTTATAATATAAACATAATAATCACAACCTTATTTCATCTTATGCATATCAAAACTTTGCTATCAAAAGCAATCATCTTTAACTCAAAATACAAAAAGAACTCACAATAAATAAACACGAATTCTGTTTTGCACTATCAATGAAATTGCCACATCTAGTATTGCCATTACTCTTACATTGTCCCAAAAACAAAAGTTAAGAAGAGAAACTTTACATGACCATGAGGCTCAATGTGCCAAACTCGAGCTGTTTGATCGACTGAACCCGACGCAAGCTTCAAGCCCGTGCGATTCCAAGCCACCGAGTGTACTTTTCAACAGTACTCACAAAGAAAATAAGTTTAAAAAGGCAAAAAAAAAAAAAAAAAAAAACTTTAATTTAATTGAGAGAGAAGATAGAATCAAATAATTTAAAGTTGAAAATTCGGGGTTATCCAAAGTTCTGACCCTATGCGGAATTACAAACAATAAGCAGGACAATTCCTGTTACTGCTACTATGGAATTGCAACAGGCAATATAACAAATCAACCAACTAAAATAATATGCTGCAAATGTAAAAACAATAACAATAACTAAAGCAGCAAATATAATCAAACCACACAAAATCAACACAAGTAATTTTGGTGACGAAGTGGAAAACTCTTGCGAGTAAAAAACCACTCCGGGTATATCGGCTACCAGCCCAATCCACTATATCGAGAAAAACTTACATCGATGGTCAAGACCTATGGTGGTAACTCCACCGACTCAAGTACCTCTATACTGCAAGAACTCAAGGAACTCCTCAAGCCCGCGACCCACGGTTTTCTTCAGAACCTCTGAAGTCTCTGAGTAGATTGTATCACCTCTGAACGCCGGAACTCCGACTACCAAAACTCATCCTATAGAACTCTAAAGGATTAGGGATTTTGGGTTATGTTGTGTTGAAGGTTTATCAAAGATGGAATCACACCATTAATGAAGAAGACAAGAAGATGAAGAAGTCTTCAATGGTGGATTCAAAGAGAGTTGAAAGCTTTGTGAGATTTAGGCTCAAGGGAAAAGTGTTTCAGCTCTTTCAACTAAAGGGGAATGGCGGCTAAGTGTTATATTTATAGGTAGGGTGAAAAACTAGGGTTTTGCAGGCCAAAAACGCGTTCAGATCGCAGTCGCTTTCGAACGCTTACTAGAACGCTACACGAACGCGCCCTTTCTGTGAAGACTCGTTCGAACGCCAATCGAACGCACAACGAACGTGAGCTCTCTGGAATGCTCCCGTTCGAACCCCACAAGAACGTGCCTCGAACGTTTGCTCTCTGGAATGCGCCCGTTCGAACCCAATAGAGAACGTGACACTAACGCCAACCGTTCGAATACTGCAACGAACGCACCACGAACGTATGTCTGATGCACAGCAGCCAGAAACCAGTCCAATTGCACAAAGATATTCACGACAGATTACAACTCAATTGAACTTGTTTTGTCACGGACACATGCCAATAAAAAAAAAGGTGCTAACAAAAGTGAAACCTTGTTCTTGTGACCTGTGTACTCTCTCAGCCAGTGTTTTTAAAACCGACCGGGTCGGTTGAATCTTAAAAATTAAAATGAAAAAAACATATCATGATCGGTAAATCGGATCGATTGATTCTTCATATATAAAAGTCGAAAATTCTACTTTTTTATTTAGCTTGTACACGTCAACTCTCTCGATTCTAAGGATGTCTATTGGATCATTTCACATTTATTGCTATACATCATGGAATCATTAATTTTTTGCTATTAAATTTTTGAACTTATAAATAAATTTTCTTAGTTAATGAAGAATTTTTCAATACCAAGTTAACTCAATCAATTCCTTTGTTTCAATTTCTACAAAATAAAATCTAATTTTGATTTCCTATTCGAAAATTTGTTTCATGCTCCCATGAAATCTTTTAAAAAAAATCTACTTAATTTATATTTTTAAATATGTTACCAAAATGCAATATTATTTTAAATTTCAATTAAGTTTTACTTACAAATAATGTGAACACACAATTCTATGTATTGTTTTAAGAAAATTACAAAATAAATAAAATTGAATTGATCTATCTGTTAGTTCCATGTGTGTTGACAACTTCCGTAGTAAAACAAGTTCAATTGAGTTGTAATGAGTCTTGAAGATCTCGGAGCAATTGTACAAGTATTTGGACAACATCATATGGAGATATCAAAATAACGTTCACTCTTTTAGATATTTCAGAAAATTTAGAGCTCCAATTGATACGAGGTCAGTGTCATTTGAAAGTAAACTCGAAGATGATCGCATACATATAAAAACGCATGATTTGACCAAAAGACGAGAAAATTATATGTGTTTTAAATTGTACCTCCAAATCAATATGAGATGTGCATTTGCGTAACGTTCGACAGAGCGTTCTAACGCCGGGAGGCAAAAACTTTGCGTTTGAAGGGGCGTTCGAAACTTCGAATGCTTGTGCGTAAGTGAGTTATTTTGGATGTGTTATAAGCCAGTTTTACACAAGGAAAATCATATCTCTACCCTACCTATTTAAACAAATACATAACCATTTTACCCATGTGAAGAAACATTATTCTAAGAGTCACCATATACTTTGTTTCTTCATTTGTGACAATCAACCTATAAAACCTCATTGATTCCCTTGTCTTATTTACTTTTGTAAGATTGTTCTTTGATAACCATCAACACAAAAATACAATATTAACCCAATCTCTTAAACCTTCAAAGTTCTAAAAGAGGAAGATTGATAATCAGAGTTATGGCGTTGCGAATTCGCAAGGTTGATCGGCTTGATGCGGGCTCGGGTAGTTCTTCGAGTTATTACAGTTTATAGGTATTCAAGTCGGTGAAGTTGTCACCATAGGTCATACACTATCACTGTAAGTTTTATCATTATAGTGGAATCGTGTGTTAGTCTATACTCGAAGTGGTTTTTTACTCTCGAAATTTTTTCACTCCGTCAACAAAATTGCTGGTGTTGATTTTTTTTTTATTGTTTTCATATATTTGTCTTATCTTATAACTGCATAGATTAATGGTGCTTGTTGATTCATATCATAGTCGCTCTAATTTTGGCATTTCTTAGATTATAGTGGTTGTTTAATTCTGCATATGATCATAACCTTAGACAAATTTCAAAATTTTCACTATCCATAAATAAAAAGATTAATCTATTACATCTATCACTTATGCTACAAGCAATAGGCATCGCTCAGGTTGTAATCTATATCAATGTGAGCGAGAACCCGATTCGAAATGATAAGGATAAAATTATTCATAGTTCGAGTGATAATGACTGTTCGAGTTACATCAATTTAGCTGGTGTCAGGGACATTCATCATTTCATCTTGGATGACACCTTTTTTTGTTAAGGATAGTAATAGAGACAGTAATTCCATATATTTTGATGTTGAAAATCAAAATTTGAAAATAGAAAACGATCATTCTTTTATAAGTGGACGAGAAAATTCTTTTTATAGCTTTCGTAAATATAATTTTAGGAATAATGAATCCAAAAGTGATGATCCCCGACTATGATTGTTACATGTATGATACTCAATCGAGTTGGAATAATCACATTCATAATTATCTCAACTCTTATCTTCAGTCTCAAACCTATATTGATAGTCACATTTTAAGTTGTAGTGACTATTATAAACCTAACTGCATTTATGATTTGATTGATAGTCATATATAACACCTCTATGTGACTATGAGAGATAGACTTAAACGTTTGTGTGCGACTTAGAAGTGGATGATTAATTAGCTAAACATGATCACAAACTTCAAATTACTTAAAAAATAATTGTTGATGGGGATTTATGAGACAAGGTATTTGAACAGTTCGATAAGGGCAGAGAGTGAACTTTCCTTTTCAGGAAGACCAGGTGTTCAGAGGGTATGGATTGTTTCTCGACCCGGCGCGGAGCTCGAACCCAGTTTCCCGGATCTGACCAACCAGATGACCCAGCATGGCACAGATTTCAGAGACCGACAACATTAGAAACAAGGCCGACCACAGTAGACCGGCGGCTAGGTTTGGTTTTATCTTACCCCTTGGGGTAAGTTGAATGGCTCGGATATTTCGGGTCATGTCGGCAATATCTTTTATTGTTCGGAAGATCATCTGGCCGATCTCTTAAAGACCGATGTGTGACTGGGGTAGTTTAGACCTTTCTCTCTGGCATATACCATTATTTAAAAGCTCTTTACAGGCTGGTTTGGATATGTTGTGTGTGGCAGTGTACAAAATAGGTTGATGTGACAAGTCGTCAGGTGGCAGGTTTGCTTTCGGCGAAGATAATTTTGGGGCAGAGAGCCCGTCAGTCAGTCAGAGGGTCACGTGGGTGATGTTATTAAGGCATGAGAATAGTATTGTAACTCCTTGGGTATATAAAAGAGAGTTAGTTTCATTTGTAAGGGGAGAAAATTTTGTAAGAAAGAAGAGAACACTATTTGTAAAAAACCAAAAGAAACAGACAGCTCGGTTTCCCTTTAGACCCGCCCCTAAACAGGTCGGTCGAGCTCAGTTTGAATAATAAAAACAACACTCCACTTTGTGCCCGTGGACGTAGGTTGTACTTGTTCCGTCGAACCACGGTAAACTCTCTTGTCAATTTTTGTGTTTTCTTAGCATTTTCGCTACATTTTCTTTTGTTCTCTCATAACCAAACAAATTCAAGGTTGAAGGAGAATTATCTCGGGAGAGTTATCTCGAAACTGCCATTGGGACGAAAATCACCTGTCAACAGTTGGCGGCGTCTGTGGGGATAGAACAAAAAGCAACTTGCGTAGTGAGACGATGGCGGAAGGCGGAAGCCATGGGTCGTTAAAGAGTTCAGCAATAGAGTGGTTTGGGAAAGCGAAAGGAAGACTAGATGAAAAGGAAAGGGAATGAGAAGAAACTGGTCTGAACAGAAAGAGAAAATGGTTCGCAAAAGGAAGGAAGATTGACGACAGTGGGAAAGATGGGGGAAGAACACATCAGGAGTTAGGACAGCAGCAGCTCCCCCTATTGAGTTGTAGAATGGAATGTAAAAAGGATGGGCAACGATCACCCATTAGGACTGAGTTGTAGAATGAAATGTAACATCAAAAATGGGTGATGTTTGCCGGCCGTAGCTGAACAAGCTCCTCCGAGAGAAGGTGCTACGCTTGTTCGGCCTGCCAGGTCCTTAGTTCCACGATGGAGGTAGTGCTGAAGGATCGGCCAAGGAACAAGTCAGCCGAGCACGAGGTCGGCATCTATCAAGGCCTTTCCATTCAGCGCAGTGGCCTCCCTGAATGAAAGGAAAGGAGAAAAATCTCACGGGGGCCACCAAAGACCATGGGAAGGGTTATTGACCGAGCTCTGGAATTGTCCAGAGATGCTTATGGAGCGCTCGGCATGAAACGATTCTGTTAGCATGGTCCGGAACTTCAAAATCAAGTTAAGACCTGAAGGATTCAAAGAAGCTCGGACTGCAAGACAAGAACCATAAATTATTGTAACAGACTCTCTTAAAATGACCCGCAAAAAGTTATAAGAATGGCAACATGTCCATTGAATATGAATAAAATTTTCTCTTTTGAATTAAGAAACTTATCCATTTTACTTGTTTATTAATTGAATGCGAAAGCTATGTTCAATATTCTTGGGATGTACTCGATGCGAATGGGTGCTCGGTAGCTGGGAAGGGCACCAAGCTCGTGGCACGCCAATCCTGAATGTCATTATCAAACCCCCGGGTGGAAGTGTCTCGACCTGGCTCCTTTCACCTTTGATGATCCATAACGCATCAAGGGAAAGAGTACATTGTAGGGGTATTTAGGGGCATAATCCGGTAACGCAGCGGAAGCGGCGGAAGATCGTATCTTCCGATTTCAAAACTTTTTCTCGGATTAATTAAATAAACATATTTATTTAATTATCCAATAATCAAATTATGAAATAAAATTCAAATAAATCATATTTAAGTGAATTTACCAAATTACCCTTACTTTAGTATTTTGTCCATTTTAGTCCGAAATTGATCTAATCAATTTTGAATGATTCTAAATCATTTCTAAGATGAACTTAGCATGTTCAAAACATCAAAACACCAAAAGCACCAAAAATCCCAATTTTTAATCATTGGCCGAATGCACCTCCAAGGTGCCATTTTGTGCACTTTGTCATTTCATGCATCAAAACACATCAAGATGTAATCCAATGAACATGAAACTTTATATGCATCATATACACATCCAAATACACAACATATATGAAAACCCCCAAATTTGGAATTGGTCATGAACCCTAATTTTTCAATTTCTTCAAATTGGACAAATTAGACCAAATTGGTTAAATCAACTACTTCAATCATGTTTCTTCCATCCAATCAAAGTCTCAACACAATGAAACAACTCAAGATCAAATCTAGGTCATCTAAGAGTGGGTCAAAAACTCTAGATTAGCAACATGGTTTCCAAAACCTTAAAAGAAAGCTTATAACTACAATAGTCACAACCTTCATTCATCATACATGCACAACACTTCCATCAAAACTTCCATCAACAAAAACACAAGGAATAAAGAAATAAATAACCTAAGAACATCATATGTTAAAGCCTAGATCCTAAGGAACATTTTCCTTTCTAATAACAAGTTGGAAAAACTCACTAAAATCCAAGCTTTCTTTGATTTCTTCTTTCTTTCTCACAAGCTTCCTTTGTTTCCATTAATGGAGTTTTTCTTTAAAGTGTATTAGGTTAACAATGAAATGAAATGAAAAACAATATATACTTGTATCAAAGATGCCTTGGCCGAAATCACCAAACCAAATACAAGTTAATTAATTTCAATTTCATTTCACCTTACATTTGATCAACTTGATAAAATATCTTAATAACACTTTATAGATATTTAATTAAGTCAACAAATGCAACTAAGAAAAATATATCTCTTATATATTAAATGTATTGGCCGAAATTAAAAGAAAATAAAGGAAAAAGATATTTTTATTTTTCAAACAATTTTGAACAAATATCTTAAGAAGTCAAAATCAATTTGACAACTTTTCCTTTAATGTAAAGTCAAGCATTTACACTTATAATCATTTCCTAACTTTATCATTTGGTGACATATTTATATTTTAATTATATTAATCATTTAACAATTAAATAATTAAATAATTAATTAAATACAAATATATCAAATATATGTATTATATTTACTTTAAATATCTCAAATACATATATTGATGATATATGTCAAATACCTTTTTTGACTATTTATTAATGTGTATTTAATAATATCATATATTAAATACAAATACACATTAATTAGGAAATGACGGTTCGGCCCGTTCGCATGTATTTTTCGTTTAACGATTAAACGATTTATAATAATCATCATTATTCATTAATGTTGCTCTAGTGCTCTACGAGTATGTTTCATTATTGAGACTCTCTAGATTCAGGTATATCCGTCATGAAATCCAATTTCATGTACATAATCTATCCACCCGTAGATTATGACGATCACGGATAAACTAGCTGAATCATACAGGTCGAGGTCATTGCATACGTATAATCCCTCCGTCACATGTATCCAGATAATCCCAGAGATATAGATGTAAACGTCAAATCTCTATAGGTATTATCTCGTCGACGTATCTATTAGCAATCTCTAAATAACACTCGGAACTTACTTCCGATGTATACTGTGGCCACAGATTTAACAGATTGCTAAATATATATGGACTACCTATGCTCTGTACACAGAACTGACGGATCCTATCTTGACACACACAGGATATCCTGAGGATCGATCCACACCCAACGAACAGGCGGAGGTCTGATCTAAATAGATCGGTGACGTGACTGCCATCTAAGTGTAGAGGATGTCCCATACATCCACAGTGGTGTCTCAAGTCGAAGGACCACTATGCTACTCCACCCGAGAAGATTCTTATTGACGTTGGTGTACCATCCATTAAGAATCTTCGGTGAGCCGTTCAGTGTTTATCCATTATAAACACCTACACGTCTATACGAGTCTCCCTAGACTCATGGTTCATTGGGATAAACCATCGGACCAAGTCTCGATATACGACATGTACTGGTCTCAACGGATTTGACTAACCGACCCGTGTTAGCAAATCTTGACCAGGAACTATGTTTTTGATAATATTCATATAGCAGTGACACTTCCCAATGTCAATTACAAACTAACTTTGTAACTGTGTACTGCATTATATATTATCGGGCCTTTGTCTAATTTATACATATCACTAAACCACATTTAGTTTCAATCTAATCGTAATCAGATCGAATACGTATATAAGAACAAGAGGTGCAACCATAAATAAGTAATATTATGGAATAAGGGGATGTTCGTATTCATGAATCAGACATAAATACGGTCCGGATTGGCGCTCTAAGCACCAACCCCAACATACATGTGGGAAAAGCATGAATCCCTCGTGGCACGCCAATCTCGGGTGTCATTATCAAACCCCCGAGGCCGGAGCGTTATTACCCCATGACTCGCATTTTTGAGGAGTGGCTCGGGTAAACCGGACCCATAAAGGTTTTATCCCCTGCGAGTTGGCTGATGAATCCCGTTGAGAACCACCAGACCACTTGGCATGGGGACGGCTGATAAGTGTGGTTTATACCCACTTATTACGGCATTTTTATCTTACTGCTTTGTTATATTTCGAGATATTTAAATGTCATTTATAGTTTATTTTTTGTTTTTAATTGTATGAACATTATTACATGGATCCTGGGAAAATTGCACGTGTTTTGGGGACCATACGGGAGAACCAGTGAAGATAATATCACAGGCGCCGTAGCGCTCGTAGCAGATACAAGATCCATACAAATGGCCGAGGAATTGGCGTTGTGGCACCAAGCTTCTGAGTAACACCAGACGCCACAACGCCCTATTTAAATTGCAAGTGGCGCCATGGCACCACAAACATCAATTGAGCATGGCGCCATGGCGCCAACACTTTGTTGCTTATAAGGCGCCATGACGCCTTCTCACCCACTAATATCACAGGCGTCATGGCGCCAATTGAGGAAGGAAAATAGGGCGCCATGGCGCCCTCTCAAGCACAATTCTCATACATTTTCCCGACACTTTGGCGCCGTGGCGCCACTCAATTTAATAGGCCACGCGCTGCGGGACACGATCCATGATTTAATTTTAGGGTTTTTTAGGATCTTCAATGATACCTAATGACTCTCAGCCTCCACTATAAATATAACAGTTCACCCAACACTCAGCAAGAGGCTAATACACTGAACAAAACACTGAAACAAATATTTTTGAGATCCAAGGAGGATGATTGAAGAGCGACAATAGGAGATAAAGGCGGTGATGTTCGAGGAGGAATAGATTCAATTCGGGTTTTATCTTCTTGTTTATTTCTTAGAACTCTAATGATTTCCATTAGATTCATGACTTGTTTATTATTGTTTTTATCTTTTGTCATGAACTAACTCCTTAATTCTGGAGAATGATGTAATTGATGATTGAACCTTGTATTGTGTTTATCAATTTTGTGATGAAGTTTTATTAATTATTTATATTCTTTTGAGTTTAATGCTTCTTGATTGTTGGCCATAATTGAAGATGATGAATGTTTAGAATCTATCACTCGAGAGAGGGGATTTTGAATAGATATAGAGAATATAACATAGGATTTTATAGAGTTCGAGAGAATCTGTAATCCTTTGAAGTCGTTAATATAGAATCACAAAGCGTAATGAGTTGTTAACTATTGGATTTTTATAGAGATATCGAAGTCTATAGTTGATGCTATTTTCACTTGGCACTCGAGAGATGGAGTGGATGTTTTAGGAGTCTGGACTTATAAATAATATAACTGAACAATGATTAATTGATATTACAAATACATAGGTGACAGCTAGGTGAAATCAGGATCCAAAATCTTTATCGTATTAGTTCCTCATATTTTATTATTTTTATATTTATTTATTAAAATCTTTATTAATTGTTTTCTAAATAAAGTTAGGATTATCAATTGTAGTACTTAGTGCGAGTTAACGCAATCTCTGTGGGTTCGACACTCTAAACTCATTTATACTAAAACTTGACACCGTACACTTGCGGTACGATATAAAAATATCACAACAAGTTTTTGGCGCCGTTGCCGGTGATTGTTTGTTTAATTCACATTAATACTACTATCAAGTAATCTTAGCTTTAATTTAGAATTTTATTTTTATTTTTATTTTTATTTTATTTTCTTTATTTCCTTTATTTTTGTCTTAAGTTTTATTTTTGTTTTTTATTTCTTATTTTTATTTTATTTTATTTTTTTTGTTTTATAATTTTTTCTTACGAGGTGAATTTGAAAAGAAGCAATGGCAGATCCTATTGGTGCACTGATAGCTCAAGTATCGTCACTCACGACTCATCTAGCAGTATTGAAAAATCAAATGAGCCAACCGTCTATTGAATTTGCTTCTGCTAATGGAATGCTTTTACCCAACAGAGGAGCAAGATTTGAACAAGTACAGTATGTGAACAATCAGAACTTCAGCAACTATAGAGGCAGTCATATGCCTAATTATTATCATCCGAATTTTTCATATACTGATATGGAGAACGTTTTGCAACCTCATCGTGGCTTTAATTATCAAAGAGCTGAGCAGAAACCTTCCCTAGAAGACCTCATGAGTACGTTTGTAGCTACATCTTCAGAGAGGTTTGAGAAGAATGAGTCAAGGCTGGATAACATTGAAACACGAATGGGCAATATAGAGGCAAATATGAAATCTTTAGAAGCACAAATTGGGTTGCTTGTTTCTTCCATGGCCAATCAACATACATGAGTGTTTCCGAGTGATATTGAAGTCGACCCCAATGAGCAATGTCAAATTATAACATGTAGGAGCATAAAAGAGTTTAAAGACACCTCTCAGGACTTAGGCAGTAAAGAAGATGAAATGATATTTCAGGAGGAAACAGTAACAGAAGAAGAAAGCAAAGGTGAATTGATAATGAGAGGTCAAAATGAAGAAGTCACCTTCAATGTTTTCAGAGCCATGTCGAGCCCTCAAGGTGATGCAGAATGTCACATGATAGATACAGTAGAAAATGGAGTTGTAAACACGAAGGGTGAATCATTTCAGCAACCGATGAGCATAATAAAGTCATGCATAAAGGAAGATTCCCTGCAGCTAAACCTGAAACCACTCCCAAAGCGCCGTAAAAAGAGGAAAAGAAAGGTCAGTGCTCACTTGGAGATAATCCCTGGAAGGTTAAAAAGAAGGTCGAGCCAATTTTGCCGAATATGCAGTCCAGAATTTCAAACTGGAGGACAATCTACGTATCTTGGGGGACCATCTATGGATAAATTACCACAATCTGCCAAGTTGTCTTTTTCATGTCATAAGAACCGGTGGATACCAAAGAAGAAAGCATATGAGATTACCTGGTTCACTACGTTTAAACCACCATAACCATTTTGGGTGGTTGCGTCTTGCTGAAAACGTTAAACTTAGCGCTAGCGGGGAGGCAACCCTTGCATTTATTTATTTTTACTTTATTTTTAATTTTGATTTTATTGTGTGCTATTTATAAATTTGCATGTTATTTATGCCGGTAGCACTAGATACACAACGCCCACGCAACCAAATTCTAACCAGCAAGAGCTTGTTCAACTACATGCACGGTAGTGTTGTTCCTCACTCTTGTTCTTTAAATTTTTTATCTTACATTGAGGACAATGCAAGTTTTAAGTTTGGGGGTGTGTGCATGTTGCTTACTTGTTATTTATTTGTTAGTAAAACATAAATCCTATGATGAATATTGTTTGTTTATGAGTGAAATTTTAGAAACGATAAGTGTCCGATTTACTCTTATCTGATGCCTTGAATAACTGATCTATGTTAGACTCGTAAGCACTTAAAAATAGGTTTTTAGCAGTGAAAACTTAAGTAGTTGACATAGTGACTAGTTGAAGAAATTGCATGTCGATGAATGACCGTTTGCTTAGATATCTATCCTGATTTGCTAGTGTTATGAAGTTTGGTATAACTAAAAAGAAAAATGTCTATAAAGAAAGAAAATAAACCACCTATAACCGATAAGCGTGAAGCTACCCATGGGCGAGTATTAGGATCACCATGAGGAGAAATGCTACCTTAAAGGGTAGGTGAGTTGAAAAAAAAGAGTGCAAAATGAGAAAAGTAAAAAGAGACAAGAAAATAAAAGAAAAATCATACCATACTGAGCACAAAATAAAGCAATTACTGAGCATAATTGAGATATCTAGGTTGGTTTGACCCATCGACCCCAGTTTTTAAACGAAATCATTGAGTTGGCTTACTTAGGATCAAGCTGTGTGTGGGACACAAGATATGAGGCGACGCATGCTGTCCCGGGCTCGCGGCCCGGTTGGGAGTACAGAGTAGCCACGAGGGACTAAATCGGATAATAATGGAGTCGCCACCCGGTGTGAACCGGGAAAATGAGATTTAAGGTCGCACTCACCCCTCGCAAGGGAAGACCTCAAACCGTTGGGTTCGGAATGGTCCCTTACTTATGTCACTTGTAATGAAAGGATTTGTGTAATAATTTAATCGGCCCTAAGTAACACTTATTTCCAAGAGTATCATGCTTCTAAATCCACATGCATGAAATTAATCATCACAACATGCAACATCACATGGCAATCTCACAAACACTTCTCAATCATATGATAGGGAAAACTAAGAACAACCTAATCATGCTTGGGTACTATCTCATGAATATATTAACCAAATAACATGCTAACATCCTAATCATGCTTGAATATCATCCCAAGAACACATCGAATGGATAAATGCAGGAATACAAATAATATGATTGGCTACATAATGCAAGGGAGATCACCCAAAAGGCAGTTGTGCATGAAATATGATGAGACAGACTTAGTTCAGTGTGTGCGCGTTCGTGTAGCGTTCATAAACGCGTTCGAACGGTAAACAGAAGGTTCGCGTTCGTGTAGCATTTGATAACGCGTTCGAACAGATCCAGACCTGATGAAACAAAATGCATGCGCGTTCGAGTAGCGTTTGTAAAACGCGTTCGAACGGGAAAACAGAAGGTTCGCATTCGTATAGCGTTTGATAACGCGTTCGAACGGGAACAGACCTGATGCACAAAATGTGACGCAATACATACATAAAAAGCAAATAGCGAAATACGAAGCGCGGCGAAGTATCATGGCGAAGGATTTTAACCTCTTCAATTAGATGACATTTCATCGCACTTACTAAGCCCATGCGTTTATCTCAATGCATATAAAAATAAAGACAATAACCTTAGACTTCATGTACCCGATTGAACACATCTTACATCCAACCGAATATACGTTAATCGGCGCGGCAAAGCATCATGGTAAATGATTTTAACATCTTCAATTAGAGGACCTTTCATCGCACTTACTAAGCCCATGCGCTCGATCACATCATGCATACAAAAATAAAGACAATCATATCAAACTTAGTATATCCGATTGAACATATCTTATATCCAACCGAACACACATCAACCGGCGCGGCAAAGCATTGTGATAAAGGATTTTAACCCCTCCAAATAAGGGACCTTTAATCCGACTTACTAAGCTCATGCACTCGATTGAATCATGCATACAAAAGTAACATGCAGAATTCAAATAACGAAAAATAAATAAACCGAAACAACATAAAACAAAAGAGTGTGCCGTTTACTCAAGTGGTACGTGGAGTTGTATCCCGAGTATAGATCATACTACCGCCCATTCGGAATCGGCTATGAAATTTATGTCCGGGTTTCCATCCTATATACCACAAGAGGCGACACATTTTCCATTTCATTCAAGCCACGACATGCATCCACAAACGACTCTCATGCGAATAGAATTCAATAAACAATCAAAAGACGAATATAAACTAATGAGAAAAGTGTCCTCAGGTCTAACCTTTTAAATCACCTCTCGGATGTACGGTACACGATCGTCGGAAGGGTGGATGCTCCGCAACTCTTCCGGTTCACTGGTTCACTGCTCTCGTTCGTTGTCTTACTATTTTGAGTCGTCGTTCTCCATCTTTTGCTGATGTTTGGCCTTCGTTTTATTGCTGTTTCCTCTGTATTTTCCACTCATTGTTCAGGTCACTTTTTTGACGTGCATGGCTGCTATTTTTGGGGTTTTTGGTGCAGTTTGGTGTGTTTATTTCAAGGATTATAAGTGCAGTTTTTATGTTACTGCAGTTCGGTTTTGGTTGTAACTTTCGGTGGTGGAGGGCTGCTGTTTGTGTGTTTTTAGGGCTGCTGTATGCGTGTTTTAGGGCTGCTGTATGGGCTGTTTTTCGGTGATACGAGGTTGCTAAATGGAGGTATGATTTTTGGTGATTAGGGGAATGAGATGAAGAGAATTTTTGTGTTTATTTCTTTGTAGTATGCGTGAACTTCTAGGGTTTCTTGCTGTGATTTTCGTGTGACTTGTGTGTATCAGCTAGGGGAATCATGTCTTGGTTATGGGTTGTTTATATAGAGAATGGCTAGGGCTTCACATTGTCTCACAAGGAAGGGATTTGATTTAGTGTTGAGCAAGGAAAGGCAAAGATTGAGGGGGGACAAATTTGGTTTAGATTAGGAAGTCAATATCTTTAATTTGTTATAATTGATTTTAATTAGGCATGACATCTTTTTAATTTAGTATGTGATTTTGTTTAGTTAAGAAGTTAATATATTTGATTGATTTTAATGTTTATTTTAATTTGGTATGTGATTTTTAGATTTGTTTTGATTTCACCATGTGTTAAATATGTGTTTTAAGTGGGCTTGGGTGTGTGGGCCAAGGCTTGGGCGAATTGGGCTTAATGTGAGGCTAGCAGTAAAACCAGAATTACCGACACCGTTCGAACGCCTCCTCGAACGCGGCACGAACGCCCGCAATCTGTTTGGCGTTCGAACGTATACACGAACGCAGCACGAACGAAAACAATGAACCTTGTTTATTCTGAATTTCCTCTTCCGATGTCCATTTTCCGTGACCTCTGTGACTTAAAAAGTAGTGTCTCCAAATGAGACTCATCATAGGGACTTATATGCAAAAATGCAGTGCCTACACTGTGACTAAACCTTTACACACACACACACACTGTGAGTCTGGCTTAGATAATTTATTCAAGAATTTGGATTTGAGTCGCATTGCGTACTTTGAAGGTTCTCTAATTTCATTTATGAGCCTTCTTTGAGGAAAATTTTATATGCAACTATCGGGACTATGTTTTGTTAATTTTTATATTTTTTTTCATGATGTGTGTGAATGACGTTTGTGGGTGTCGTCACTGTAAGCCCTCACGAGACTATAACTCGTCCACTAGGGCCGCCTAGGGGTTTAAAGGCTTGTTGCATACGCTAAATGCAATCGTGATCCCTACGAAAGTGGCTTAGTTAATTTAGTTAATTTTAATTGTTTATTTGAATTTAGTTTTTATTTTATCTTTTGCTCGGGACTAGCAAAACCTTAAGTTTGTGGGTGTTTGATAAGTGTGGTTTATACCCACTTATTACGACATTTTTAGCTTACTGCTTTGTTATATTTCGAGATATTTAAATGTCATTTATAGTTTATTTTATGTTTTTAATTGTAGGAACATTATTACATGGATCCTGGGAAAATTGCACGTGTTTTGGGGACCATACGGGAGAACCAGTGAAGATAATATCACAGCGCCGTAGCGCTCGTCGCAGATACAAGATCCATACAAATGGCTGAGGAATTGGCGCTGTGGCGCCAAGCTTCTGAGTAAAACCAGGCGCCACAGCGCCCTATTTAAATTGCAAGTGGCGCCATGGCACCACAAACATCAATTGATCATGGCGCCAACACTTTGTTGCTTATAAGGCGCCATGACGCCTTATCACCCACTAATATCACAGGCGCCATGGCGCCAATTGAGCAAGGAAAATAGGGCGCCATGGCGCCCTCTCAAGCACAATTCCCATATATTTTCCCGACACTTTGGCGCCGTGGCGCCACTCAATTTAATAGGCCACGCGCTGCGGGACACGATCCAAGATTTAATTTTAGGGTTTTTTAGGATCCCCAATGATACCCAACGACTCCCAGCCTCCACTATAAATATAACAGTTCGTCCAACACTCAGCAAGAGGCTAATACACTGCAAAAAACACTGAAACAAATATTTTTGAGATCCAAGGAGGAGGATTGAAGAGCGACAATAGGAATAAAGGCGGTGATGTTCGAGGAGGATAGATTCAATTCGGGTTTTATCTTCTTGTTTATTTCTTAGAACTCTAATGATTTCCATTAGATTCATGACTTGTTTATTATTGTTTTATCTTTTGTCATGAACTAACTCATTAATTCTGGAGAATGATGTAATTGATGCTTGAACCCTGTATTGTGTTTATCATTTTGTGATGAAGTTTTATTAATTATTTATATTCTTTTGAGTTAATGCTTCTTGATTGTTGGCCACAATTGAAAATGATGAATGTTTAGAACTATCACTCGAGAGAGGGGGATTTTGAATAGATCTAGAGAATATAGCCTATGATTTTATAGAGTTCGAGAGAATCTGTAATCCTTTGAAGTCGTTAATATAGAATCACAAAGCGTAATGAGTTGTTAACTATTGGATTTTTATAGAGATATCGAAGTCTATAGTTGATGATATTTTCACTTGGCACTCGAGAGAATGAGTGAATATTTTAGGAGTATTGACTTATAAATAATATAACTAAACAATAATTAATTGACATGACAAATACATAGGTGACAGCTAGGTGAAATCAGGATCCAAAATCTTTATCGTATTAGTTCCTCTTATTTTATTATTTTTATATTTATTTATTAAAATCTTTATTAATTGTTTTCTAAATAAAGTTAGGATTATCAATTGTAGTACTTAGTGCGAGTTAACGCAATCCTTGTGGGTTCGACAATCTAAACTCATTTATACTAAAACTTGACACCGTACACTTGCGGTACAATATAAAAATATCACAACAACGGCCGAATGGCCTCCATGACCATTGTGGTCTCGGGTAAACCGGACCCATAGAAGTTTCTTCCCCTGCGAGTCGGTTGGTGGGTCTCATTAAGAACCACCAATGGATGGCGCACACGGGGAGTCTTTTTCCCCCGTGGGGTATCTGTCTAACCGCCCCGGATCAGGAGGAGCATGGCATGGGGAGGTTTCTGCCCTCATGGCGCTTGCAGACTCCAGATTCGCCCAGCATGAGGAGGTTTATGCCCTCAGGGTCTCGGCCGCTCACCGATCCGTAGTCTGGCTAGCCGGGACGCTGAATTGTAAGATTCAGAATTGTGTTTTGGGAGGCACCAGCCAGGACGCTGCCTTGGGCCACCCGATTTGTTATCTTTTTGGGTCTGTGTGGAGTATGTGTTAAGTCACCTCCATTGTGATAACCTTGTCATGTTCCACTTTTTTATTTTTGCTAATACCCGGCAAGGGGACGTCTGCGCCGGGATCCGCGGAGCCTCGGAGGTTGAAATTATTCCCTCTTTATTAAGTCTCATATGTTCCACCATCTCGGGGCTGGATTCGTTCCACCGAGGCTATTCTGTTCTACCAGCTCGGAGCTGGATTCGTTCCGCCAAGGCTATTATGTTCCACCAGCTCGGGGCTGGATTCGTTCCGCCGAGGTTATTATGTTCCACCAGCTTGGGGTTGGATTCGTTCTGCAGAGACTATTCTGTTCCACCAACTCGGGGCTGGATTCGTTCCGCCGAGGATATTCTGTTCTACCAGCTCGGGGCTGGATTCGTTCCGCCGAGGCTATTATGTTCCACCAACTCGGGGCTGGATTAGTTCCGCTGAGGCTATTCTATTCTACCAGCTCGAGGCTGGATTCATTCCGCCGATGCTATCTTGATCCATCCAGCTCGGGACTGGATTCGTTCCGCCGATGCTATTTCTTCTGTTGTCTTGGGGTCGGGTTACGTCCTACCGAGTATACATCATCGACATGAGGACAGAGCATTCCCCCATGGCCGGATTCTCTATTTGTCTGGGGAGGTAACATTCCTTCAGAACCGTATTTTCTTTAGCTCGGGGTCGGGTTACGTCCCACCGAGTGCACATGATCGACATGGGGATGAAGCATTCCCTCATGGCCGGATCTTTATTGGTCTGGGGTGGTAACATTCCCCCAAAGCCAAGTGTTTCTTCAGCTCGGGACATGGTTATGTCCCACCGAGTGCGCTTGCCGTCGGCTCGGGAATAGAGCATTCCCTTCATGGTCAGATTCGAGTCGATCAGGGTCAGATTTTCTTCTCATATCCAGACTCAAAAGAGCAAGTTAGCAAGTTGGAAGCTAAAATAAACTAATTATGGGAAGCAGTAAATGAGGCATTCAAAACATATTCCATGAAAGAAATTGTAGTTATTATTACAAAAAGAAAATATATTGTTTAAGTTTACATAAGGCCCCTTTCGGGTCACCCTCATTCATTAGCCCGTGTAGGGGCAACTATTTCTTCTTGGCCGGGCGCGGGTGGCAGAACCTCTGGTGCAGGCTCAGCAGGAAGGGCCTCGATCTTAGCTTGGGAGGCAGGAAAGGCTTCAACCATTCCGGCTTCAGGCACTTCAGGGGCTGGGATGGGTGCCTCATGTTGGAACTCCTCAGGCACCAGGTACATTGGCACGGTAGAAAGGGGCTCGGGATCCTGGATATCTTCCGACGGGAGAGCAAGTAATTCGCGAGCTTCATCCTCTGAAAGCTCCCCTTTGCAGAACCAGATGACAACATGGATTTGCCTCATGTCAATCTTGGGCATCACCATCGGGATGATCTGAGCGCAGACCTCCTCGAGCCTGGTCTTCTCCAGCTCATCCTCCAGCTCGACTTCTCTCATCTTCAGCGCCTTGATCTCTCTCTTTGGTCATTGCTCTAAGTTTGGACTCCGAGCTCGCCACCTCCCACCTCAGACGTTTGTTTTCCTCCTCAGCAACCTCCATATTCTTTTTGGCAATGGCAGAGGCATTATGGAATGACTCATTCAACACGATGTCCTCGGCCATGGTCCGCACGAGAGTTTGGTTTTCTTCATTCTTTTTGGCCAGTTCGGCCTCCCGCTCCGAAATTTGGCTTTGGAGCCTCTGCACCTGGCCCCCATCGGACAGAAGGTTCATGAACAAGTCCATATTTCGGGCCATCACATAGTTTGCCTACAAGAAGGAAGAGAATAAGTCATAAATCGACAAGTAAAAATACAGTACGGAAGTGAAGAGAGATGTTTACCTTGGCGATTCGGATGAAAAATTGGGAAATCACTTCATCGGGGGATAGGTCCTCGAAGTATGGGATTCGTTCGTGGGGAACTGTATTGCTAACAAGTTGATCGCCAGCACTAGATGAGAAGTGGCATCCCGGACATTCTCACTGAGATCGTCCACTCCCAGCACAACCACTCCATTTCCGATACTGGGAGGAGCCTCAACAGCTCGCATTTCCCTCCGAACAGTGGATCTCATGATTAGGGTTTGCTCATCTTCCTCTTCCTCTGGAAGCTCCACCACATTCTCTCCAAGAAGACGGCGGCGTTTGCCTACGGACCTGGGTGATGTGGAAGATGGTCGGGTCATAGGGCCTGGTGCCGCCCTGGCGGGAGAAGGTGTGGGTTGTGTCACCGGACGGGCAGCTACTTTGGATTTCCCTCTGGCCTCTGCAGCGGCGGGCTGCCTCCGAGAACTTCGAGCCGCCCTAGAAATTTGACTGGCTTCGACATTCCTGTAAAACAAAGGCAAAAAGCATGGTCAGTCTCTGAATTCAGATAACTTCATTCACATTTGGGTTGAGCACAAGGAATATATTCGAAGGTTAATTAGAAGCTACCTAGTCGATCTGGGGCCTGTGGAGGTGCGCTCCGAATGAGGCACGACTCCACAAAAGCCGCATCATTGATTATTTTTCTCCAATGACCGGCGAAGTTTCGGGCCATCATAATCTTAGTTCGGACTTCGTGGGTTCGGTTCCTAACCTCTCGCTCTGAAGACGTCTGGGACCTCTATCTCATCTGAGCACGTTGGCCAGGATCGTCCCCAATCGCCCATAGCCCAAAACCAAGGGTCCTTGAAGTGTTTATTGGTCTGGGCGATGTCCTTGATGAGGGCAAAGACGTCGGCATACGAAGAAAGATAGTACCAACCGTGATGGTATCTTGGGTTGGCCTTCAGTTTGTACAGTCTTTTTAACTCCTCGAAGGTCAGTTCTCCGAGGCCTGCCCGATGCCATATTACATATAAGCCGGCCAGTATCCTCCAGCTGTTCAAGTTTAGCTGGCAAGGGCAATCTCCATCCTGGCTAGCATCCCCGTAAAATACGGTTGAATGGGTAGACAAAGATCGCATTCGAAGAATGAAGGAAGAAGGGACACTGAGCCGGAGTCAGGTTGGCTTGCGTGTTCGAGCAGGCCCGAGACCTCAAGGGCTATGTCTATAGGGATCTCGAACTGTTGACAGAGTACGCCCAAGGCATCTTCCGTGATGGTGGAAGGTCGGTTCATGTCCAAGGCAGAACAGTCTAATTTGTCCGATTCAGGGTCTTTCCGAGGAATTCTGTGGTGATAGATGACATTCTCTTCTTGAGAGGAGGTTAATGTGGTATCTAGCTCCTATAGGCTGGGTGCTCCCGAGCTGGAGGATGATTCTTCAGGACGAGAAGGTTGAAGTTTTACAGGCTTGGTCGAGGAGGATTCGACGTCAGACATTCCTGACAATCGCAATGGACGAAAAGGTCAGTTAATGGTCAGTTTGAGGCACCGCGGGCTCAAGAGCTACTCTAACTTCCGGGAACCTAGGCCTAAAGTCTCTAAATGTCCTAGCAATGGCCACACACAACAAGTCTCTTCCTAAAAATAACAAAACCAAACACAAAACGTAGAAAACCCGAAACACATACATCATACCCCACAACCCATCTTTTAAACAGAAAACATGTACATCATACATTCTACACCCAACCCGAAGCATGCTTGCAAGCATGAAACAAAAAGATAAACATTCTAGAAGGTACGAAGAACGAGCATTAACAAGTAATCAAGCATCCACAAGCAACAAATATCTATAAAGGATTACAGTAATTAAAAAGAAGAAGGTCGAGAAGAAACTTACTTGGTTTGAATAGATGTGTTGGCGGTTGATCTGTTCGGGCTTGAAGATTGCTGGTTTCAGGAACGAGGAAGCTCTGACACTTTGAGAATTCAGATTTTAGTAAAAGATAGAAAGAAGCGTTGCTTTGCATTCTTATAGTCAGCACGAGGCATTCTTGGTCGTTGGATTGGAGAGGGGCGTCAGATGGGCGCCGCGTGTCGTTTGCAGGCTCCATCTGCTCAGGTTGAGATGAACGGTTGAGATTAAAAGCTTTTCGGCTTCCCAGTGAACGGTCGATCATTTTCGTTTTTGGCGGGAGAGGCGCGGATGTTTGACAAGTGTCAGGCTCAGATTAAACCCTAAGAGGTGATTTGATGGGTATATGAGGATATGATGGTTTACGGTTCTCGATGGACGGCTACCAGAAGGGTAAAATGGGGATTTGCTTAAAGTTGGAGAGACGTTTGAAAAGACATCAGGATTGTATAGTGGTTGAGCACGTGCAGATGACCGAGGACGGTTTGATTGAAATCCGAGGTATTTTCTATGTGATTCCTGGAACCGACCACCAGCTGAATAATATCACACTTCCAATTTTGTAGTTCTCGGCACCAACTCGTACACTCGTTGGAACCGAGAACTATGAGACATGTGTTGATGGAGATTTCTGAGACAAGGTATTTGAACAGTTCTGTAAGACAGAAAGAGAACTTTCCTTTTCAGGAGGACCATGTGTTCAGAGGGTATGGGTTGTTTCTCGACCCGATGCGGAGCTTGGATCCAGTTTTTCGGATCTGACCGACCAGAGGACACAACAGGCGCAGATTTCAGAGACCGACAACATGAGAACCAAGGACGACCATAATAGACCGGCTCTCGGTTTGGTTTTATCTTACCCCATGGGGCAAGTTGAATGGCTCGGATATTCTGGGTCAGATCGGAAATATCTTTTATTGTTCGGAAGACCATCTGGCCGATCTATTGAAGACCGACGTGTGACTGTGGTAGTTTAGACCTTTCCCTCTGGCACATACCATTATTTGAAAGCTCTTTACATGCTGGTTTATATATGTTGTGTGTGGCAGTGTACAAAACAGATTGATGTGACAACCCGTCAGGTGACATGTTTGCTTTCGGCGAAGACAGTTTTGGGGCAGAGAGCCCGTCAGTCAGCTGGAGGGTCAAATGGGTGATGTTATTAAGGCGTGGGAATAGTGTTGTAACTCCTTGGGTATATAAATGAGAGTTAGTTTCATTTGTAAGGGGATAAAATTTTGTAAGAAAGAAGAGAACACTTTTTGTAAAAAACCAAAAGAAACAGACAGCTCGGTTTCCCTTTAGACCCGCCCCTAAACAGGTCGGTCGAGCTCAGTTTGAATAATAAAAACAATACCCCACTTTGTGCCCGTGGACGTGGGCTGAACTTGCTCCGTCGAACCATGTTAAACTCTCGTCAATTTTTATGTTTACTTAGCCTTTTCGTTACATTTGCTTTTGGTCTCCCATAATCAAATAAAATAATTACATCGCTAACTAAATCCCGAAAAAATTATTTGGCAATTAAAATTATCCCAATTCCATTATCTTAGCTGCCAAAAAATACATCTACCAAACGTTCTTTACTTTTCTTTTCACTTAAAATTTATTAAATTGTTTTAATAACGGCTTATTAATTAACAATAGTAATAGTGATGAATATCAGTCGGAACGTATAGAAAATTTTTAAATTCAAACGAAAAATTATTTTAAATTTTGATTCAATTTTTTATTTGAAAAAAAATAATAATCTCGAATTCCAAAATCCATCTATACCGTCCTCAATAGTAGTACGTAGTAAGTTTTTTTTTTTTTTGGAAATATTGAAAATTCCGCCGTCAAATCACCCAACCCGATAAAATCTCCGACTATCTCAGGTTCTTACAAAAAACACATCTCTAAATTCGAACACATAACCTTAAGATCATATCATAAACCCTATATTATCAAAACACGTTCATTAATTATCTAGTAAGTTAGTAACAACTAACAAAAGAAATAAAAAAGAATTTAAAAAAGAAAAAAGAACTACCATACAATCCATACACCATACTCACCAACCACAGTCCATAATTAATCTTCCCCGGTAAATAAGGTAAAGAAAACAAATACCTAAAAAGCGGAAAAAAGGAAGAAGATAAATCACCGACGCTTCGGTAGGCAGGTAATTATTACTTATTAGATAGAGAGTGTGTATCTGGTCGGGATCATCCCACCAGCTAACACAAAGCCAAACACCACCTTCATCATCACCGCCTGGATCTGATTAAGTTACCAGTCGGTGACGACGACATACACAATAACAACGACGACGACGACTATTGAACGATGACGTCATCAGGTGGAGGGAGGTTCATGGCTTACTCTCCGTCACCTTCTGCTCCCCACTCTCCTCACCTCTCATCACTCCGCTCCGCCTCCTCCGCTATCCTCGATCAAGAAAAGTAATTCTATGTTTTTTTTTATTTGATTACAGTTAGATCTTGATATTTTGATATGTTTTACTTGTTAAGTGAATTTCGCACATTTTTTGTTATATTTAATTCTAAGATCTGGTGACTGGACTCCGATTCTGTGAATTTGATTGATTTTTGTTAGTTTTGATTTGTTTTTAAGTTGCTTTTTTAACTGTTGATTGTGATCTTAAACTTAGTATTGTTTAATTTAATGAAACTGAGATTGTTTCCATGATTTAGTACTAATTGATGTTATATCTAGAGCTAAATATAGTGTTGTAACCTTCCAAGTTTGAATTTCCAGTTCTAATAGCATTGTTGGATTAATTAAATGATCTAGAATTTCATTGTTTTTGATATTGGTAGCTGTTTGTGATCTCGGTATTAAAGCTTGTGTCACACGGATGTTTGATCTAATTAATTTAATGAAACCGAAATTGATTCCATGATTTTCTATAGTATCACCATATTAAAGCTTGTGTGAGATTGGATGTTTTATCTAAATTTTGATATTAATTGCTTTCTATTGTATTTTGTGTTGGTTAATTTAATGGAACCAAGATTTATATGTGGAACTAAATAGGGTATTGTCACCTTCCAAGTTTGAATAGCGTGTTCTGGTAACTGGTGCAATCGCGATGATAAATTTTGCGCGTGGTAGAAATTAATGAAGTAATCTAGCTGTTTTGGTAATTATGGCTGTCTTGGGTGGTATCGATAATTGACTGTACTTGTTTTTAATTTTGTTTCTTGTCAGATATCTCTCGGAGTTACTAGCTGAGCGTCATAAGCTTAGTCCATTCTTGCCTGTGCTGCCAAATACTTACCGGCTGCTGAACCAGGGTTAGTTTCCAATCCTCTGTATTATTCATTATTATTTTGTTGAAAAGTTTTACTTATGGTTGATCAATAAATGGAAGGAAAAAGGTAGGTAGGTGTGTATCAACATGGCGTGTAAGTAAACTTATTAGGGTTCAACAAAATCTGCTATTACATAATAAAATAAATCCAATAAGCAAAACAATACCAAATTCGTTTGCCAAATTATAAACTGAAGGACGATGAAACAATGTAACCTCAATCTACCAGAATAACTAACAAAATCTTATAGATACTAGCAGCAACAACTACGATTTGATTAGAGGCTTGCACACATATCAATTAGCATAATTTGCGCTTTTTATGCCCACTTTTGGAATGTTAATGGTCCCGCCTTTTTTGGCCCGAAGTTTGTTTAATGGAGGTTGTATTCTAATGTGGTATCTAGGATACCTAGTTTTGGTAATTGGCAGTTCTCTTTTAACCTCTTTTTTACATGACATTTTCATGTTTCTGCATCTAGGAATTTCTTTTTTTTTTTTATTTCTTTTATGAAAATTGAACTTTAAGGGATAGAAAATGAATCATATGGCGTTTAGTTGATCATAGATGTATTAATAAGACCACAAAGATTCTTAGTTATTGGGAACCAATTTGGACGTCACTCAGACCAAGCAGAAGAAGTTATGGATGGTATACATTAAGCTGGAACCTAGAGGGAGGGCGCTTGATGCAGCCTTTCAAGTATCTGAATCTGAGACAATGGGGAGAGAAAGAGAGAGAGAGAGAGAGGATTGAACATTTCACATCTCTTGAATGTGGGAGGGGAGAGAGATTGATATGAAGATGAAAAAGTGGGTGCAGGCTGGGGATTAAAAGACACATAGAGAGATCAGATTCTAATTACTTCACATCACGATGAATTTATTAAAGAGAAGTTTTTAGGTTACAAAAATCAGGCAAAATATAAAATTAAAGAAATCACTTAAACAACAAATGGAGCTGTTTTCTCACTGCTCATAGCTATTCTAACAAAGAATTTAGTTAACTTATATATATGAAACCAAAGAAATCACTTAAACAACGAAATGGAGCTGTTTTCTCACTTCTCATAGCTATTCTAACAATTTATTTAGTTAACTTACATTTCTCACAAACTGATTATTCATAATTTGTTCCCCTTAGTGTGAATAACCGGATCTATATGTTTGCGTGTAATAAAATAGAACTAAAGTGTGTGTTCCTTTTTAATTTCATCTTGGAGTATATTGTGGAAGGTTCGATTTATTCATGAGGAAAGTTTTGATATTTAACTAACTCAGTTAACATTCCGTGTTGTCTCTCCATTTTGTGGTGACTACTAACGAATTTGTTAACAAATGCTAACTGGTACATCTTATTCTTGAAAATTGACATTTTTGGAGCAGAAATTATGCGTGTAACCACACTGTTGGGGGAAGCGTCAGTTTTAGGTCAAAGTGGGATTGAGTATGCTAGCCCTCTCACCTCTGGAGGAATATTTTCAAATGGAGGAGCTAATATGAATGGATTGGCATCACGGTTTCAATCAGAAGTACGGATACTAACCATTAACATAACTATCTTCCATCTAATATTTCTGTCTTTTAGAAGCATTGCTGACAGTATTTACGTTTCATGCTAACATAACTTCTGTTTGAGTGCTTGTAGTACAAATTACTACTTTTTCTTTGACAGGTAATCTGAGGCTCATACGAAGCAGCACTGAACATAGATTTTAACTTAGCAACCCATTCTGGAATCTGACTTCTAATTAGACGGTTCTCCATTACCTCCCCTTTTTGGGTTGTTAAGTCAAAAGTACACCCAGTAGGCAGTAGATGACACATTAATAAAACTCTTCCTTATGGCATGGATTGCAAATGCTACTAGATAAGAGCAGTGGGAGACCTTCCAGAAACAATAGGAGTTCAGATATTCTTGTGTACATTGTTAATCTTTCAATTACCAATTATTAAATTGTTGTTGTCAGTTCCAAGAGGAGGCTTTTCATGAAGTCATTCAAATAGTTAGGGGTTTCATGCAAATGCTTGTCCATAGTGCTACTGAAGCTGGTGTCACATGAACTTCTGAATGGGTTGTTTAGTTTCTGTTAGTTGTGAAATGCTTGCTTTGGACGATTTTGTATCTTCTGGCTTCAAATTTGAAGCCTTTGAATTGCATGCTCTTCTGTGGATCTGCTTAAATGAGTTGTATTACTATCTGTTAAGGTGTTCTTATTTGCTTATGTTTATATTTGAGTGTTTGATTCATTTTATTTTAAGCTGATATTATTTGCTTATGTTTATATCTATGGGAATTGCTCGACGTCATCTATTAGATTAGCCTTTATTTTTTTAAGCATGGAATTTTCTATTGATCTGCTACTGTGGGTTTTATTGATATTTTAGATGAAAATGTGCAGATTTCCGGTTTAATGCAACCATCATCAGCGCAAAACTGGCTTAGCTCCCAAGGCAGCTCATCAGGTCTTATCGTTAAGAGGACAATCAGAGTGGATATTCCGGTCGAAAACTATCCTAATGTAAGAACTTATTTTGTTGTGTTTCATTATTACTTCTTTTTTGTTTTTTTGGTGATCTGCAGCAACTTATCATAACTTAATCTATTAGTTCAACTTTGTCGGGCGCCTCCTTGGTCCTAGAGGCAACTCTCTTAAGCGAGTTGAAGCTACTACGGAATGCCGTGTTTTGATTAGAGGACGTGGCAGTATAAAGGATCCAGCAAGGGTAATAGTGACATTTTATTCTTTTTTAAAATGTCCATATTTGCAAGTTTGTGGATAAATTTGGAATAGAATGATAACTTTTTAAAATCAATGTTTTCATTTTCTTGGTTCTAATTATCTTGTGTTCCAAATTTGAAGGAAGAAATGATGAGAGGAAAACCTGGGTATGAGCATTTGAATGAACCTCTCCATATCCTGGTGGAGGCAGAATTGCCAGTTGAAATAGTTGATGCTCGCCTAATGCAAGCACGTGAGATACTTGAAGATTTGCTCAAGCCTGTGGTGAGCAGCCTCATTTCCACATCTTTTTTTGTCCTCTCGTTTTTATTGGCTAGAATGTCAACTCATTTTTATTCTCATATTGTTCAGGATGAATCCCAGGATTTCTACAAGAAACAACAACTGCGAGAGCTAGCATTGCTCAATGGTACGCTTCGTGAAGAAGGTTCTCCGATGTCTGGTTCAGTGTCCCCCTTCCATAACAGCCTTGGTATGAAGAGAGCTAAGACTAGGGGGTAATGGACTATCACTGGGCTTTTTGGAGCTTGTTTGTTAGCGCCTGCTAGTAAGCAGCAGTTGTCACACCACAGGTGTTGCTGTGTCGGACAAATGCCTCCATCTGCCATCGTGGCACTAGCATTATTGTGTGCTAGTTCTAACATGTTTCTATATGAAAGTGTGTTTTTCCTCCGCTTGGAGGAGCTTTAATGATAGTATGGTGTAGTAAGCGTTTCGTTCGAGTCATTGGGGTTGCATTTTATATGTTGCTTTAGGCGATTGGTCAGACCATTTTCTCTCCAATGCCGTTCTTGTATTATTAGGTTTATATTATAAAACTTGTAATAGCAGTTTTGAGACGCTGTTGGGAATTTATATGGGCGACGGTGGAGGTGGGTGGTTTTGGGTGAAGTGTTTTGTACTAGTTTTTTTAGACAGCAAGTTAAGATATGTTGAAAATGCACTCTGCCATTCTCTTATTATAAATTTATTTGCTTTCATATTCATCCTACGTATATTTTCACTACTAATAGTGTCGACCTTGCAGTACTAATTTTCTTTCAAACATTGAAGTTTAAACGATTATGATGATATCTAATCCATAAGATTTTCGCTATAAATATAGTTTAGGGAAGGTCTTGATGTATGTCTTAATCTTGTAAATTTTAAATTTTAAACAACTATACTGAAAATTAAAAATAAGTAATTATATAAAATAAAATAAAATAAAATAAAAGCAACTTTAATTATAAGTAAGATAATGAACTTTGCGGATCAAACTCGTTTCTAATTGCTAAGAGATTGGACTGAAAAGGCATCACTGGCGGGAATTCAACTGCTGCATTGATGATATTCATATGACCAATCCGTGTGTTGTCGTCAAATCAATTTTTGTTACGATTCATCTTAAGTACAGGTTTGTACATTTCCTACACCTAAACCACTGTTTAATTTGCATAATTAGTGATCAATATTACTTCCGTTTCTTGCTTTTCTCAAATCTTTTTCCTCTGAAAATCCTTACTGCTGTTGGGAAAAAAGAACAGAGAGTGAATATGGCCACAAGCATGGAAAGGCTGATCATTCTGCGTCATTTTGATATTAGTGGTGAAAATCTCGTAGCAGCAGTGCCGTTGGGAATAACAGAATGGAAATTTGGGCTTAAACAACGGATCTGGTTTGGAAGATTTGAAAAGTTTGAAGTTTCTACTTGGTAATGTTACTGGAATCACACCAGAGGCCATATTAATTGATAAGGAGGAGATAGAAATAGAAGTATTGTTGCTAGAATGGGAGTCTACACATTTGTATAATTCCTCGCGTAGTGGGGCACAAGATAACAATTTTCTTAACATGCTGCGTCTCATAGCAATCTAAAGGAGCTCTCAATCAACTTCTATGGCGACACAAGATTTCCGTCATGGGTAGGAGATCCATCATTTTCCAATATGGTTGTCTTAAGATTGGAGAACTGTGAAAAATGCATATCCTTGCCATCAACTGGGGCACTGCCCTCAATTAAAGACCCCGCCATCAAAGGGATGAGAGAATTAAAAAGCCAACAGTCTGAAATTTATGGAATGGTTGCTTGAAGCCTTTTCAGTCATTGGAGACCTTGTTTTTTAAAAAGACCAAGTTAATCTTGTTTCCCAAGTTAACTTGGGGTGCAAGGTAGAAGAAGTAATAAGTCGTTTGGAAGAGCTTTGTGATCGAAGGAATGTTCATGGATTGGAAAAAACTTCAGCTGCATCAGCAACAAGTAGTACTGCTGCTGCATCATGGAAAAGACCGCTCACTATATGTTTAGCAACCGAGCCTGCTGTTTATGGCTTGTGGGAAGTTTTGAAGTCTCCTTTTATGGCATTTCTAATTTTTGCTTGTTTTAGACGACGATTGGAACAGGATTATGGCTTGTGGGAAGTTTTGAAGTCTCCTTTTATGGCTGGAGCCCCGGTAAGTAAGATAATTGTTACCACTCGTGATGAAAATGTGGCGTTGACATTAGGGTTTCCTAGTGAATGTCATAATTTAGAGCTTTTATCAGATGCTGATTGTTGGTCTGTGTTCATGAAGCATGCGTTTGCGAGCAGAGATGTTAGCCCACGTTTAACTTCAGAGTTTATTTGGAGGAAAGTTATTGAAAAGTGTAAAGGCTTGCCTCTGGCTGCAAGAACTCTTGGTGGCCTTCTACGTTGTAAGCAATGGATGATGAGTGGCAAGATATCTTAAATAGGAACTTATGGGATTTATCGGATGACTGTGAGATTCCTGCGGTGTTAAAGTTGAGCTACCATCATCTTCCTTCATATCTGAAGATGTGTTTTCCTTATTGTGCAATATTTCCGAAAGATTATGAGTTCGAGGAGAAAGAAGTTGTCCTTCTCTGGATGGCAGAGGGTCTTACAAGCACATGAATAACAAATACAACTATATCTAAGAGGGGATAAATTGGGTACAAGTCCAAATAATGCGGAATTAATTTTTTTTTTATAATTTTAAGCCACTTAGTTAGTAGATGTACCAATTAAGCTTAGTGTGCAATTTTTCTCAAACACAATCTATTACCAAATGAAAGTTTCTAAACAAAATGGAAATATAAAATACACTTGCAATAATTAAAAGAGTTTAGGGATAAAGAAAATAGCACCGAGATTTATAGTGGTTCGGCCAACAGTGTCTACGTCCACTTCTCCAAGCCGCGCTTGAAACTTTTCACTATGTAAATGTGATTCCACACTTTACATCAAGAGTTTTCTGTGACTCACTCACAAACCAAGAGTTTTGTTCCTAGGTTCACACCAAACCTTTACACAATACCAAGAGTTTTGTCCTTAGGTTCACTCTTAAACCTTTACACAAATTCACCATTTTGAGTATGTTCACTCAACAAGGGATTTCACAACCACAAGTGTTTGAAAGAAATGAAGATTTCACAACTCCACTTGAGAACTCACAAAAGAGAAAGAATATTAAAGTTGTGAGTTACTAACCCAAGTAAATTCAAGATCTTTAAATGATATGAAAATATATGTAGTGAGCTTTTATGATCAAGAGAGTGTATGATAAAGAAGATTAAAGAAAACTCTCAATTTTTGCTTTTTAGAATATGTACGAAGGTTGTAGGAGTTAGCAAAAACGAAATGTGCATTCAATTTATAGTGAAATGAAAAATGTCTCTACTCTCTGTCTTGAGACCGGTATGTGTGGACTCCAGAATTCGCCAAGGGTCCTCAATCAGAATTTGTAAGTTGGGCACTAGCAATCCTGCAAAAAACAAAGTAGAGTGGGCGAGAGTAGGCTACCACCGGTGTGGTGGATACCAGGTACACTCCGACGCCCAAGTCAGTGGCACGAAATAAATTTGTAAAGTGGGAAAGCAAGGTTGAATATTACCTCTACCTCCTTTGTTTGGCCGTGAGGGCCGTGTAATATATGAAGGGATCAAGGATTGAGAGTATGAAGTATTAGGGTGAGAGAAATGAGACTTGAATGACTTCTTCCCGTATTCTTTTCATATTTATAGATAAAACATGATCTAATGTTGGTGTATTTGGTAATGGTTTTGGAGTAAGTGAGGATTAGTGCTAGAATTAGGTTAAGTGGAGTGGTGGGGTTTAGTGCTAGAATTAGGTTAAGTGGAGTGGTGGTGACTAATGCTAGAGTTAGGTGGAGTGGTCATTAGTTTATGATTTAATTGTAATCAAATAATACATAATTCTTTGGGCTTTGGTCCTTATTTTCGGGCCTAACATGCTGATGGGCTTAAGGTGAAAGACAGTTTTACCATTGGACCAAATTTGGCCCATACAGTTTGTCCCTTACTCTCTAAGTCAAAGAATTTTTGCTTTAGAGAGTATATTTATCCGTGTCGTATGAAAAAAGAGCGTAAGAGTGTGTTACCTTCTGCCAAATGTCGTGTCAAAATATATACAAAAACGTAGGTTTCTGTTTGCATGCATCTTAGCTTCTTGATTTATCTAGGGTCATGAAGTACGTGTTTTTTGACCGAACTGAAATAGAATTTCAGGAGTTCATGAGTCCAGGGGAATGTTCCTTGTCGACTGAATCAAACGGTAGTTCAGGAGTATGCTTGACTCGACATGAGTCCCGGGGAACGTTCCTTGTCGACTGAATCAAACGGTAGTTCAGGAGTATGCTTGACTCGACATGAGTCTCGGGGAATGTCTCTTGTCGACTGAATCAAACGGTAGTTCATGAGTATGCTTGACTCGACATGAGTCTCGGGGAATGTCTCTTGTCGACTGAACCAAACGGTGGTTCAGGAATTTTCTTGACTCGTCATGAGTCCAGGGGAATGTCCCTTGTCGACTGAACCAAACGATGGTTCAGGAGTTTTACTTGACTCGACATGAGTCCAGGGGAATGTCCCTTGTCGACTGAACCAGACGGTGGTTCAGGAGTTTTACTTGACTCGACATGAGTCCAGGGGAATGTCCCTTGTCGACTGAACCAAACGGTGGTTCAGGATTTTTACTTGACTCGACATGAGTCCAGGGGAATGTCTCTTGTCGACTGAACCAAACGGTGGTTCAGGATTTTTCTTGACTCGACATGTGTCCAGGGGAATGTCCCTTGTCCATTTGAACCAAACGGTGGTTCAGGAGTTTTACTTGACTCGACATGAGTCTAGGGGAATGTCCCTTGTCGACTGAACCAAACGGTGGTTCAGGAGTTTACTTGACTCGACATGAGTCAAGGGAAATGTTCCTTGTCGACTGAACCAGACGGTGGTTCAGGAGTTTTACTTGACTCGACATGAGTCTAGGGGAATGTCCATTGTCGACTGAACCAAACGGTGGTTCAGGAGTTTTCTTGACTCGACATGAGTCCAGGGGAATGTCCCTTGTCGACTGAACCAAACGGTGGTTCAGGATTCTTTCTTGACTCGACATGAGTCCAGGGGAATGTCTCTTGTCGACTGAACCAAACGGTGGTTCAGGAATTTTCTTGACTCGTCATGAGTCCAGGGGAATGTCCTTGTCGACTGAACCAAACGATGGTTCAGGAGTTTTACTTGACTCGACATGAGTCCAGGGGAATGTCCCTTGTCGACTGAACCAGACGGTGGTTCAGGAGTTTTACTTGACTCGACATGAGTCCAGGGGAATGTCCCTTGTCGACTGAACCAAACGGTGGTTCAGGATTTTTACTTGACTCGACATGAGTCCAGGGGAATGTCTCTTGTCGACTGAACCAAACGGTGGTTCAGGATTTTTCTTGACTCGACATGTGTCCAGGGGAATGTCCCTTGTCCATTTGAACCAAACGGTGGTTCAGGAGTTTTACTTGACTCGACATGAGTCTAGGGGAATGTCCCTTGTCGACTGAACCAAACGGTGGTTCAGGAGTTTACTTGACTCGACATGAGTCAAGGGAAATGTTCCTTGTCGACTGAACCAGACGGTGGTTCAGGAGTTTTACTTGACTCGACATGAGTCTAGGGGAATGTCCATTGTCGACTGAACAAACGGTGGTTCAGGAGTTTTCTTGACTCGACATGAGTCCAGGGGAATGTCCCTTGTCGACTGAACCAAACGGTGGTTCAGGATTCTTTCTTGACTCGACATGAGTCCAGGGGAATGTCCCTTGTCGACTGAACCAAACGGTGGTTCAGGATTTTTCTTGACTCGACATGAGTCCAGGGGATGTCCCTTGTCCATTTGAACCAAACGGTGGTTCAGGAGTTTTACTTGACTCGACATGAGTCTAGGGGAATGTCCCTTGTCGACTGAACCAAACGGTGGTTCAGGAGTTTACTTGACTCGACATGAGTCTAGGGGAATGTCCCTTGTCCATTTGAACCAAACGGTGGTTCAGGAGTTTTACTTGACTCGACATGAGTCTAGGGGAATGTCCCTTGTCGACTGAACCAAACGGTGGTTCAGGAGTTTACTCGACTCGACATGAGTCCAGGGGAATGTCCCTTGTCGACTGAACCAGACGGTGGTTCAGGAGTTTTACTTGACTCGACATGAGTCCAGGGGAATGTCCCTTGTCGACTGAACCAAACGATGGTTCAGGAGTTTTACTTGACTCGACATGAGTCATGGGGAATGTCCCTTGTCGACTGAACCAAACGATGGTTCTTGACTCGACATGAGTCATGGGGAATGTCCCTTTGTCGACTGAGCCAAATACAGGTTCAGGAATTCACTTGACTCGACATGAGTCCAGGGAAATGTCCCTTGTCGACTGAACCAGACGGTGGTTCAGGAGTTTTACTTGACTCGACATGAGTCTAGGGGAATGTCCCTTGTCGACTGAACCAAACGGTGGTTCAGGAGTTTTCTTGACTCGACATGAGTCCAGGGGAATGTCCCTTGTCGACTGAACCAAACGATGGTTCTTGAGTTTTACTTGACTCGACATGAGTCATGGGGAATGTCCCTTGTCGACTGAACCAAACGATGGTTCAGGAGTTTTACTTGACTCGACATGAGTCATGGGGAATGTCCCTTTGTCGACTGAGCCAAATACAGGTTCAGGAATTCACTTGACTCGTCATGAGTCAAGGGGAATTTCCCTTTGTCGACTGAACCAAATACAGGTTCAGGAGTTCACTTGACTCGACATGAGTCATGGGGAATGTCCCTTTGTCCATTTTTATCATTTGTCGAGCGATTATAAGGCATGCCCCGGGGTTTGCTCCATCAATTTTTCATGAATGAAAATGATCTTCAGATCTTCCACGTGTTGTTTAACGAGAGTAAAACCTAGCGCAAATAACGAGGAGTCTTATGGCGGGAAATGAACCGCCAAAAGAAGTAGTATAAGAGTGGCTTGATGGGTTCATTTGTTTCATTCACAAGATCAATCGATTTGGGAGAGAACTTCAAGGCTTCAAGGTACTTCTTTACACTCTCTTCGCGTTCTTCATTTGCTTGAATATTCGTGTAGAGTAGCTTCAATCTGTTCTAAGCTAAATTAGGTTGTTTGATCTTTAGAATCATACGTTATTTGGTGGATTTGTGTTTGGAGATAGGAGTAGGATTTGATCTTTAAGGAACCCAAATCTTAGAAATTATTTGTTTGTAGACTCGTTGATTAGAATATGTCGAGTGGAGACTCTTTAGAAAGTTTAGGAGAACAGATCGATACATTCGTAGGATCATCATCGAGTGAATCGACAGAAGAAAAATCATTAAGGGAATGGTCGCGTCAAGAGTTATTCGAGGAAGGACCTTGTAACCGTTTTGTCGCATGAAATCCCGTTGCAGGCAATTCCTATTAGATCATTGGCAGCTGTCGAGGAATTTAGTGGAGGGGTGAGCACAAGTGAGCCTACCAACATACTAACCAAGAACCCAGCTAGTCGAATGACGGCTAGTTTGATGATGGAAATTAGGATTAAGTATAGATTTCCTAGATCAATGGAACTGAGGGTGCCCTTGCCGTCTGAAAGGATCGATTATAAAATTCCCGGATGGATTGGTTTTTTATGTAGTACCGTTTTCTAATGGGCTTAGATTCCCTATTCCGAGGTTAGCTTGGGAAATTTTGGATCATTACGGGATTGCTCCTTCTCAACTAATGCCGAATGCTTGGAGGATTTTAATGTCGATTGAATTCTTAGCATTCGAACAAGGGTTATTGTTTGAGGTGAAGGACATTTTATATTCATACTACCTTAAAGAGCACCTAACTGAAAAAGGGAGGTATACTTTGTACCTTCGTCGTAAGAGGGAACAAATAGTTATGGGGCTTCCAACAAACGATAGGGGTAATTGGCAGTCGGACTATTTCTTTGTGAAAAATGAGGGTATCTTTGGGTCGACTGGAATGGGTCGAGAGTTTCAGAATACTGGAGTGTATTTAGTGAGTATCAACTTCTTCTATTTATTGAAAATTTATCAATGTTATTGTCGTATGATACTAATGTATGGATTGTTTATTATGCAGGTCCTTTTCGAAACAGTTTATTCGACAAAACACCTCTTATTTTGTCGAACACAAAAGCTCTTCTTGATCTTCCCGTCGAACAAAGAGATTGGAGGATAATCTTGGTAGAGCCGAGATTAAGAGCAACTTTACAGTGGAAAGAAATCTTCGAATCAGAAGGTATATCTACCCCTTTGGCACTTTCTAAAAACGTATTGGAAGTCATCTACTGTACTCGGTCGATTCGAGCTCTGTACGGAAAGGTGTTGTTTATAAAGACATTATCTCCAAAAGAAATTTTATGCGCAGAGGACATGGCGTCGAGGCAAATAAAAGTAGCATCAATTGATGAGTTGATGAGCCGAAAAAAGGCTAGGAAGCTCAAGATAAAGGAGCCAGAAGTGGAGGTTCCAGAACCACAATTGGTATCGTCGACTGGAACTCCAAAGCATAAGGGGAAGTCAACCGAAATAGTTGTCAAATGGGGGAAAAGGAAGGCGGATGAAATCGAAGAGAAATCGATAATAATATAGTTGTCAGGATTCCATCAGGGTCGACTGCAATTTCTGACCCATCAAGCCTTGACCCTTTTATTAAGAAGCTTCTGCTGGAAGAGGATGAACAGAGGCTATCCAAGATTGCCCCGGGAGTCGATGAAAAAGGCTGCGGCTTTAAATTACCAAGTAAGAAAGTAAATAGAAATTTCATAGTAATTTGTAAAATAGATTCTAATCAAATCCTTTTTTCCAGGCAATGGAGTGCAGCTTACATTTGCAGCGATATGTCGAATCGACTCTTAAGAAACAGAGAGAGATGGAAAAATCATTTGCGGCTATGAAAAAGGAAGTGGTCCAAAAGAAGTCGCTTGAAAAAAGAAATGCTGAATTGGGAGAGAAGGAGTTTAAGGAAGTGAAGGCAACACTTCAGATGGAAAAGGAGACTTCTGAGGTTACGATTGAAGGCTAAAGGATGCGTTCGAGAATGTGAAGAAGGAGAATGAAGAATTACTTGAGAATCTTGAAGGGATTGCTCTTGAATCTATGATGAAAGAACGTAGTCATCTGATGAAGGATTTCCTTGATGGGAAGACAGGAGCTTGGGAAGGAGAAATGGATTCAACAGTACGACCAACTATTGGCAGGAATTTCTCTTTCAAACGAGGGAGTGATGTGGAAGAGAAAGGTGAAGAGGTCGACTCGAAAGTGGCTGAAAGAGAAGTGATTGATGGTGAGGAATCGGCTGAAGTTCAAGAAATGGATAAGAAGAGTGAAGAACTTAGTCGAATGGAAATCGAGCCGACTATTCAAGTTCAAGATATTCCTGCACGTGAAGTTGCTGCTGAATGCATTCAGGAAGAAGCCACTCCAGAAATTTGAATCTCTTTTGTAATTTTAATTTAGCTCATTTGTAGAACAATTTTAATGACTTAATGATATTTTGGGATGATATTCAAATGAAATGAAATTTGTTTTTAAGTCGAATCACACATACATAAAGTAGAAAATTATTCTGAACCATAAAATATGAATAAATGCACGCATAAATTACGGTGAAATTGCTTAAGGTGAATTGCATTCCAACTATTGTGAATTTGTCTCCCCTCAGTTGTTTGTAATTTGTAGGCTCCGTGTCCAACAACTCTTGTGATGATGTATGGCCCTTCCCAATTTGGTCCCAACTTCCCTTCTCCGACTTCTTTTGTGTTTTGAAAAACTCTTCGTAGTACCCAATTCCCTTCCTTGAATGTCCTGCTTCTGACATTTTTGTTGAAATATCTCGCCATTCTTTGTCGATGAGATGCAAGTCGTATGGTTGCTTTTTCTCGTCTTTCGTCGATTGTGTCTAGATTCATATACATCAACTGTTGATTTGCTTCATCACCAGCGTACTGGTAGCGTAGAGAAAGAATGGTTTCTTCGATTGGAATTACCGCCTCTGTTCCAAATGCCAAAGAGAAAGGAGTTTCTCCAGTGGAAGAACGGATGGTCGTTCTGTAGGACCACAATACTCCAGGAAGCTCGTCTGCCCATGATCCTTTCGCCTTCTCCAATCTTTTCTTCAAAGTATTCAAAAGTGTCTTGTTAGAAGACTCGGCTTGCCCATTAGCTTGTGGAAAGCGTGGGGTTGAAAAACTTAACTTGATCCCCCAATTTTTACAAAAGTCTTGAAAATGTCGGCTAATAAACTGGGAGCCATTATCTGTTACAATCTCTTGGGAATGCCGAAACGACATATGATGTTTTTCCAGACAAATGTTTGAACTTCTTTATCTCGATTTTGGCAAAGGAGTTGCTTCAATCCACTTTGAAAAATAATCTGTCAAGACTAGCATGTAGACTCTTTGTCCAGGGGCGGTTGGTAGCTTCCCTACAATATCCATACCCCACTTCATGAACGGCCATGGGGATAGGATAGGATTCAGCTTTTCTGGTGGAAGATGTGGAATAGGAGCGAATCTCTGACACTTTTCACACTTCTTCGTGTAATTGACCGAATCAATTCTCATAGTTGGCCAATAATACCCAGTCGAATGGGCGCGTGAGGCAAGGCTTCGTCCTCCAGAATGATTTCCGCATTCTCCTTCGTGCAATTCTGATAGTACATGTTGTGCTTGATCATGAGTAAGACATTTCAAGTAGGGTCCAGAGAACGACCTTTTCAATAGTTGTCCATTAAATATGGTGAATCTTGATGCCTGCCTTTGAATCTTTCTTGCTTCATTTCTATCTTCTGGAAGCAGTCCATCTTGCAAGTATTTCATGATTGGTGTCATCCACGAGTCGTCTGAAGTGATGGTGCTGATCTCCTTGTTCTCCTTCCAAATTGATGGCCAATTTAAATACACTACTGGAATTGATTGTAGTTTGTCTCCATGCATCGTCGACCCAGGGTAGCCAACGCGTCCGCCTGAGTGTTTTCACTTCTTGAAACCTGAGATATGTTGAATTCTTGAAATGTCGCCTGGACTTCTTTAACTTTCTGCAAGTAGGATAACATTTGAGGGTCTCGTGCCTGATATGAACCTTGGAGCTGATTCACTATCATTGGGAGTCTGATTTCACTTCGATTCTTCTTCCCCCAAGCTCTTTGACCAAGCTGATTCCTGCTATCAAAGCTTTATATTCTGCTTCATTGTTTGTAACTCGGAATCCACATTTAATTGCTTGTTGTAGTATGTCCCCATCAGGAGTAGTGATCACTATGCCAAGGCCGCACCCTTTCTTATTGCTAGAACCGTCGACTGAAAGTTTCCAAAGTGAATTTGATTGGATTGAATTGACTTCGGTACCTTCCAAGAGATTCTGAGTTGGACTGAAATCAGCTACAAAGTCAGCCAAGGCTTGAGATTTGATTGCTGTTCTGGGCTGGTATGTGATGTCGTGTTCTCCTAATTCGACAGTCCATTTTGTTAATCTTCCAGTCAACTCTGGCTTGTGTAGTATGCTCCTCAAGGGGTACTCCGAGTAAACTGTGATAGGATGCCCTTGAAAGTATGGTCGTAGCTTCCTGGCAGACATTACCAAGGCTAGTACCAATTTCTCCAAATGCAAATAACGTGACTCCGTATCAAGTAATGCTTTACTTACATAGTAGACTGGAAGTTGGGTGCCGTTCTCTTCTCGAATCAAAACAGCGCTCACTGCTTGGTCTGACACTCCCAAATACAAGAATAACCTTTCATTGTCGAGTGGTTTTGACAACAATGGTGGTGATGTTAAGTACTGCTTCAGCTCTTTCAGAGCTTGTTCGCAGGCTGGAGTCCATTCAAAGTTTTTTGTCTTTTTAATGGCTGAAAAGAACATGAAACTTTTGTCTGTCGACTTGGAGATGAATCTGTTCAACGCAGCAGCAATTCTCCCTGCTAGTCGCATGACTTCCTTTGGGCAGGTTGGAGAAGGAATTTCAAGTATGGACCTGATTTGATCTGGATTTGCCTCAATCCCTCGTTGTGTAACGACATATCCCAAGAATTTCCCAGAAGCAACTCCAAACGCACATTTTGTTGGATTCAATTTCATCCCATACCTATTCATCACCTTGAATGCTTCTTCCAGGTGTTGCAGATGCTGATCAGATTTCGATGATTTCACCAACATGTCGTCTACATACACCTCCATCGTTTTTCCAATCTGTTGTGAGAACATTTTATTGACCATTCTCTGATATGTAGCACCTGCTGCATTTTTGAGACCAAAGGGCAGGGCATTACCTTGTAACAGAATATGCCCATATTGGTCATGAAAGCTGCTGTTTTCTCTTGGTCGTTTGGATGCATAAGGATTTGATTGTACCTAGAATATGCATCCATAAAACTTAGCAATTCGTGTAGCGCAGCATGTAGCATCAACCATTTGATCAATATGAGGCAATGTGAATGAATTTTTTGGGCATGCTTTGTTCAAATCTGTGAAGTCGATACAAACTCTCCATTTTCCATTCTTCTTTCGTACCACCACCACATTGGCTAACCAGGCTGTGAATTGAACTTCTTTAATGGCACCATTTTGTAACAATTTTTGGATTTCTTCATCAATGATCTGGTTTCTTTCTGGGGCAAACTTCCTTCTTTTCTGTCTGATTGGAGGATAGTCTGGATCCACATGGAGTTGATGAGTAATCAAGCTGGGGTCAATCCCAGTCATGTCTTCATGCGACCAAGCGAACTGGTCATGTCGTTTTCGTAAAAATTCACTTAAGTCTGCTCGTAGTCTGGGATCTAGATTTGCTCCAATTTGAGTTTTATGGTCTGCATATTTGTCATGGATTTGAACCTCATCCAATTCTTCAATATTTGGAAGTGTGGGCTCCTGCAAATGAGGTTCGTTCTGTAATTGCTATGCTGAATTGACCTTTGCCTTCATTGTTGTTTGGTGCATCCTCTGGAAGCAACTCTATCTCCCCTTATCTCTTGAATCCCCCACTTTGTAGGAAAATTTAGAGTTTGATGATAGGTGGACGATACTTGCCCTCATTTCATGAATCCATGGCCTCCCAATAATTAGATTGTAGGCTGAAGGACAATCCAGGACTAGGAAGGTTGTCATTTTGTTGATTCCCCCTGCGTAGACTGGAAGGCTTATTTCTCCCAAAGTAAATTTTTGTTCACCACTGAATCCAATCAACACAGTCGTCCTTTTGTTAACTTTCTCTAATTCAGCTCCCATGTCTGCCAAGGCTGTTGTAAAGATGATGTTTGCTGAGGATCCTGTATCTATCAGAACTCGTTTGATCATGAATTTGCCACCTGTAGAGAGATTACTAAGGCGTCATGATGAGGGTTCATGCTACCAGAGTTGATGTCGTCTGGAAACTCCATTACTAGGTTTGTAAACATTTTTTCTAAAGACGTCGTGGAATGTTGAAGGCTTGACACAATCGCTCTGGAATGTCGTTTGGCTGCTGAATATGATACTCCACTAATCTCTGATCCTCTGAAATGAAATTCACGGTGTTATCAATTGGTGGAGGTTGAATTGGTGCTTCCCCATGTCCATCCTTCTCGTTCCTCTGAGCTAAAGTAGCTTGCCCCTTCTCCGTAAGTAGATCCCTTAAAAACCCTTTGTTCAACAACTCAAGTACTTCCAACCTCAACGCCACACATTCAGCTGTGGTATGGCCGTAGTCTCGATGGAACTCACACCATTTGTTTGTGTCTTTATTTTTCAAACTTTCTATGTTGTGTGGTGGCCACTTTACTTCATTTCCCATCTTTTTAAGTACCAAGACTAACTCTCCCAGAGATATAGAAAAATTGTTGTCTGGGAGTCTGGGTTTTTCCATCGGAATTGTTTCCCGAGCTCTGTATGGTGGAGGTCTTTGATCAAAACCTTTTTGGAGGGGCTGATGTTCTTTCCTTGGGTGGTTCCATTTCTCCGAATGACGCTTAGGCATCATATTGTAAATTCTTTATGTCGTTTGGTAGAATGGGCTGTTCTTTCGCTTTGCATGTTGGAGGAAATGTCTTTCCTTTTATTCCTTTTATCTTCTTCCCACCTGATTTCGACTTGGGCTCGAGCCATAACCTGGTCCATCGTGTAGCACCGGAACTTGGTCAGCTTTTTGTAGAGTCCACTTTCACAAAGTAACCCGTTCCTGAAAGCCTCCACAGCTGTTGGTTGATGAATGTCTGGAATTGTTATTCTTTCTTTGTTGAATCGAGCAACATAGCTTCGCAATGATTCTCCCCTCCGTTGTAGGATGACACTAAGATCATCAGTTGTTTTTTCAAGTTTGCAAGAGCTGGCGAAATGTTCAACAAATTTGTCTGCTAATTGTTGATAAGATTTGATGGATCTGTATGGTAGGTTGATGAACCATGTAAGAGCTGGACCACCCAAAGTTTCTCCAAATCCTCTACACATTCCAGCTTCCCATTGATGAGGAGCTAAGCCTGTTGACATCATTTTGTATTTATAATGAATGATATGGTCGTCTGGGTCAGTGGATCCATCGTATAACTTCATGTCTGGTGGGCTGAACTTCCGTGGTAGCTCAACAGATGTTATCGCCTCAATGAAAGGGGTATCTGAAATGGTTCCAGCTCTACTCTTCTTCATTGGGAGTTTCACCCCTGGTAGACTGGACATAATAGCTTCTTTAAATTCTTTCATTTCTTTTCTCATTGTGATGACAATTTGCTGGGCTTGGTTGACTGGTGAACTTGGTAAGTTCCTCTGGTTCTCACCATTTGATGGAACGTCGTCTGTTGTTTCGTCAAATGCTCCTTGAAGGTTAGCTGGAGTGATCCGGTTGTTGTGTTGTTCTGATGTATTGTGAAGCTGTGTGGGTGATGAAAGTAGTTCCAATTGTTTTTGGAGGTTTATGTTGGAACTACGAAAGGTAAAATTCTCTTCTTCCAAAGCTTTCAATCTGTCTTGTAGTATGGCCAATTGTGATGCCACTGGATCAGATGTTGTTCATTGGTTGAAGTCATGATTGACTAAGCAGTGAGTGTTTGTAGGGTGGAAAGCCTTTGTCTGCAAATTATTGCTAGGGCCCCACGGTGGGCGCCAAATTGTGGACTCCGGAATTCGCCAAGGGTCCTTAATCAGAATTTGTAAGTTGGGCACTAGCAATCCTGCAAAAAACAAAGTAGAGTGGGCGAGAGTAGGCTACCACCGGTGTGGTGGATACCGGGTACACTCCGACGCCCAAGTCAGTGGCACGAAATAAATTTGTAAAGTGGGAAAGCAAGGTTGAATATTACCTCTACCTCCTTTGTTTGGCCGTGAGGGCCGTGTAATATATGAAGGGATCAAGGATTGAGAGTATGAAGTATTAGGGTGAGAGAAATGAGACTTGAATTACTTCTTCCCGTATTCTTTTCATATTTATAGATAAAACATGATCTAATGTTGGTGTATTTGGTAATGGTTTTGGAGTAAGTGAGGATTAGTGCTAGAATTAGGTTAAGTGGAGTGGTGGGGTTTAGTGCTAGAATTAGGTTAAGTGGAGTGGTGGGTGACTAATGCTAGAGTTAGGTGGAGTGGTCATTAGTTTATGATTTAATTGTAATCAAATAATACATAATTCTTTGGGCTTTGGTCCTTATTTTCGGGCCTAACATGCTGATGGGCTTAAGGTGAAAGACAGTTTTACCCTTGGACCAAATTTGGCCCATACAGTATGTCGGTCTACAGACTACAGTCGGTATGTCGGTTCTGCAAATTCAAACGATTATATTCAAAATATGACTATTGAGCATTTACGCACATGACCTACCGAATTACTGACTGGTATGGAGACCGATATGTACTGGACCGGTTCCAGTAAATATGCAATCTCCAAACTGACCGGTATGGTAGACCGTCATGGAGTAGCCTGGTTCCAGAGAGCGTGCAAAACTTCCCAAAGCAAAGCAGGGACACCTGTATGCCGGTTTAGGGGCCGTTGTATAGGTCAAAGTGCACAACACACAGGTTTTGAAGATTAAAACATTATGCATATGACCCAAATGCATTTTATGAATGTTTATGAGCCTTATGAGCTTAGAATACTTGAATTATCAACCCACTTACATTAAGAGCCCTAAGTTATAAGAGTTCACTTGATTTCTTCATTTATCTCCATCTACATCCATTTTATTTTGACATCTTTTTGTAATGCTCGTGAATGCGTATCGAAGTCGTTATCATTTCATTATCAAAATTCTTTATCAAATGTAATGGCGCTTTCAATAATTTCAAGATTTCTGAAGTTAGAGTACTTATCTTCCAGAGGTTTTCAGAACCTCACTTCTCTTGAATATTTGTCAATCATTGAGTGCCGAAATCTAAAATCCTTTCCAGGGAAGGGCCTGCCATCCTCACTTCAGCAATTATATGTTGAAGACTGTCCTTTGCTGATCCAAAATTGCAAAAGGTATGGACCAGAATGGTCCAAGATATCCCACATCCCCTGTGTTATGATAGATATGAACTTTGTCCATGACCCTGCGTATCCAGTCGATTTACCTTACAGAAATAGACTGCAGATAGTGTAAGGGCACTATTGGATTCCTCCTTGAACATTATTCCAGGTTTGTCAATTTCTCTGGCTCAAAGTGTCAATAACTTATCTTTGTTTTAAAATTGTGAAGGCAGGTAATTAGTACTGATCAATTGTTGCTTAATTTCAATTTGGTTAGGTTGAACTTAGTACATTGTATTTCAAAATTGACTACTACTTTTTCCCTTCCCTCAACAATCACTGTACGAAGAGAGCCGGGACACGTCTTTCATATTGCTTCCCTTCCCTCAGGTAATAAGTACTTTCATATTGCTTCACTTCAGTTTGATTAAGTTGAAAATTAACTATAATTTGCTCATAGTTCACCTTTTGTCTGAAATTTGTGATTTTATCTTTGTTCCAGGTTTGAGATGTCTAGTTTCGGAGAAGTGATATATATACTTACACTTTTACTGAAAATAACTACACCCCTCTCACTGTAGTTACAGTGATCATTGTAGCTACAGTGAGAAGGATGTAGTTATTTTATGTAAAAATGTAAGTATGTCTATCATTTTTGCTGGTTTTGTGTTTCCCTTCCTACAACAGCCTGTGTATGAAAACAGCTTATACATGTCTGTCCGGTTTATCAATTGCATGGTATGAAGACAGCTAGAACTTGTTTTGTTTATGAAGTGTGTTTTACCAGCCCCGCTTAAGTCCGGATCGGATGGTTTAATTTGACGACGGGCTTTCCAATATTTCCAAAAAAAAAAAATTTATCTTTTTGACATTGTCTTTTTATAAAAGGATCGATTGAGTTCCGAAGGTTTTTACATTTATATTTGCTTTAGAGCCCATTCTGAGATACACATCAGTGGATCCTCCAGTGCATGAACAATTTTTTCTTAAAGCACTTGAAACACCAATATGAAACCAAAATTACCTGAGGCCCTTCAATACCTCAGCATTGCTGATTGTCCACAGCTCTTGGATTTATTTTGATTGGAAACTGCAAAAATTCAAAGAGTCGTTGATAGAATTTCCTCCATATTATTCAAATCTCACTTCAATTCTGTACTTTCAAAATATTTACATTACATTGCCAAGTGATTAAACTAAACTTATACATCAACTTTGCTATTACTGGAAAAAAGATAACAAGACATTGTCTTGGAACTTCACTGCTAAAGGTAAGTTTTTTTCCTACCAGCCATCGTAATCATAGTTCATAGGAGGCAATGACTGGAAAATAAGATGGATTGATTTAACTCTTCTCTTCCCCATCTTCCTCATCTTCATTCTCCCCGATTCCACACCAACGGGTGAATGCAAACAGAAATTCCTTGAAGTTCACCATTCCATTTTTATCCCAGTCCATCTCTTCTGCAATAGTAAAAGTAGAAAATGTCAAAAAAAAAAAAAGTCAAGGGAATACATGTTGATGTTAATAAAGGTTACCCCAAACCTACAAATCAATATCCTCGACATCAGCATTTTCATCTAGCCTGACTTATTGACACAGTCGTGAATGATGTTTCACTATTACAAGGACGGAAAGAAATTTGTGGTAAACATGGAGGTGCAAATTTTCTGCACGCATGAGAGAGAGAGAGAGCTAACCAAATCTTTTCATGACTATTCGTCCAGTGGAACCTTCGCCTGATTCAGTTACAGCTTGAGTCATCTCATTTCTGCTGACGTAGCCATCCTTGTTCTTGTCCAAGAATACAAATGCGTCAACCAGTGTTTCGAAAGTAGCCTCCAGCTTGGGCACCCCTATCCGGGATTTCTAGTATGTCATGGAATACAAAAGTAACCCGAAGGGAAGGAAGAAGGAAAAAAATAAAACATAGATTTCCTTGTAATGTTAGCTTGGAAAGCCAAATTGTCTAGCTGACTTGTTAGCTCTACTTTATACATGACTCTTATTCACAAAGATACTACTCGTACACAACTCACCCTAAGATTTGATCTGAGGGTTTAGATCAATATTCGAGAACTCCAACAGAGAACTGAAGAGCCTTTCTACAATTTCTTATGGATAGGAAAAATGAGCCCATCGATAACTACATATAGTGTGAAATATCAAGAAGGGAACCACGTGCACTTTAGAACAAATGCTTTACTACAGATATTTGCAATGAGAGAAGGCTGCAACATATCCAACCTAGGCAAAAATGAGATTCAATCTATAAGAGGATGATAATGTGCATATGGAAAATGGCAAATGGATGACATTTTAAACATTTTTCTCCAACTGTGAAAATGGTATTAGTCAAAACCCAGTGAAACAAGGTTATGTTTCACATGCCAGGTAAAATAAATGCTTAAAGATGAAATACATCAAATTAACTACTGTGTTGGGATACAGCATGAAGAGCAGTTGGATTGTCCTTCAGAAGATACACAAGGCAGAGAAGTACAATGAACTCATTGAACTTCATTCCCATATCCTCATTAATATCGCAGGCTTCAAAGAGATCGTTGATTTCCTCTTCTGTAAAGTTGATTTCCAGCTTATGGATACAATTCTTAAGCTCTTCATGGTCAATTGTGCCATTTGAATCCTCATCTACAGAGAATATCATAAGCATATGCATTGGAATTCACTTGTCTATGTACGCCAAAAAGATACAAGCACTTAAAAGCACTATTTTGAACATAAAATCATTAGAAACATTGCTTATCCAAAAATTACCCAATAATAGAATCAATTAAAAAAAAAGATGGAAAAGGAAAGAAAAGAAAATATCTTTCCAAAGGTTTCGGTAATATATCCTGAAATGCAAAAATTCAACAGAAGAATCACAGAATTATATCCTAATGCTTTTAATTTTAAGTATTTCTCATAGTGAAAATGATTTTGCTGCCTGCTCAAACAAATATATAGAGGTTACTCGACAAACAAATAAAGCAAAACTATGTACCCACCAAATTTCTCAAAAATAGCTTTGCAGTTTCTTAAGCCATCATCAATTTTTGGGAATTTCAAAATTATGCCATTGAAAGATTTCACAGCAGTTCCTTCAGCTGCCCTCCGCTTCATAGCTTCGACTACTTTGGCCTCGAGCTTTGTTTCTGGCATCCACGCACTTGTAGGACTCTCTAGCTTTCCTACTATGCTTCCCATCATCAATATATATACCGAAGATAAAATGGGAAATGCAAGGTATGAGTTCACTTTGAGCCTGGCCATGTCAGTAACCAAGATGTTAAAACATTTTAAACAATCTTTCAGGCAAATAACAATGGTATAAGAATCATGTACTGTATGCCATTCATCTGTAAAAGTAGCAGAATTTTATAGTCCTCATGATAACAATTGCAAGCTCAGTCACAAATTCTAAATTTTTATAATAGCTTGTTTATTTCATATGTAAACTTGATTCAAATAATTTGTAGTTTATTCGATGAGAATCAAGAGACTGCCACAAAATTTGCATGATTCTTCATATTAAGAAACCAACATGGAAATATTTTTTTTTCCTCAAGATAATGCAAATATCAAACATAAACAGAAAGATCAAATGATATGACAGTCAGTATGATATTGACTTATAGAAAGCGAAGCACCTTTATATCTCTTTTTGTCTAAATCAATGAAAAATAATAACTTACAGTCCAATAATAAAACTTGTTAACACAAAATAATAAAAGTACAAGCTCTCACCAGTAACGATACTTGTAGAGGCTGTTGCAGTTCAACGCTGATCAATAAGATCAATCAAGAAGCAACAAAAAAAAAAACACAGCTTCTATTTTATTAGACCAAAAGCAACCAACAAAGCACAAAATGAAAGTGACCCACAAAAGGAAAAACAAGATAAGAGATGAAGGAGAGAGAGAGAGAGTTTGCTTTCAATTTAATGGAAGCCAAACTTTGTGCTGAACGCACCACGTATTTTCAAGTATCTGTCGATCTAGTCGCTTGCTGGCTGTCCACTAATCAACCATTTCCGCTGACTTTTCAGTTTTCACAAATATTAAATTTTAATTTTAAAGAGACGACGAAACAAAACTGGAAAATTATATCACATTATAATAATAATTATTATTATTATTATATTATAACGAAGATTACATAGTCCACACACAACTCAAATGAGATTTGCATTGGTTATTGTTTTTGTCCATACATTTTCATTTTTATTTTTATTTTTGTTTTTATATTTTGGAATCGTTGGAAATCTCTTCACCAAATCATTCATTTTAGTTTTAAACGGAATAGGTAAAATCTCCGACTGTCTCAGACTCTTATAAAAAAACACACTTTCTGAATTCGAACCCAATACCTCAATATCATATACTAAATCCTATACCAAATTTACATTGATTTTTGGTTCAACATTTTTGAGTTATAACTCACTTTTGTTGCATCAGAGTTCACAAACTAGGAAGTTATTTTGTTATTTGCAATTTGCATGAATGATTTAATATGAAAATGGATATACATGTTCATGATCAAGTCTCTCCCCCCTCATGTCATGATAGTCCATTGGGTGGTGGGAGATAGTATATCATATTTTGGGTGTATATGTCATCTTTCTCATAGCAGTTGGGTCACACACAATTGTGAGACTCAACTCTTGTGAGAGATATGACATATACACCCGAAACATAATATAATTTTTCGGGTGGTGTGCTTGGAAAGTGACTTTCACTTTTAATTATACATGGGATATTCATTTCCATCAAATTGATTGCAACAATAAGAATATAAAAGATCATATATATACCATCATTGTAATTTGTACTGATCAATTGGATAATCCTTCAAAAACTTTGTTGAGGACGCTAGTACACAAGAGATTTGTATAAGATACCTCTATTAATATAATCCACACAATAAAGAAGTTCACCTTTATGGTTGGTTTTATCCATTAATAAAATTACGGATCTTTAATATAGATCCATTTTACAAATTTTTACATCTTAAGTATAATTCTCTCGACAAACGAATATTTATATATAGTTTTGAAGATTAAAAATGAATATTGATCTCGATTTTATACCGCACATAAGGTCATGTATCGTTCAAGTAATCTAGTGACAGAATGTCGGATATCATATCCATATAAACTTAATATTTCTCTTATTACTATTAAAACTATCCTACTTAACTTAACTAAACTATTGAGCACGAGAGAAATTAATTAATCTAAAATTGATTGAAAATAAATAAATAGCAAACAATAATTTTGGAAATAAACTTTATATGCGAAAAGAATGTAGGGTTATAACTTCACCTAAGCACGTAAAAAATGGGTTCAGACACTTGTAATTCTATTGGGTAGTTTCTAATTATTAATTTAGAACACTAAACTATCTACAAGACTCTTTCGATGGTCAGGTAAATAAATTCGGATTTAAACCAGTTAACTATATATTTATGTTAATTAATTTAAATCATTTTCATTAAGATCAGATTCTAATATTGGCTATGCATGACCGACGAGTATATTTATATCTTACAATGAAATATATTCAAACGAAGTAGATCATGCACTATTATTCACATCGCTAAACCAAATTCCCTCTGACGAGTTCCTAAGGATTTACCCAAATTATTATATTGTTGGCCAGACAAATAAAATATGTATCAAAGTACATATAATAATAAAAAATTATAACAAACCAAATAGAATAAAATTATGCAAATTAATTAAATAACATGCTGAAGATTCATTACAACCCTAGAGTAATGATTTAGCTACTCATGATATTTAATAAAAACAAGCTAATCATAGACAAAACAAGGACTCATATAATATGTACTAGAGAGAGAAAAGAATAAATAACTCTCGTTTGCAGTATTCGCCTTCAAATTCCAACATCAATTGAAGCACTCGTTCTTACCTTGCTTTAGGCATTTTTCTATGCTTTGGGACTCCAAATTTGTGTTATGAGGCTTCCTTTTAGATTTTGGGACAAACTTAAACTTATATTGGAGGTCCGGGGGGTCTTTTCTAATCAAAAATTAAATTATAGACGAACTGGGGAAAAATCACTCGTGTCGCGACGCACGTGGAGCGCGTCGCAACGCTCCTTTCCATTTACAACACGTCGCGACGTGCGAGCTTTGCAAGACTCTGCTCAATTTTGTGAAGAGACACGGCTCGACGAGCCTGAAGTGTTTAGAAGCGCGTTTTCACTCCGAAATATGGCACATTATGCTCAATATTTTATCGTTTTTCATCACTCGTTGAATCTGTTGCATCTTGATATTATTTTAACCTACAAAATAAACTCGAAACACATCAAAACGCTCATAAAACTCGAAATACACATAGAATATTAAGATAGATAGGCGATAAATATCTTTATATTAGTCGTTCATCAAGCATTATCTATTGATTGTTAATTCTGACGAGTTTTTAACGATACTAGCGAAAAATTCGTGCGATGCACGTCTCATCTTATTAAAATCTATAGATAAATATGATGTGGGGGGAATGTGTTGAAAATCCCGCTGTCAAACCATCCAACTTGAGTTTAAATATAGTAGACAAAACATCTGGCTGTCTCAGGCTCTTATAAGAAATGCACCATTGGACCTGAACCTAGGATCTGGAAATCAAGTCCTAAGCCATTTGCCACCAAGTCACACCCCTTGAAGGAGACAAATACTTTATATGCCAAATGTATAAGATAAAATTAATTAATATCATACATTTTGATTATAATTGTCAAAGCAATATAATTTCTTTAACATTCTCTCAATTTAACAAATATGACTTCTAACTTATTATATTTTATAATCTGTTATTGATGGAGAATAAATCTCTTAGTGCAAGTATAAATTTAGCTAGCTTATGAACGTTTTTATAGTTAACTTAATATAACTTATGACTCTTGAACTTCTATTAATAAATAAGTTATAATTAATGAAGATTGTGGAAAATTAAATATTAATAATCCATTTGAAATAAATACATATTTAATTAAAAAAAACTTTCAATCATTGATAATATAATAAAAAAATTGGGAAAATGAAAGGTTTGAAATTGAAGAATATGAAAAATTGAAACATTAATAACTCATTTGAAACAATATTATTTAATTAACGTATTTTTAATAATTAATACTTTTGGAAAACGAAAATTTGAAATAAGAATATGAAAAGTTATAAATTAATAAATCATTTTAAATATTAATAATTCATATGTCTATATAAAACAGCCTCAAAAATAAAGACATCTACGTGTACAACCTAAAAAGTAAATTATTTCTCAGTTTTTATATTGTATATAGATTGATAGATATTGTATCACATGTTTATTAGTTATATCTTGACATTAATATTTACTTAGTCTTATAATTATTTTTATCTATTAGAAAATTGCCGTTGTCATTTTCTTATATCCCATAAAATATACTATGGTTAATAACTTAATATTATATTCAAATTGTTTTATTTTCTTTATTTACACTTTATATTTTTAAAATAATATATTTAACTAAATCACAATTTGTTTGGCACCTGTTTGGGGTATATTCAATTAATATTTTAATTGATCAATGGTGTCATTTTTTCATAATCTATGTATTTTAGTAAATTCATGGATGGTTTTAATTTCATTCATACTCTCACAAATTTTAAAGAATTATTTTATATAGATTTCTTTGGATTTTAACATGTGTATAGATTGTGTTAATAACAAAAAGAATAAAAAAAATGAAATAAAAATATAATAAATAGTATAATAAAATTTGTCAAATGAGGTCTAATAGAAGGGGGGAAGCCCTAATGAATGAGGTTTTGTGGTAAAATGACTTAGAATTTGGTTGATAGGTCATGTGTTCGAGTCCGATGGTGCATTTCGTATAAGAACTTGAGACAGATAAGGAGATTCGAACTCATGATATTAAGGTGTGATCCTGAATTCTATATCATCAAGTCACGCTTCTCGGAAACGAAGTTCAAAAAACTTGTAATTTCCTCTATGATCAAAGTATGAATGCCTATAGTCCAACCAATTAAATTAAGTTGATAGAAATTTATGTGATATGTTTCCCACTTATTTATCACTTCGTACAGAATTAACGAGGGCTAAAGTTTATAATCCTATCTCCTAACAAATAATTAACAGCATGTTGTGGATACCTACTAAATAAACTATGTACTATTAAAATCGTCTAATTATTTGAAAAGTCATTACTCCTCTCACATAAAATCATTTCAACTTTTTTTAGTAGACAAAAATGATTTAATTAAGATAATTTGAACATTAAAATATAATCAAAAAAAATATATAATGTAGTTAAATTAAAACATTTAACAAGAACACAATATAATTCAAATTTGATCAATTAATACAAATACAATTTTACTTCACAAACAAACACATCGAAAATCATTTTAGTTTAAAGATTGAGTTTATTAGTAAATATGATAAAAATAAAGATATTGAAACAAACACGAAAAGAAAAAAAAATCCTGAGAAACGTATCTTGATTCATAAGAAAATAGAGAGATTTGTCAAATCTCTTATATAATATATTTTTTTTTAACTATATAAAATACTTAAAATCCTTAACAATCCACCCGTTAATGAAATCCTTAAGAATCAATGGATTTGTGAATATCTTTATATTTTAAAAGACATTTTAAAATCACAACTGATTAATACAATATGATTTATAAAACTTTTTAAAATCTTGATTGAATACAACAAGATTTTAAGAAAATTTGTGATTAAATACGCATATATTTTTAAAATACAAAATAATATTATAAATTATACCCCAGTATCCAATATTGGTTAAAATCTAAAGTGTAGTAGTATTTAATGGCAACATTTACAATATCATTATTTATTAAAATTATATATTGATTTTATCCCTTTTTTAGTTATATTTTTCCCCAAACAAATAAAATTTTATAAGACTTCTTTTAGAATTGCTGGTAAAAATCCGCCACGTGGGCGAGTGTGATCGTCACACACACTATATATTTACCGAAAATTATATTATGTGTCGGGTGTATATGCCTTCTCTCTCACAGAAGGTGGGCCCCACAACTGTGTGGGGCCCGCCTGCTGCTACTGTGAGAGAGAAGACATATACACCCGACACATGATATACCACCTCATATATTTACACCAAAACAAAGCTTTTATGTGATTCAGACTCGTAATTTAAAAGAAAATTCATAAAATATAGATAAATTAGACAGATTCAATCATAAAAATATTAAAATAATATTACTTTAATAGCATATAAGTAACGTTATTTTAATAATATATGTGGTTGGATCTGTATAATTTATTTGTGTCTGTATCATTTTTTAGACAGATTCAACCATAAATATTATTAAAATAATATTATTTTAATTAAAATAATATTACTTTAATATATTATGTGGTTGGATATATGTGATTCATATGTGTCTATATCATTTTATTTTATTTTATTGTAAGGTACCGTTTGTAGTTTTTGGATATTTTCATAAATACGAAAAATTATCCTTATAAAAATAAACTGATATTTGACCCGCTGATATTTGACCCGTAACAATATTGCCGACTTCCTCACCCTTTAAACCAGAAGTAGGAGGAGGAAAGAAGCCAATTCGAAAACTAAAACAGTAATAGCACCTGCTTGCTTGGTTAGTTTTTCTAAAATCTCTCGTTTCTCTGCGCTCATATGCTTTTATTTTTAATTCTACTTCTTTTATAAACTCACATAATCATGGGCTATTCCCTTTTTTTTTATATACGAATTATCGCGTTAAAATTTGAACTTCTATGATTGATATACTCAGCTTTTCAATTCGTAAGCATCGGTTGAAGATTAAGGGTTGTTTTCTAGGTTACGCTCTTTAATTTAAGGCGTTTGATGAAATGGGTAGGAGAGTTTTGATTTAGAGGTACCCATGTTGTGTTTTTTTTTTTTTTTAAATGTTTATTTAGGTTTAGAATGTTTCGTGCATGAAATGATATTTTATGATATATGAGTATGAGTTTTACTTAATACAGATGTGTTTTGATTTTTGTGTTATTATGTGGGCTCGTCTCATTTTGTTCTTGTTTGCTGCCGTCTGTTGATTTCTTTTTTTAGCTTTCATTTGCAAACTAAGTACAAAAAACTACTATTACAAGAGAAGTTGCCGATGGAGAATGGAGAAATTCCAGAAAATGCCAATGAGCGTGAGTTTCAGAATTGATTGATTGCCATTTTACATATGTTTTCAATTCCGTATTTGTTTTGTTGTTGTAATTTTCTTATTTTTTGTTCGTTTTTGTTTTGTTATCCCTCAGATTGTCCAGGTCCTCAATCAGAGTCTGCAGGACAATCCGATTCATGCCAAGGATGCCCCAATCAAGAAGCTTGTGCTACTGCCCCCAAGGGCCCCGATCCTGGTTTATACTTCTTACCCTTCTCTGTCTATCTGCAACGTGTACATATATTATTTTATAGCTGGTTGGGAATTTTGATTAGTTGTGGTTAGTGGTTACTTTTGTTATTAATGTTTTGCAAATTATGTATAGCCATATTCTGTTTTAACTCTTTAATTTAATTTCACAGCCTTACCCTTGCTTTTTCTGCAAATAGTCTATTTCCGCAACTCGAACCTGTGACCTCCAGGTCACAATGGAGTAACCTTACCGTTACACCAAATGTCATATTGAATCCTCCCCGGAGCCTATAGTGTGGGAAGCCTTTTACACTGGGCTATCCTTCCTTTTTCCTTCATTTTTGGATGAATTTAGTGAATGTGAATATCACAGCACAATTGGTTGCTTATTGTAGGGTTTTCTGTTTTAATTAAACTTTTTTACCTTTCTGGTTGGTAGAGTAGGCATTTCTTCTTCTTTTTCCCGCTCAAAAGCATTATTAGAAACAATGATTAGAATCCTTCAAATGTGCCTTTTTTTTACAAGTAATATTTAGTATCATTTACGGTGTTGTTGAATAAGATTGAAGCTATCATCAAGTTTGATGACATATCGGGGAATTTGGTGGTGAATGTGCTTTTATGCAACCCCTCTTTTCACGAGGTCATTTGTTTGCTTTGGTTACTCGGTGGAGATGCTTGGGACTGCTATCCGGAACGATTCCGCATTTGTCCCCATAGGGAGCCTCATCCACATGGAGTGGTTGTTGGGCATATAGTCTACCTCACATTTAATATTTCACATAATGTGGGGATGAGACTTGAACCATGGATCATGTCCATATAAGGTTTCAAGGGCCTTTGATCTGGTCTGGCGAAGTCAATTTGGATTGATTTTTGCAATTGAAGGCTATGGACAACCCATAAATATTTGGATAGTCCAAATGGGACAATTTGTTAATTATTCATTTCAAAATTATTAAAATAGAACATTTGTTTCTCAAAGTAAATTTAATTTGATAATAAAAGCTTTCAAAGTCTTATCTCATGCATATCTAATCTTTTAGTTTAGTCTTCTTGTACAAATAATTATGCTTTGTCTATACATTTTTTATACTCTGCAATATGATGTTGGGAAAAGCATAGTTTGAAAACTCCATTTGAGGTGCGCCTTAGCTGCCTCACGGGCCACGGCCAGCGACGAGTCGAGGATGTCGCCTCAGGCCGAGTTTTCAATGAGCCCGCCTCAAAGGTCTAAGGTGGCCCGCCTCATGACTCCTTGAGTCGGGGAGGCCTGAGGTGGACGCCTCGACCAGAAAGCCTTAAAAAATATATATATTTTTTTAAATAAAAAATTATATAAGGGAGCTGAGAGTCGAAAATAGAGTTTTGACTTGAGCTTTTTTATACATTAAAAAGCCACAGAAACAAATTCCCTAATTTTAAAATCTTAACTGACAATGTTGTTAACCGCGTTGACCGGGCAGCTTGACCTTGATGCATCGCAGAAAATGACAAAATAATTATTATCTTTAAAAATAATCTTCATTTATAATTATATTATTTGTTAATAATACAAACGATTTGTGATATGAATTAGATATGATGATGACTCTTTGGAAGATGACACTTCTGATGAGGACTTTTTGGAGAATGACACTTCAAATACACATTTCATGTTATTAGACACAAATGATGCCTATTTAGATATTAGTGGTCATTTTATCTCGTAAACCTGTTTTGTTATGTTTTATTTTGTTTAGTTTTGATAGATGCTTTTATGTATTAGTTGTTTTAGATGTGTCGTGGATGATTTCATTTTGATGATTTTATGATTTTAGATTTTTTCGTGTTCGCCTTGAGGTTGTTGCCTCGAACACCTCGAGACTGCTCGCCTCACGCGGGGAATCACCTTGCACCGTATACCGAGATTTTGAACCTTGGCTACAAGATCCTCTTCTTAACACCCTCTAAACAAATTTGGGATAAATGCAACCGCTGCTTGCTTAAATATTAATTTTAGGTTTGTTTTTATGCGTCTGTGAAAAAGTGAAAAGTTTTTCATCATGTGCTTGATTAAAATTTAATACGTGTGTCTGTATATGATAATGCTGAGGATTATGAGAGGTACATGTTTATATAGAATTAGGTTGAAGGTGAAAGGCATGTGAACACAAACTTGTGAAGTGTGTAACTTTTGTGAAATTAGGATAGCTGACAAATTTCTGATAATCTAAAGGTTAGTTATAATAAAATTAGGATTTGTTTTCTTCTTCACTCCTGCTATGTATAATGGCAAATGTAATCTGGTATGGTATCATGGCTCACACATCAAGTGTTTGACAATTTATCTGAACAGGTCTAAAGTGTCATTAGATGATTCGATGGTTTATTGGGTTTTGAAACTTGTAATAAGTTTGTACTGCGGGTTTGCTTGCAACGATGTGGAGGTTGTTGTTTGAGACAAGGTTCTCTGATTTGTTTAAACATGTATTTGCTTCAGGGGAATGTCATAAATTAAGATTTTCCTCGAAATCTGTTTTCTGATACTTCTTTTTATTTCGTCATTTGAATTTTATCAAGCCATTGTGTTTTTGTTGGTGAATTTGTTTGAACAATTGCTGACGAACATGTATCGTTTAGTTTCTACCCTTTCAGCTGAACTGTGCTACTGATGTAGGCCACGCTGCATTGCTAGAAGCAGTAATTAGTTGTTACTCTGGATAAGAAGGAATATAGTTCATGCTCCGGCTAATGCTGGAATATACTTTACTTTTGTCTTATACGACATGATATCCTCCTTGTGAGGATTTCTGAACTATATTATCATGTTTGATTGACATTTTTTTATGGAGCTCTTGTACTTACAAATTTAATAGACATCTCGTGGAAATTGTTGCCAAGAAAAGTCCATGAATTGAGTATGATAAGATATTTCTGTCATTAATGTTCTTCATGCATAATTGAAAGTAGAACTTCTCTCTCATATATACTTGGGCTGTGTTGATTCTTGTTATGCCTTTATTGTGCTCATTTATGTTATGACTGACCATTTTATGTGTCTCAAGAATCCCTTATTTCCTTTAGTAGTTTAATAATTTATATATTTGTCTCTGCAGACTTGGTTGCTATCGCTGAACGAATGGCTACTGTTAAGCATAAGATACTGGTTTTATCAGGGAAGGGTGGAGTTGGAAAGAGCACATTCTCTGCCCAGCTCTCATATGCACTAGCAGCAATGGATTTCCAAGTAGGTCTCTTGGACATCGACATTTGCGGCCCTAGCATCCCAAAGATGCTAGGTCTAGAGGGTCAAGACATTCACCAAAGCAATCTTGGGTGGTCTCCAGTCTATGTTGAATCCAACCTTGGCGTAATGTCCATTGGTTTCATGCTCCCCAACCCAGATGAAGCTGTCATATGGAGGGGACCTCGCAAGAATGGGCTAATCAAGCAATTTCTAAAGGATGTTTATTGGGGAGAGATCGATTTTCTGGTGGTTGATGCACCACCGGGGACCTCAGATGAACACATCTCCATTGTCCAATTCCTCCAGGCTACCGGAATAGATGGTTCAATAATTGTCACTACTCCCCAACAAGTTTCTCTGATTGATGTGAGGAAAGAAGTGAGTTTTTGCAAGAAAGTAGGAGTCCCTGTTCTTGGGGTCGTTGAGAACATGAGTGGCTTGTGCCAGCCATTAACAGATTTCAGATTCATTAGGGGAACAGGGTCTGGTGAACAGATAGATGTCACCGATAAAATCATAGAGTGTATGAGAGAAAAAGCTCCAGAAATGCTAGATTTGGTTGCCTTCAGTGAAGTATTTGATTCGAGTGGTGGTGGTGCGGCAAAAATGTGCACGGAGATGGCTGTACCCTTCCTCGGAAAGGTACCATTGGATCCACAGCTCTGCAAGGCAGCTGAAGAAGGAAGATCTTGCTTTGGTGATCAGAAATGTGCGGTAAGCGCCCTGGCGTTGAAGAGCATTATTGAGAAACTACTAGCAGCAAATCAATGGAATCAAGAAACTTGCACGAATGAATAGCTAATGGTACTTTATTCATCTTCTTCTCATGATCTTGGTATAGAGTCTCACTTGATTTACCCAGATTTTAGAATATGTTTGCTTAAACTTTTTAATAACATTACTGTAACTTTGTTACTTTGGAAGCACTTTCAGGATCATATTTTGTTATAAATTTAATGTATGATGCTGTCTTACGAGCATGGTTTTACAATAATACATATTTCACATGTTTATCAGTGATAGCTTGTCATTAATATTTAATTAGTCTTAGAATTCTTTTTATCTATTAGAAAATAGTCGTCGTCATTTTCTTATATCCCATAAAGTAAATTATGGTTAATTACTTAATATTATATTTAAATTAGGGCCGATCATTTTTACATTTCGGGACCCTTAATTATAGTATATTATTATAATATTAAAATTTCGAGATCTTTTTCCGTTAGTTATTTAAGAGATTATCCGGGAGCCGCGCGCATCTTAGCTAAGGGTCGGCTTTGGTTTAAATTGTTTTATTTTCTTTATTTACACTTTATTTATTTATTGAAATACTATATTTAACTAAATCACAATTTTTTTTTGGCACATGTTAGGGCTATATTCCATTAAGATTTTAATTGATTGCGTCATTTTTTTTATAATCCATGTATTTTAGTAAATTCATGGATCGTTTTAATTTCATTCATACTCTCACAAATTTTAAAGAATTGGTTTATATAGATTTCTTTAGATTTTAACAAGTCTATAGATTGTTTTCATAACAAAAAGAATAAAAAAAATGAAAAAAAAAATTAAAAAACAAACCAATAATG